>CM025616.2:2990900-3001298 GCA_014621495.2 Entosphenus tridentatus | reverse complement strand
CTGTGGAGACCCCAAATCAATACAGAGCCTCCACCCGCCCTGGCAATTAACGGACACACACGAAAAGAAAAAACCTTTACGGGATCGTCAATTAGAACGCTGCGGAAACCACGGAGCTATTAATGGTGTCCAGAGCAGAAATGACTGTGTGTGTGTGTGTCAGGCAGTGACATTCACTTCGACCGGGACTTACAAGTTGAACGCCAGAGTTTTCTGGATCAGGGCTCCCCGTGACTTTTACTTCTCTTGGCCGGGGCAGCAGATTTCACACCAGGGGGGGGGATGGGACAGGAGAATTGAACAACTGCGCGTGGATTCGGTTACCTTACCAGGATGTGCGATAACTCATGCGCACGCCAAATTACCATAATATTGGCGGTCACTTCATTAATTACGTCGCCCCCCAATCCCTCTCTTCCTCGACTCCCCCCCCCCCACCCCTCATGTATTTGCAATTTTTTGTTGCAAGCGACAAACCTCGTCGCGTTGAGCGAGAGCTACCGCGGGCGTTGATGTCGTCGTTTGCGCTCTGTCAGGAACGCGAGTGGTGCTTTTTTTTGTTTTTTTTTGGGGGGGGATGTGTGTTTTTCTTCGCCGCGTGATTAACGACCATTGTTCAACTCTCCCTTTCTGCCTTTCTTTCACTGCTTCCACTGTACGCGGGATTAGCACGAACCAGTCGTAGCAGCAGTAGTATTATTATTATTATGATTTCAAACAGAGGTCCTCTGGACGCAGCCTGGCAAAATAACCCTCTATTTTTTCTTACCCTGGAGCCGCCCTGAGTTATGACACCTGCATTCCTCCGCGCTCGCCCAGGGGAGTTTTAATTCCAAAGTCTCAACGTAATGAGCACGGCCCCAATTGGCCTCCTCGTGCCAGGACGAAATCCCTGCCAGCCCCCAAGCTCGCGAGAAAAAAAGCAACGAGGCCTATTTATGGGCAGAGAATTGCCTTTTTTTTGTATTTCGCTCCCATTTCGCTCCCCACCGAATTTCCACAAAAGTACGCGGTCCGGACCTTCCGTCGCATTCAAGGGCGAGCGCAAAATATTTCCGCGTCGTTTGCGTGTCCATCATTTGGGAAGCGGAACGGCGGCGAGGGTCGCCACGGCGGCGTTCTGTTCGCGGAGCGATCGTTGCATCGTGACGTGCCGTGATCGACGAGCGCCGCTGTCGAGAGGCACACTTAAGCATGATGTCCATATTGTTTTTAAAAAGTTTGCCTGGCTGGCCGGCTGTCTGGTTGGCTGTGCTGGCCAGACGGTCACGTCCGCTCGTGCAAGTAAAAAAAGGAGCATACTACACGCATCCTTTATATATCTGTCTCTCCATGTAAACAACAACAACAAATACAAGTATTATTTTTACACATCCCATCAACCACACAGCCTTCTGGGAGAGCACAAATTCAACTGAACCAGGGGTCATCTGGTCATCTGTTCCAACACCAATGGAGACTAGGCTCTAAGAAAAGCTGTCTCGGGTGTGGACCAATCAACTTCAAGGACAGTGCGTATCCTTATCATTATCAGAGTTGTTTCTTTTTGTTTGCATTTTGACTGCTTGTGTTGTGGTTATTGCAAACATGATGCCTTGTATAAAGGTGTCAGTTTGTTTTACCAGTTGAAAGGGTAAAAACCTATTACTATATTTTGCCACTGGTAAAGGAGGTCTCATAGTGAACCAGGGGTTATTTCGCCTCCCTGGTCGCACAACCAACAGCTCGTCACTGATCTTTGCAACAAACATTAGACTGGGCGAGAACTCTGGAGTTGAATCAAAAGCGACACCCAGATGGAAATGCTTGAGTTACGATTTCAGGATTGAGAATATACCCAAATGTGTTTGGCTACTGCATGAACCAGGGTTATGATGAGTTTCTAATTGGAAGGAATAAACATCTCCTTTCGGATTTATTAAATATTTATACGTGATATTCACAGTTTGTTTTGAGAATTTGCATTGTGGAAATCGTGCATCTGTGCCAACACAAGCGATGTCAGTCACTTTTGGCTGGAAAATCACGGAAGTGGTGTGGCACAGGTAACTTCATTTCATACGATGGCATACTTTCGGATCCTGCGACATTTCACTATCTAGGATCAATTATTTTCAAAATGTGTTCTGATTTTAATCCGAAAATCGGGAACACTTCATCAAGCGTATGATCGTGCATACCCGCGGTGTCAACAGTGGCATCAGGCGGTGTGCTTTGGCGAGGTGTGGTGGCGGTGACGTGATTGTGATGGTAGAGTGATGGCGGTGATGGCAGAGTGATTGTGATATGCGGCGGCAGTCGTAGTAGTCGTCACGATCGATGACTGCAGTCCACTCAGATAGTCACCGTTGACCAAACAAATATTAACGAAATGAACACCGTGGCTGGGACGACACCTTGCTATTTACTCGATCGCCGCAGGGAACCGTGACGGAGAGGTAACGGAGTGTCCGTAGGTGACATGGGCGCCATAGTGTGAAGATGACTGCCTCGCCCGGTGTACAGGAGGTCGTGGGTTCGATGCCGACCCTGACACCTGCTGCTGGAGATTTGGAGACCCCCCCCATGGCCGAGTGGATTTTTCTCCGGGTTTTCCATCCACATTTAGAATCAACGTGCGTGTGGGGCATTTGGCTGACATTTTTGATAGCCAGGTCGCTTCTGAAAAAAATTGCTCTGTGTAGCTCCAGCGGGCCTTACTTGGTAACAAAAAAATTACAAAACAAAAAACCGGGAGTTGACGTAGCGAGCGGCGGGCTGGACCCGAACCGCAGGAGGCCCAGGCCTGGCCTGCCTCCTCCGTCAGCCTTGGCAGCGTTTTCAGTCCTCACCCTCCCTCACCCTCCCTCTAACCCTCCCTCGCCCTCCCTCGAACCCTCCCTCACCATTCCTCACCCTCCCTCTAACCATTCCCCTCCCTCACTCTCCCTGACCCTCCCTCATCCTCCCTCTAACCCCCCCCCCCTCCTTCTAACCCTCCCTCACCCTCCCTCACCCTTCCTCACCCTCCCTCAAGCCTCTCCCCCCGACCCGTACCTCCACAGCAATAATCCTTGGCTGATCTCCAAACTACCGTCAGGAGATGCTAAAGGCTAAACGGGCCGTCGTCTGTCAATGAGTGAGAGAGAGAGAGAGGGCGATAAAAAAAATCAACGTGCCGCGAGGTTTCTTATTCACAAACGCTCCTGCCACGTCTCCCACCGCCCATCGTAGAACGAGAGACGCGCGCCAGTACACGCGCCTCCCCGGATCGATCGTTCATCGATCGTTCATCGTTCATCAATCGTTCATCAATCGCTCTCGCGCGTTCGGAATCTGTAGATCGAGAAGGCGGGTTCGGGTCGAACCCCCCCCCCCCACCACCCCCCGCCCCCACCTCTCTCTCTTTTTTATTTTTTTACGATCAGTGGAAACCAGAAGATACTCGGTGTATTCGACACTTTGCTTCGTTCATCATTTCGTAATTATTCTTATTTTTTATTTAAATGTTTTAACTTTGCTTTATGTAAACCCCCACTTCTCGCTCACTCTTTCGCTCTCTCTCTCTCGCTCTCTCTTTGCGCCGAGTTTTTTTTTATGATTAAATCCACACTAATGATCGCCATGGATTCAACTCAATGCTCCTATACAGTCTCGCGTCATGCTCTCTGAGTGCCACGTGATTACAAAATTAGATGAATGCATTCCAGCCGTTCTCAAATCCAGCAGCTAGGGATGGAGGACTCCTCACGCCAGGGCAGTCACGGGGGTATTTATCTGACCATACTTCACCATGCTGGTCGGTGTGGATTGGTGAAGGCTTGGGGGGAAGGCGGGTGGCATGACCAATTCCCATCCATCACTCGCCACGAGATGTGTGAGCTCTTGGCCGGGAGTCAAACTCGCAGGCCGGCGCGTGTTACCCAAACGGCGCGGCGAATATCTAAACACGACCAGCAAACGCGAGGGTCCAAAAAAAAATCCACCCACACACCCACACAGACACAGACCTACACTTAACAAAATAATCCACCGTAAACGCCTCTCATCTTCCCACCCGGAGCAGGTTGCCCCATGCCGGCGAGACAAAACCACCCTTCATCTCCGAAAGCCTCGACCGAGGCTAAGAGGCAACTCCCAAAAGTGAAATCGCGGAGAGATTTTTTTTTCTTTTTTTAGTTTCTGTCCTCCGCTCACCGCGCCGCCCGATTCGCACCCAACGCCGAGCGGAGCACCTCAGCCAAACCCGAGCCGACAGTTTTGCACGACAAAGAATGTTTCCCTTTCAAAGGGGGGGAAACTTCCTACTTTGGGCCGGCAGTGACCTCTCCCCGAGTGCTTCCTCGGGAGTTCAATCAGCCAGTGCAATTTCCTAATTACTCACTCATGCCAGAGCAGGGAAGGGGGATAAGGGGCCGCCCGTTGCTGGTCGCCACCTCGCGAACTCCCCCCCGCCCGAACCCAGGGCTGGCACCCGCACCAGGCAGAGGCGAAGGGTAACGAAGCGAACGCCGATTATGATGATGATGATGATGAATTCGTCCGACCGATGACGACGACTAAGAGAGATCGTGACATGCTGAAACCGTGCGCGCACCGGTAAGGGTAGGTGGGGGGGGAGGTCCATTACGCTCGAGGGGTTTTTTGTACGCGAGCCGAATCGAACCCCGAACGAAATGCGGAGAGTGTGAATATCAGCGTCTCTCTCACTCTCTCTCTCGAGAGAGAGAGAGTGAGTGAGACGTGCGTTGCTTGGATTTACACCGAGACTGGGAAAAGGGAACACGCGGATTGGAGAACAACAACACCGATTGGAGAGCACACGCAAGTTAGAAACGTAGCAGTAGTAATCGTCACCATCACTAGCAGCCGTGGTCAATCCACTTCTGGATGAAGGCCTCCCCCCAATAGCTGTCACCGTCTCCCACGATGCGACAATCCACCTGCACACGAGCGGATTCTATTGTTCCGTCGCATCGAACGAACTCCCCATTCCTTGGCCGCTACCACTCATGCGACCATTGCGACCGTCATCATCATCATCATCGTCGTCGTGCCGTCTCCGTGATGAGTTCACGACCTCGCGTGACCCCCTCCCCCCCGCGCCCCCCCCCCCCCCGCCGGCCGCCCCCCCCGGCAGCTCGCTCAGGGAGGGTGGTAAAGAGAGACTCCAGTCGGCTAGGGAAGTCGGCAGGGGAGGGGGGGGGCGGTGGATTCCGACGAATGTGGGAACGCGGAATTGTGTCGCCCGTTGGCTCTGTTTATTTGTCGCGGGCAATTAACAAGCGTTCTCGAAGGCTCCCTTGACACGTCAATTACGGCCGTGATGTATGAGCCAAACACCAAGTACGGCGACAACTAAAAAAGCGCACGTCCCAATTAACAACAGCTGCGGTATCGCGGCGATTGTCTCGTGGCTGAAGTGCAGCAATTATAACCGACTGGAACTAATTGTAGGAGAGCTTTTAGCTCCCTCGTCCAGGGCTTCCGGTCAACGTGGAAGAGTAGGTCACGGTGTGTGTGCATGTTGAACTTCTTTCGCACCGTACGTAGTTAATCGGAGGCGCGGAGGAAGGACACCGAGCTGAACGCACGCAAAAAAACCGTTCTAAATAAATGAGTTTTCAATCGACATTTCAAAGTGCAACATAGCTCCCAGCGGCTTCCTACAATCGGAAGGAAGAGCGTTCCAGACGGCCGCAGGAGCGCATCTCAAAGCGAACGATGCTGGCAGGACACGTCCAGGCATCACAGGACCATAGGGGATGACGACGATGTTCGCAGGTCTTCATCCAACGGTGGATAAATAATCGGTGGTGGTGATGATGATGATGATGATGGAGATGATCAAGGTAATGATGAATAAATAAACTCCCGCAGTTGCTCTACCTGCGAAGACGACCTGCTCGTGGCCGAGAGGTGCCTCGCACGCCTGCTCGCGCGCCACGATCGAGTCGTGCTATCCGGCAAAGGAACAAAGACCGCGACACAAAAACGTCCGTCCCGCCGACGGCGAACAAAGGTGCCGCGTGTTTTTGCTTCGTTGATTGAGTTCGACCGGCGCAAGTTGTGTTTTGACAACAGTTTCAAAACAACGGTGATCGGCGCATATTCTGTTTACATTTTTGTTGTTGTTATCAAAAGCAATGGCTGCTGCGAACTCGAATTACTGGCATCTTGCCACGTGGCAAGATTGAGAATAATAATTTTAAAAACACGATTCCGTGGAATGTTGATAGCTGACACGTCACAACATCAGCACCTTCCGCCTAATCTCAGCTGGGAGTTTTAGGAGACGCGCATTTTTTTTAAAGTCTCTCCTCTGCCATCCCAATGTATTTGTTCGCCATAAGGGGCATCTGTGAATATGATCAGCAGAGTGATAGAGCGGCGATGCACACGTGGTGCACACGTGGTCAATGTACGCACCGTGCACGAACGACAGTCGTGAACTCTGCAATGCATGCCGAGTAGGGCTGGTGAGTGGCGGTGAAGCGGTTAGTAATTTAATAACAACTCTCATTTATATTTGTCTAGCATCTTAACAATAGCAGAGGCATCTCAACGGCAACAGCAACGCTTGATGTAAAATAAACAGGACCAGCGTCACACACTGCGTCATGTAAAAAACGTGTCATTGATCAACCTCAGACGGCAGTGACGTGGAGTACAATCAATCCGTTGTTTACGCACTTCTCTATCAACCCGGCAAAGATCAAGTTAAATTCCCGGCGACAGCTCACATCAGTGGCAGGTGATATGCATTGTTCATCACGCGTCTTGCACGTGCGTTCATTTCGAATCGAAATGACTTCGGTGCCATTTCGTAGTTGCAAGGGTGTCGCGGGTTTCCTCTCTCCACAACAAAACACAAAAACCCCGCCGTGACCAGCGTGGTGAAGTATGGTCAAACAACCCCCCTCCCCCACCCCGCAACGACCCGCATGGGAGTGTCCATCAGTGGATTGATGCTCGATATTTTTTTTTTAAACCTGGTCATCAACCAAAACAAAAGTCCAGGAAGAGGAAATTCATTTTAAGAACTGAACATTAATAAAACAAATTCGAATGCCTCACAATGATAGGAAAAGCAGAGGCAGCTGATGACAAACGCACGGTGCACGCAGCTCCTATATCCATCACTGGCTCGCAAATAATTCCTCGCGCGATGTTTTCTAACCCCCCTCCCTCCGTGAGCGCCGCGCCACAGAGCAGCCCCAAATCTGCGTCGCATCAATCACAGAGGATCGCGTCGCCCTTCGCAGTTTTCTGATCGAGAGAGAGTTTGAGGGGGGGGGGGTGGCGGTGGAGTGTCCTGGGAGCCGACTCCAAGCGCCACGCGCGCGAGCCCACGGCCCCCCACGACGCGCGCGCCAAGAAGTTCCCTCTACCAACACAGCCACGAAATTCACCCCCCCCCCCCCCCCCATCTTTCAACCCTCCGCCCCCCACACCCCCCCTTCCCCCCTCGTTGCCAGTCGATACTTTAAACGGTCCGATATCCCTTTCGCGGAGGTCCGCCTCTGCGTCAGTGTCCATTGCCGGTTAAAGCTTTACCGCCGATTGCTGTGAATGGGAGATTGCCGGGTACCGGAACTCACCCAACTACCCACCCATCCCTTCCCAATCGTGTCGCGGTCCCGTGCCGCTCCGTGAAGCCCCCCACCCTCCGAACTAATGAAATGGATCATTTGGCATTCACAGGCGTGCATCGGAGCCGACGCGCGCAGCCACACGCGATGCCCCGGAGTGCCCGATCCCCCCCCCCACCCTAAACACCCCTCCCCCTTCCCCCCTCTCCTCCACCGTGACGTGTGTGCGTGGAGCGGTGGCGCAGTGGTTAGGCACATTGTACGCATGCGTGTTTGTTGAACCTCGTTCGCACCGTACGTAGCCTTCTAATCGTAAGGACAAAGAAGCCAGTGACCCGAGTTCGATTCCCACTCACGGCTAACACCAGTGACGAGTATCTGAACCGGTACCAATGTCCTGGGCTTTCTCTACGTCGACTCGGCCTCAAATAAGTACATACTCGTGCCGGTCTGTAGAGGTGCCCGCGAACAGCACTTGCCCCAAAAGTCTGTTAACGGCTATACGGGGGATCTTTGTCTTTATTCGACCCACCACAGCACATCTTGGCCATCCGATTAATCAGGTAACCGCTTGCTCTGCCGATTATCGGATCGATATTTTATTTTCGTAAAACTGAGAAAGACCCCCCCCCCCCATCCAGCCAACCACTGCAGCCAACCAATCAGATGCGTTGTCAGCTTCAGACGATGACGACACGACGTTATTTTGCATCATCAAGACTGGACATCGGCCGTCCGATTATTTAAGTAGAGCAACCTACAGCTCGATCGAATCTCAGTCCGATTCCCATGTGTGCCGCTGGACGGGAGGTCATTGGCAAGCCTTGGTGAAAGTTGTTGGCATCGTCGGCTGTGTCACGATGGGCGTGGCTTGAAGGGGGTTTCCCGACTTCGCGAGGCAGGGTGTTCGAATTGCGGGTGGCTCAGTGCAGGACCAAGCCGGCACAGCTGAGAGCCTGGGTTTCAATGAAGGTTCCATCCCCTGCTCGTGATTGAACCGGATTCTCCGATGGTCTCAGCCAGGCCTCCACTTTATGCACAAATAAACTATTTTACTAAATTAGGTTTAAATAAAAGCTTGGCTAAATTCCAGCTCGGACACTAAAACATTTGCAGGGCATATCGAAGATACGCCTTTCTTGTCGATACATAGGCCAATTGACACAGGGCGATACACTGCCAGCTGAAAAGTACAATAATGCTAATGCATTTTGTCTCGTGATGTGACACCGATGGGACATTTGATATTAAATTCATCTTGGGGATATCATCAACAGAGCAGAAAAAAATCCAAAATAATAGACGCCGAAAAAAAAACTAGACCACATTTCTATTTAAAGCTTTCGTGACTGCAGGGATTCATCTTCTTGGTTCTTTCGGTAAAGTCACGTAGAATGGAAATAATAAAATAATGAAATAAAACATAATAAAATAATTCTCACGACGTTTCGGCCACAACGCAAGCAGCCGTCCTCAGGTGAAGACCAGGTCTGTAGGGGAGACAGCGTCTGAATGAGACAGACCTGGTCTTTTATTACTTCTTTTCTACGTGACTTTACCGAAAGAACCAAGAAGATGGACCACATTTCTCAAGCAGCACGCGACGGAGGGCATCCTGCATCATCTCAGTGTCGTACTCGACCGTCCAGAGCCAACCGATGCTCATAACGTTCCATCAATATAATCTTATTCCAATAAATAAGTGGACAATCGTATAATCCAATCCAATCACGCGCAAGCAACAGTAGCACGTGATTGGATTGCCACGTGCACAACAGCACCGATGAGGACGGTGGACGTTTGACGGAACGCTGATGAACACTGCTCATGGGGTGGTGGTGGTGGTGGTGGTGGTGCAGAGGTTCACGTGGTAGGATATGAACCCCGCCAGCCGAGTTCAATTGCCCGGCCAAGACTATCATGAATGTCGAGTGACATCTGAACGGGTTCTGTCTTAGCGCCCCCCCCCCCCCCACTTCTGTCTTCACCAGCCCGCATTGGTCAGCGTAGTGAAGTATGGCCAAAGCTAACCCCCCCCCCCTCCCCATGGCCGACGTGGCACGGGGAGGTCTTCATGTAGCAGTCGATTGCCATTCTCATTTCCCCACGGCTCTGTGATGACGCGGGAATTTACAAAATATTTACCACCCCTACTCTTAGTCATCAGGTGGGAAAGCATGACGGACGCTTGTGTTGCGCCCGAAACGTCGTGATTTATTTTGTTCTATACCTACGTGACTTTACCGAAAGAATCAAAGAGTATGGATTCCTGCAGTCACGAAAGCTTCAAATCTAGAATATGTACCACCCCGTTGGAGGTACCTATCGTGTAGGAATGGACTTCGCCCTGCCGTGGGAATGTGGAATTTCCACTCGTGCTCTGAAGGCCGCCGGCGATTGCGACGAACGTCAACGGGAGGCCTCTCATCCAGCAGTGTATTGTTCATGGCCGACGATCATGATGATGACAATGATTATATCGATCGTTATCATTTTGAAGAAAACAAATATTGCGGCTCTGACATCGGGAATTCTGTCCCTGGGCTCCCATCCCAGAATCCGCGTCCCCCGCCCCCCTCCCCGCCCCCCTCCCCACCCCCCTCCCCGCCCCGAGCGAGGGGGAGGGGCCGTAGGAAGCCGCGGCGCTCGCTCGGCACCGGGGAGCGAAGACCCCCACCACCCCCCACCACCACCACCACCATCACCACCACCATCACCCCCCCATCACCCCCCACCACCACCACCATCATCACCACCATCACCACCATCATCACCACCATCACCACCATCACCACCACCACCATCATCACCACCACCATCACTACCA
>CM025616.2:2947728-2973989 GCA_014621495.2 Entosphenus tridentatus | reverse complement strand
ACTCCACTCACTCACTCGCTCACCTGCCCACTCACTCACTCACCTGCACGCTCACCGTACGCTCACCCACCCGGGGAGACTGGCGCTGCAGGCCACATCCCACCTCACAGCCACAGCTGATTCACCCTCCCCCCCTCCCCCGCCTTCTCTCCCCAACCCCCCTGGCAACCCCCTGGAAGCCCCCCTCCCCCCCGTGCTCGGGAGATCTGGGATGACCTCAGATTCACCTTGGCGGAGGGCACGGCCGCTGTGTGGGGTTAAACAGCAGACCCTGGGGGGGAGGGGGGGGCGGAGAACCGAGGGGAGGGAGAACTGGGGGTCAATGAGAGCGCCTAGGTGAGCAGCCGGGTGAGCGGTCTGGTGAGTGAGTTGTCGGGTGAGCGGGTGGTTGAAGTGAATGGGTGGACCAGCAGGTGGGCAGGCGAGTAAGCGTGTGGGTGAGCTGATGGGCGCTTGGGCGAGCGGGTGGGTGAGCGGGTGGGTGAGCGGGTGGGTGAGCGGGTGGGGTGAGCGGGTGGGGTGAGCGGGTGGGTGAGCGGGTGGGGTGAACGGGTGGGTGAGCGGGTGGGAGAGCGGGTGGGGTGAGCGGGTGGGTGAGCGGGTGGGCGAGCGGGTGGGGTGAACGGGTGGGTGAGCGGGTGGGGTGAACGGGTGGGCGAGCGGGTGGGGTGAGCGGGTGGGGTGAGCGGGTGGGCGAGCGGGTGAGCGAGCGGGTGGGCGAGCGGGTGGGCGAACGGGTGGGCGAGCGGGTGGGCGAGCGGGTGGAGTGAGCGGGTGGGCGAGCGGGTGGGCGAGCGGGTGGGGCGAGCGGGTGGCCGAGCGGATGGGTGAGCGGGTGGGTGAGCCGGTGGGCGAGCGGGTGGGCGAGCGGGTGGGCGAGCGGGTGGGCGAGCTGATGGGTGCTTGGGTGAGCGGGTGGGTGAGTGGGTGGGTGAGCGGGTTGGTGAGCGGGTGGGCGAGTCACCACGGGAAGAGTGTTCTCCAGGAATTCCCTTCTCATGGAATATCCCCCCACCCCCCACCCCCCACCCCCCACCGAAGCTGCCCCCAGACTTTCCCTCCTTCCACATCCCGATTGCTAACACATGGACGAGCCACTGACTGGTGCACCGGGCTTGGCACACGCACACAAAGACAAAGACAAAGATCCCCCGGCAGAAGCCTTCACCAGACTGTAGGGGCGAGTGCTGTTCGCGAGCACCTACGAAGGCCGGAACGGCACACGAGGCTGTGGGTGGCCGGCACCACGCCCGGCCGCCTTTGTCTCCCCAGTGGCGATGTTTACACACCGCACCAAGAACTCCCGCTCACACGCGCGCGCACACACTCCACACACACACACACGCATGCATTTTGTATTGCGCTGCGTTATTTGTCAATCGGCGGGCACTAGCACGGACGACTGCATCATCATTATTATTCACACCTATTAATCATCATCAGTCGTGATCAATCCACGGCGGGATGATGGCCTCCCTAAGCAGCCGCCACCTCGCACGATGCTGCGGCGTAATCATAATAATCAACCCCTCCACTCGGGCGTCATGCTCCATCCATCCACTCGCCTTCTATTTGATACCTTGACCAATAGCAGCCGCAGCAGCAGCGGCGGCAGCAGCAGCAGCAAATAATTTGACATTTCTTGAGAGTAACGTGCCAAATATACCCCAAGACGCCCCCCCCCCAAACGCGAAACGGCCAGTAGCAAACAGCACCGCGGCAGGGGTTTGGAACGCGCGCGTGCGTTGCTTCAACATTAACGAGCACAGCGATTTCAGTCAAAATGAGTACACGGGCCCCAGGTACGCTTAGGAGGGAGCCCACAGATTGCGAGACTTTAATGCGACCCGTAGGGGCCTAATTTATTTGCGGCGGGTGGGGGGGGAGACATTCAATGAATGAATGCAGTTCTCAACGCTTAAACGCTCACCGTGTATTACTAACCTTTTCACCTGCTGCTGATTAATAATAACTTTACGCAATCTCTCCTTTTTTAAATCCTTTATATTAAGTTCGCTTGCTTGCTTGCTTACGACCGTGCAAATCTTTCGGTCGTTTTTTAACCCACTTCCCGTGATCCAATCGAGCTGACATTTTGCACACAGACTCGTTGTGCGTGACAATGCATTTTGGTGAAAAAAAAATTTCAAAAATTTTACACTGTTTAGGGAATTTTTTAAAAATATTTAATTACCAATTGCTTAATGCTGCCAGACAATCATCTGACCCATAGGTGGCAGCCATCTCAAACCAGAGGACGAGAGGACTCTAGCCGCCACGCATATAAAGGATTTATAGTGAAAAACTTTGTTTTTATGGGTTAATTTTTTGTTGCTGGAAACTCTCGCCGACCCCACGTGGACGCCACCGCGAGCACAGCCTCCTCCCTCGCACCACCACCCCGCGGTGTCTCGGGATCGATATCATCAGCCCAGGGACGAGCCCGTGTGGCTGCAGAGCCGCGTGCGGTGGCGCTTTCAGGAACTGCCCCGTGGCGTCATTTGTTCGGGCACCACCGTCTCGTACTCGCCACAATGTTGCATTGTGGCTCTTGAAATATCGAGGGTTTTTTTTGCTTTTTTACAGAATTCTGAAAACAATTTCTCTGTTATTTTGGTCGCCGACCCCGGAGACTGGACGGAATGAACACAACGACAAAGATCCCCCGTATAGCCTACAACCGACTGTTGGGGCAAGGTTAGCGAGTAGCACCTATGAAGGGCGGCACGAGGCACGAGCGAGAGGAATTGTGGGTGGCCGGCACCACGCCCTGCCGAACTTTGTCTCCCGAGTGGCGATATTTTACGTATCACACCAGGTACACATTTGAGGCTGAGTCCACCTAGGAGAGGCCCAGGACCGGATTCAGGCAATCGATCCTGGTGTTGTCCGTGAGCGTGAATCGTACTCGGGTCGCCGGATTCATAGCATGGTCATTCCACTGCTAGATGAAGGCCTTTCTTAAAATCCGACCGTGTATGTCGTATCCATATATTAACTCTTTTGTTAAAATCCGTCTATTCACTTGCGTTAACACAGCGCGATAAACGCCGCTACACTGCGACTCCAAAGACAAAGATCCACCGTATAGTCTCAACAGACTGTTGGAGCAAGTTCTGTCAGCGAGCACCTATGAAGTCCAGCACGATACTGTACACAAGGGGGTGGGTGACCAGCACCACGCCCGACCGCCTTCGTCTCCCAAGTGGGGATGCTTACACACCGCACCAGGTACTCATTTGAGGCTGGTTCGACCTATGGAAGGTCCTGGAACGGGTTCAGATAATCGCCACCGGTGTTGGCCGTAGAGCGGGAATCGAACTCGGGTCGCCGGGCTCGTAGCGCGCCGCGCTAACCGCTACACTACCGCCCCCCCTCCCCACACACAACTGCGTTCTCTGCCCGTGTACAGCAGCAGCATCAGCATCAGCAGTAGGGGCACGACGTTTAACTGCAGGGGCGGTACGCGTTGCGTTCCGGGCCACGCTGGGAACAATGGGGTCGATTCATGGTTGCTCCTTGGGGGGGGGGGGGGCTCTCTGAGGTGGCAGAGTCAATAAGCCCAGACAGGCCGAGAGGTCTTTTGCCAGGAACAAAAATAAAATATATATATTTAAAAAAATTAAATCCGTGTCAAAACACGGCATGCGCCAAGATATTATTAATTCACTGCCAAACGCGACGTATGCTTGGTTGGTTGTAAATATGTAAGCGTGAGCACGTTCACACACTCATGTACTCCTATACTTCCACTCTCACGCAAAGACAAAGATCCCCCGTATAGCCTTAGGAGACGTTTGGGGGTAAGTGCCGTTAGCCAGCACCTCTGAAGGCCGCCTTGGCACACGAGGAAGCGGGTCGCCTTTGTCTCCCCAGTGGCGATGTTTACACATCGCAACACCTACTTATTTCAGGCTGAGCTGACCTAGATGATGCACAGGACATGCTCAGATAATTAATTGTCACTGGTGTTGGCCGTGAGTGGGACTCGCGAACCCGGGTCGCTGGATTCGAAGCACAACACTACCGCCCCCCACTCACACAAAGGTCAAAGATCCCCCCGTATAGCCTTAACAGACTGTTGGTGCAAGTGCTGCCAACAAGCGCCTATGACGAAGGCCGGTACGGCACACGAGGAGGGATGTGGGTGGCCAGCGCCACGCTCGCACACACACTCGCTAACACTCGCCGCTACGTGCCCGCTCACTTGGCGCATACGCACAAAGACAAATTACCCCCCTTGTAGCCTTAACAGACTTGTGTAGGTGAGTGCTGTTAGCCGGAGTCGAACTCGGTTCGCCGCGTTTCGTCGGCGCACTCGCTTGCACACTCACACCTGCTCACGCAAGTCATACATTTTGCACTCGCACACTCACGCACAACACTAACCGTAGCATATGTTCTCTGATGTGGAAGCACACAGCGGCGATCGTCGGGTTTGTGAGTGGGGACTCACAAGCCGTCCTGCACAGGAAATCGTTCATAATTGCATTTAAATAGAGTTTTAATTCGCTAATGTGATTAATAAAAAAAAATAACTTCCTTCACAAGGAGGGTAAAGATGATGAAATGGTTTAGTTTTATTTATATATATTCAGTCATTTGTTTATCTTTCCTATACTTTGCACTCCTATCGTGTTGTTGTGTTGTGTTTGTTGTTGTGACGTTCTCACCTGCTCCTGCTGGACATCCGTGAAACACCGCTTTATAGCTCATCCGATTCCTCCTGCAGTCCAAATACTCATTCTGATTATGCAGCTCGAAGAGTGAAACGCGCATTCAAAACGCGAGTTGCCAATGGGCAAGCTGAAAATAAAAGCACACATTGCGGAGTGCTGCTTGTTGCTGGCTGCTTGACGTGTTGTGTCTTTGGGTCGTGTGCTCAGTGACCGTGAATGAGAAGAAATCCAACACTTAAGGGATGAATAAATAGCAACAGCATTGACCTGGAACGCAAGAGGGGGTGGGGGCAGAGAGCCCTTGCCTGTCAGACTGGCAGCTCACCAGCAGTGAATTAAGCAAAGCCCGACTCTGCTGATGAGACACCCAATGCCGAAACCGGTCAAGCGTTGTGCGTATCTTGGAACAATGCAGCTAAAATGACGCACTACCAGAAGGCCGTGCTGCTAATGGGCTATGCAATGAATCATAATGTTAGTTTCTACGTGGAGAGACGGCTATGAGACGCATTGTCGGCTTTTCTACTTCGTTAACACGCGAGCAAGCCGCGACGTCCTTTGGGCGTGACCGGCCCGCCCTGCAGCCAGCCAGCAAAACTTGTTTTTAAAAAACGCGCGTTGCCTATTGTATGATCGTGAGAGCGTGGGATGTCGAGTGGCTGGGTGGAGGCGTGACGCCGGCACGCGCGCGGCTCGGCCTCGTGTGATCGCAGGAGCTGCTGCGGCGTGAGGCATCATCGTCGCCACGTGGGAGACAAATTGCGGCTGAGCGTGCTTCTGGCCACCCACTACCCCCCTCATCGTGTGCCACAGTGCCGACCTTCAGAGGTTTGCAACGGCGCTTGCCCCAACGGTCGGTTTCAGGCTATCCGGGGGATCTTTATCTTTGTGTGTGTGTGTGTGGGGTGGGGGGTGATGATGAACGGAGCGTCGAGGGAAATCGCGACGCGTCACAATCACTTCCCCCCCCCCTTCCCTCCCCCCCCCCCCGCGTGGCTTCCGCGCTCACCACGGAATTTGGCCGCCGCTCGCGAGCCCGCGGACAGCGAATTTGAGGGCACCGATTGGCTCCGCTCCAACGGTGGCGCGGGCTGCGGAAACCGAACTTTTGCTTCTTGGCAAAGCGACGTTGGACATTAATCAGCGTCACGCTCACGTTTCGGTAGCATCTCAGCGGCGCTTGGAGGGGAGGGGGCTGGGTGGTGCTCGTGTGGAGGGGGAGGTGGGGTGGGAGATGGGGGCTCCCCGCCCCGTCTCTCTGTTCCGTGAGAGCTGGTTCTGCTGAGAATGAATTGCACCGAATCACTCCTCTTAATTGCGTTCGAGCTGAAACTTTCCAGGAGGTGTTCCGCCTCGCTCGGCAGAGACGTCGCAGAGGTAATTTACGCGTGAGTGCCGCTCGCTGCGGGAACCATGCCTTGGTGCCTCGCGCCCTCGCAGCGTCAGCTGTTGCCACGGTCTCGGAGAGTGAGAAGTCGGGCGCTAGAAAATGAGTTTTATATTTTAAAACATCTTTTCAGATTTGTTGCAAGAGGAAAAGAAAAAAAACTATTTAAGATTCTTTCCTATTACGAGCGCCAATTTTTATTTCACATTTTTTTTGGCGGCGGGGTCGGGGGG
The DNA here is from genome assembly GCA_014621495.2 of Entosphenus tridentatus. Classification (NCBI taxonomy): domain Eukaryota; kingdom Metazoa; phylum Chordata; class Hyperoartia; order Petromyzontiformes; family Petromyzontidae; genus Entosphenus; species Entosphenus tridentatus. The sequence continues at coordinate 2,967,690 of CM025616.2, read as the reverse complement.
GTATGTTAAACACACACACACACGAGAGAAGGCTATATGGAGTTATAAGACCACTCCAGCATAGCGAAGCATTCATGCCCCACGCACATTAATCACAGCATTAGTTATGCAATCTCAGCCGGGGCGACGCTCGCTCGTCTAAAGCGATGCCAAGAGAGCAAGGACCTTTGGCGCTGCTCGAGAGAGAACAAACCGCGTGTCGTACAAAAGTGTCCCGCTCGCGATGACCACGATACAGGCCTCACCGCTGGCTCGCGACAGGTAAGCGCTTACTAAAAACTAAAACTATTTAATTTTTTTCATTTCACCAGGTAAGGCCCACTGAGCTATATAGCTCATTCATCAGAAGCGACCTGGCCACACGTGATAGCACAACGAAGTGGCTTATCGCGTTGGAATCTCGAGCAGTCAGATACTCGAAACGCGTGATGTTGATTCTAAATGTGGAGGGGAAAACCCGGAGGACTCGGAGGAAAATCCACGGGACGGCGGGGAGCGAGACACGCAAACTCGAAATATACAACAGGCGTCAGGTTTCGAGATCGAACCCACGAACTTCCCGTATACCAGGCGAGGTAGTTAACATCTCGCGGGGCCGGCCCACAGACGCAGGGCCCACAGTGAGAGCGGCCGACTCTTCATGGGTGGTTGCACTCGGCGGTGGCGGCGGTCGCTAACGAGGAACCAGTTTGGCAATCGGGAGGGCGAGAGGGCGAGCGTGGATAATTATCGCCCGCAGGTAACGCGGCTCGAAGGGAGGCACGCAGCCACCACTGGCGCGGCGCCGAATGGCCAGGGCTTCGCCGCTGTAGGTGCCCACAATCGTAATGTTATTTGATTTGTGTTGTTGTTGTTGTTGAAAGAGACGAATGCACGCTTGCCCGATTGGAGCCACAATCGTTGGCCCTAACGCCAACTCGCACCAATACCGCCACCACCACATCATCCCCGCACCCCCCTTTCTCCTTCTCTATTCACTGGAGGCTTCCACCTCCTATGCCCCCGAGTTCCTTTTGCTGCCCTGCTGAATTAGCCACCCGCTGGTCTTCATTAGGGAAAGAAAACAAAACGTGGAACAGGCAACGCACGCTAGCGGCCAACGCCGCCACCACCCCCACCGCCCCCCACCACCACCACCGCCCCCCACCACCACCACCACCACCCACCCATCACTCCTCCACTGCAGCACGGAGGCCCTCTCTAAGTGTGATCCATGCAACTCCGAGTGAACGTTTGATATCACGGGCCAAAACAAGCAAACAAAAAACACCCACGCTTAATTTGAAACATGCATTATACTTTTTTTTTTTAGTGGTGATGGTGGGGGACCGCGTGGAATAATTTGTACTTTTAAAAAGTTTGGTGGGGGGGGAAGAGGCACTTTGTTCTCTTATGTTTTTAATTGTGTAACCTGTGGCACAGATACAATGAATTGAACTCACCGATAGGATGAGCTATTGATGAGATGGGCAGGCATTGTCTCGTGTCAGGGCACTGGGTTTGAAGAGATCCAGGTTTCAACCACTCCTCGTGATCACACTAAGTTATCGGGTGCAGCGAGTTTACGGTATCACTCTGGTCACCAAATGTACAAAAGAACCCCCGTCGAATCATATTTGATGCTCCACTTAATTTGACAATAATTCCCGCTCTCAACATCTAAGCGTCGGGTTGACTGTCGTGTGACGAACATCTCCATTGTGGGGTGTGCAGCAAAGATCAGTGCTCATAGGGTGGATAAAAGAGGTCACGTGGCAGGATGTCAAAAGTAGTTCTGTGATAGCTACTTCTGCAGGTCGTTTTCGAACATGACATATGGCACCGCAAGCGTTAACTGTAAACCTCCTTATCTCGTGACATGCCATCGATAGTTAGAAAAATAAGGTTTTAAAGAATACAGTGTTGACAGCAAGCCCAAATGTGACGAACGAAAATGCACCAATGGAGTCTTCCTACTGCCCATGTCTTGTCACGCTTGGCACACTGGAATTGCAACCCAGACGTCGTCAGGGCCGCGTGTGGTTGAGAACATCGTGGGGACTCCCACCTCTTCCACGTCATCGGGCCAGGGTGGAAGAGTAGGCCAAGCTACCCTCTGGAGGTTAGAGCTCCCTCTAGTGGAGGCGCGGCCGAAGGTCAACAGTGGCGAAAACAATTATCGCAGGGCTGCGCCTTTACCTACAAAGCGGTGTTTGTCGTGGATTTACTTTTTTATTAAAGCCCATTCATTCACAGAAGGTTCATTGAAAAAAAAGTTTAAAAGCCTTTTTATTCAGTCAGACTTGTGAGCAAAACAATGCAAGCATTTACGTGGAAATTTAAATACAAAGGTTATGCGTTTCATGATTACTTAACCTTCTAACGTGGCCGTGTTTTTTTGCTGATTTAATTACCACTTGTAGCGTGAAAATAGTTTGTGGCATTTCGACTCAATTCTTTATCATTTCTGCCCTCTACTGGTCAAAAACCAAACCGCGCCTTCCAACTTTGCGGCTACACCGCAACACGGAACACGGCAGTGCAGTGCCGTACAAGGCGGTTCAAATGTCTAATTATCTAAAACCTAATATATATTTTAAGTAAGGGTTATTTAAAGCAAAAATGAATACGCAAAGGGACAACAAATAAATGTTAGGGGTCAAAATTTTTTTTTGGGGGGGGGGGGTGTCACAAGACATCTGGACCACCACCCTGTACAATACCGTGGAGTGTATCTCGCCGACAGCCAAGGAGGTTTCATTCATCGCAGCCGGTTCTGTCAGGGCTCCCCGATCCGGAAGATATGTCGAGAGCCGGCACACCACATCCAGTATAGCCAGCCAAGGGTGCGAACGAGTCACGGGCATACTCGCAGCCTACTAGCAATCCCAACAATATAGGAGTGTTAATCCCAACAATATTCAACGAATTATAACGCCGATGCTGATGCCGCCGCTGCTGCTGCTGTTGTTGCTGCGTTGCCAGCGGTGCACAAACAACAACAACAACAGCTCAAAACATTCGTCAACAACACAGCGGCCTTAAAAAGTAAAAAGCGTTTCGCGCAGTGGCCCTTCTTCAGGAGCACACCGCGAGGTCAGGGAGGTGGAGTCGGATACTCGGTGGGGCACGTTCATCAATTATCAATGACTGCTAAAGCATGCAAGCTCACGTGGACCCACTGCCGGATGATCCTAGTAGCACAAGTAGCCACACATTTAGCTACGGGCCCCGCACTTTCAAGGGCCCCGCGCTAAATGCTTTGAAGCAATCAATTCCGCTTCAGTGATTCTGCACTTACTCGATTACTATAGTACTAGACTGCCTTACATTTTTGTGAACGACTGGGTGTTTAAGGTTAGCGATTTGTCGTATTATCTGGGCTATATAGCAAATTAAAAATTACAATTACTTTACAATGCAAGCTAAAAATGCGTGTTTAAATATTAACGTGTTTTTTATTTATTTAGGGCCCCTTTATAACATATGCTACAGGCCCCGCGCACTAGCTTCATCCGGCACGGCGTGGAGCCACTGCTTCAGATATACCCAAACCCCTTTACGCTACCACGCTCGACAACCAGCGTCGCGAGTGTCTTCGCACAAGAGATGCGTCGTGCGAGCGGCCTCGTCGCCGGTCAACTAATAAACACGACAACCGAGCGAACCAGACTCTCTGCAATTGCCATCGGGGGAAAGGTTTCGCTTATAGAGCAGTGCAGAGGCGCGCGCGATCGAGCAGAACACATTATCCTGCGGAGGGAGCTGGTAGGAACGTTGGGTTGCTCGGTCAATGGCCTGCAGGGTCAACGGCGGCGTGGTGTATTCCGCAAATATGGCCGACTGTGAGGGCGGGCACAAGCCGGCGTGAGTAGGTTAAACGTTGAGTTTTATAAGGGCACCACGGGGTGACCAGCCCCTCCCCACCCAGCCCCACCCATCCCCACCCAGCCCCTCCCCACCCAGCCCCTCCCTGCACGACGGACACAATAATCCCCTGTGGGCTGGTGTAACCAGGAGGTTCCTACCAGTATTAAGGAGGCGAATATCGGTCGGGTGTGGGGGTCGAGCGGTGGGTGCAGCGGTCAGCGCGCTGCGCTATAAACCCGGGCACCTGAGTTCGGTTGCCCGAGAGCGCGCTGGCAGCATTGGCGAGCGGTGTCTGAGCCGCCCCTTTCACCGACCCGCAATGGCCAACGTGGGCCGACGTATGGGCGAACAAACATCTGTGACCCAAAAGGTGTGGAGGTCATCCTCATCCAGCAGCGGATTGACGAAGCACACCCGTGACGAGGTGGCAGCCCTGCAGTTCCTCGCTGACGCCACTGCCCGGCAGAAAGATATTCATGGAGAGGGGCCGTCTCTCTCTCTCTATCTCTCTCTCTATCTCTCTCTCCAGAGGAGGATGTTTGGCCTACTCTTCCACGCACAGGTACAGTACTGCGGCGGATAAAAAAAAACAAATAGCGCAATCAATCGCGCCAGCCGCGGTGGGTCTCGGCATAGCGGCGGGGGAGTTTGAACCGCAGACGAACGGCAGCCGTTCTGCAAGCGGTGCGTCGAACGCACTTAGCAAGGTCGATGCAATTCGCGTTAACGTCATCAAGTACAGCAAGTGGTGGTTTAGTCGCAAGGTATACAAAGGTCCCCTTTCCCCACACCCCCCCCCTCTTCGTGGCCCGCGCCAAGATTCGGTGTGACGGCTCAATGTGTTGCGAGTTAGCCGTAATGGGCGAGCGACGCTCCTAACGTGTCTGGAATGCGGCTGGAGGCGCGAGAGTAAACAGCGACATCCTCCTGCCCCCCCACCCCGTCTCTACGCGAGCCATCGCGGTGTTTACATCGGCTCCCACTGGCGCGTCGTCACAGGGCATGCGACTATCCGTTGGGGTTGGCGTTCAAATATCTGGCACCTCGTGAGGTGACGTCGCGGACGTACGGCGGGCCGTCTGGAATGCTCTTGCGTCCGTCATTGTACGACCCCTCGTAACAGCGGCATCAAAACAAGAGATGGTCTCTTGCAGCGCGTGACGCTTTCGTACGCACTTCTGCGGCCGTCTGGAACGCTCTTCGTCCCGATATTAGAAAACCACCGGAGCTCTGCGCTTTTAAATCCAGATAAAAAACTAATTTCTTTAGAACTGCTTTTTGTCTTTAGAACGTTGTCCTTCCCCCGCACCTACGATTAGCACAGTAGGCCACGTACGGTGCGAAAATAGTGTGACATACATACATACAGCAATTACCCCGGTTTACATCGGGGATGCGTTCCTGAATGGCGCAACGACGAATATCGAAACAACGTAAATCGAAGCGATGCACAGGGTGGGTGGTGGAGGCGAAGGCTGAGACGTGACGAGGCAGGAAGGACGATGCTGTCAGCGACGTAGGTGTGGGGTTGATATGACGCAAATCAGGGAGCGGTGTTAATAATTCAGCTCCAACGTGCGTAATTGCCCAAACGACGTCAAAGGGGGAGACGTAAATTGGGGCGTTAATTTACCGCGATACATGATTCGCAGTGTCGCGTCCCGGTCCCTTCTGAAAGAAAGCGCTTCCAAAGGTGCATTGTGAATCAAGTGCGTGCGTGGGTGAAGGCGACGATGCTGAGCGCGTGTGCTACCATTGAAGTCGTTTTAGGTGCTGCGGGTTGAATCGCTGAGTACAGCAACGTGGTTACATCATTTATATTTTCATCCGCCAGATTTCATATGGCTACGAAACAGATACATCAATGATTAAGTACAATTTGAATCATCATCTTCAGCATCATCATCATCAGACATCGTCCATCCACTTCTGGATTAAGGCCTCCGGTAGCTGCCACCATCTCTCGCGATCCTGCGATGTAGTCATCTACCCGAACAACTGCACAGGAGCTCAATGCATCGTTCCACGCTTTCAATCGCTTTGACTTAATTTGAAAAAAATTCTGGTGACGCGAGTTGGATTCCAGGCCAAACATCGACTGGTTCTGTGAGTGCTAATACGTGGACTCCACGCCACCCCCATCCACAAAATCACACCGAGGCTCTCATCAATAAATGAATTGACAGCGGGCTGGAAAATCTAAAAATTTCGAATTGATCTTTGAAAAAAAAAAGACCTGAATGCAGTACCTTGCAGATAAAGCCGACTCGCTACCGTGTTCTTCCGCGAAGACCGCCCCACGCGCCACACGCTTTAAACGTCTCCTCTGTGGAAGTACCGAAAAGTGGTCCTCGTGCCAGGGTGAAATAACGACATAGGAGGAGGGCGTTTGGGATGAAATGGCTCTGGATTTGATGACGTTACTGGCAGTAAAATGTAATTCAGTCATCGGAATACGAGTGAACGTTTGGCTCGGATTATGACTGCTCTATCTCATGATTCTTCACGAAATTTGATTAAATTCAGCAGCCGGAAATACTTTTTTCTACTATTAGCGCCGCATAAATATATGTGTAAGGCAGCGTGGATTAGCGGCGGTAGTAAATTTCTCGCGGTGTAATTTTTTATTGGTGTTACGTCTTGTTAAACCGCGCAAAATTTAAGTGCCCGTAAAATTATCAATGCGCTGCATTGTGCAGCGGTGGAGAAGCCATTAATGGGCCAAATAACAACACGTTTTTGTGTTCCAGTGCAGCGGTACAGAGCGGCCTGAGTATTTTACAGAGCCAAATTATGAATTTGCAACAAAAAAAACGTACATGTTGTCGTACCAATGCGGAGAGGAAACAAAAAGCATCATTCATTAATAATTATTTTGTTATTTGACAAAAGTGCCTTATTAACACTTTCCAACTAAGGTCGAAAGCATTAACGCATTAGCTCAGTTCGTCTTGTTCTGTAACGGGGGGGGGGGTCACAAAAAACTCGAGCAAAGTCGATCCAATGTGAACAAAGTTTAATGACGAAATTGTCTTCCTATTAGGGACTTACGCGAGAGAAACCCAGGCATATTTATCTAAAATGTGCTAAAACTTGCCAACAAAAATTGCGACAATGAACAGTCTATTCATTTGACGATTTCCAGCGCTCATGCATTTAGTAACCAAGCGTCATTCACTCGATTAAACGTGGGTTTGGAAGAAAACAAATCTATAAGACAGGACAGTCCTTTGTCAATCCACTACTGGATGGCCATGCCACATCGATCGTTGGCGATGTATGGACCATACTTCACCACGCTGATTAGAAGGAAGTGAAGGCCCAAGACAAGTTCACACATCGTTACCCACGACTGGGGATCGAACCCACTCATCAGGCCGCCGGGTTCATCGCTCAGGGCGCATGCCACCATGCCACCACTCTGTCTGCCAAACAAAAACGTATTTTCTTTTCTCTAATGATTGCATCGAGGGTGCGGTGAATACACGTCAAGCCAAAGTAGGCTACACGTGACAGGTCTCGTCCGATTATGGCACGGAGCACTCCCGTCGCGGATACGCTGTGACAACATCGTGTAGATCCGCTCCGAAAATAAACAGTCACCACCGAACCTCTGCAGATAAAAACCGAGTGCAGTTTTGAACCGAACGGAGGTTGAGTTGTTTCTCCTGCGAACGCTGTGTTCATAGAGAGGAAAAGTATAAACCCACTCAAGAGAAAACACAGACTTTAAAATAAAATATGTACAGGTGGCACCCATTAGCAGCATTAGCTGCCATCCACTCCCCCCGCCCCCTCCCAAAAAAAAAAACCACATTCAAATCCAAAAAGTAAATATATCACGAATTATTTTTTTAATTATTTGCTTAAGTTTGTTCACTTCCAACGCGGCACGGGGTGAGATTGCCAAAAGTTCTGCGAGGTTTCAGACAGAGAGGGCAACGTGGTTTGGTTTTTTTTGTTGCCACAGAAATCCTTCTCGCCTGGTCCTCCTGTCGTTGTCGATTTAAATCTCCAAGCTCGGCCGGAATCACTCGTAAGCCAATACCACTTCTGCTGTACATCCAGCAGCGCAACGCATCGAACTGCGTGCGAAATTCAAAATGTTCCCCGCGCCCTCTCCCCCCCCCGAACAAAAAAATGGGTTTAAATATAAAGAGGAAATCGCGAAACTGATTTTTTGTTTTTGTTAAAGTTAAAACAGAACAATATAGCTAATTTCCCAAGCTGAATAAATAACCACGTTACCGTGACATCACCCCCGGCGCTGCTAACAGATGGAGGCGTCGCCTCTCCGGACGCTTCTGGCCTGAGGCCCCTCTCACACTGCCCGCCGGTGCGACAGAAAATGACGACGGGTTGAAAACAGCAAAAAACAACAACAACGACGACGACGACGACGATGTTGTAAAATGAGTCAGGGTAAATTGTACCGTAGAGAAATAAATGCCGTAACAAGATAATACACCGTTGTGATGTAAATTGGGCACACGCGGTTTGTGTGTGTGTGTGTGCTGCATGTAAATAGCGTATAGCATCCAATCGTACACAGCGGTGAGAGTGAATGATGATTTGCTGATTTTTTTTTACCTTCGAGAAAGAGAAAAACACGATTACGAGTTCGGAGCGGTGGTACCGTGATTAGCGCGTTGCACTACGAAACCGGCGACCCCCCCCCCCCCGGTTCGATTCCCAGCCACGGCTAACATCAGTGGCGAGTGATGGCAGAGCTAGTCCTGCCCATCGCTCCCTCCAGCAACCCGCGGTGACTGTCGCGGTGAAGTATGGTGAAACGAACAAAACAAAACCCGTCGTAAACCGACATGCCATGGGCTGGGGGGGGGGGAGGAGGCTGGAATTTATATTCTCATGTTATTAAAATAAAAACATAATTCCGGACCTTTGATATAAATAACCACAGGATCGCACAAAATTAGAAACACTCGGCGCTTATTTTGGAGAGAAAAAAAGTTGGCAACCTGAACAGTTTCAGACAAAAGTCTAAAACGTGAGGATAACAACGCTCATTAAAAATCAAGGTCTGGGTGTTCCATCTGGCAGTTGTTAGTGCAGCGCTCATGACTTGCTTAAACCATTTACAATTCAAGTCTCGCTTGCCCATCGAGCAGCGGACTTGCAATGCGGAGTGAAGGCTGGTCCCAGGGATAAGCATCCTTGGGCGTGAATTCAAAGCGGGGAGATTGTACAGCGCACGGGCCATACATCTGACCCACAACTTCACTTATCAGACTCTTTATTTCGACTGGAGGAGGAATCCGATGAGCTATGAAGCTCTTTTTTTCACAGATAGCCAGTAGGGGCGAGTCAGCGAGTTACAACAACAAAACAAACAATACAAAAAATAAAAAATAACATCGATAGGAGTGCAGAGTAGAAAAAAATGTAAGCATGTCACGAAAACTGTATAAATAATGTTAGAGCAAATTGCAAAAGTACGTAAATTCCTGCCGATTTTTCAACACGAAATTGCAAGTTGGGGCAAGGCACCAAAACAACAACAAACACAGTCCCAGACTGCACCAAGATGTCGTTGCCAAATGTGATCCGGGATTTGGTGTCAATGGCGCCAGTGCCCAACTGCCAAACGACCGCAGTGTCAATTGATAAAACGTTCTTCCCCACCGCTGGCATCTCTTGAGATGGTGCTGCGAACATGGCCAGAGATTGCTAACCTGCGGCTCTGGATCCGCATGGGGCGATAATCTTTGACTGCCCCCCAATTGTGGGCAGGCAGTTAAAATAAAGTCAATTTTACACGTTATTTAATGGAAAGATAATTGATTAAATATGGCAGGGAATGGGTCACTATGGGATGTCTTGGTGACAACAAAATGTAAAACAATCAAACTGCGTTGTTAAAGAAGAACTAAGTTGGGGGGGGGGGACTAAATGGAGTCAGTTTATTCCATCACTTATTTTGTTAATTTAAACCCGAATTTGTGTTGTCATCTGCTGCTGTGCGTGCGTACAAGTGGCTCTGCTGTGTGATGCCGCTCTCGAACTCGATGGCTCTCCTACTTCCTCTTCGAAAGGTCGCCGACCCCCTGGACGTGGCTAATGTTGGCACGTCTTCAAGCGTCGATGCATCCCCTACCCCCTGCGCCAGGCGTCAACAACCGAAATAACAACAAGAGCCCCCCCCCCCCCCCCGGCGGCGGCGGACGAAGCAACAACAACAACCCTCAATATCTGTCGAGAGCCGCGATGCATTGTGGTCGTACTTCAAATAAAGAACGTCACGAAGCGGTCCTTGAAGTGGCGCCAAACCAGACGTCGCAACCGGGTACCCGATACCCGTACCCTACCCGATACCCGGCTACCCGTACCCGGCCGGGTACGGGTACGGGTACCCGTTTGCGACCCTGGTGCGGCCGGGTACGGGTAGGCCGTGAGTCACTGGTAACTGTTTGTCACTCATTTCCCAACGTCTTGTCTCTTCTCACAATTCAAGTTCCTAGAATCAACCCACCCGCGCCTGCAACATGGCTTCATCCCAGAGGTCGCAATCAGGTACCCGATACCCGTAACCCTACCCGGCCGGGTAAGGGTAGGGTACGGGTACGGCCGGGTACGGGTACCCGTTTGCGACCCTGGTGCGGCCGGTTACGGGTAAGGAATCAAAACCCGTTTGCGACCTCAGCGCCACAAGAAACCTGGGACTCGGCGAACGGCCGCATGTCACGCGTGTGCCGCGTGCGCCCTCTACTGCACAACGCCGCCGCCGCGTCTCTCTGTCTCACTGCCCGTGAACGGGGGGTGCTGATCACAGACACGCAGGGAGAGATGAGAGAGAGAGGGACACGCAGTGGCGGATTCTCGTAGGAGCACAAGTAGCTACGGATGCTACGGGCCCCGCACTTTCAAGGGCCCCGCGCTAAATGCTTTCAAGCTATCAATTCCGGTTCAGTGATTCTGCACTTGCTCTATTACTACAGTACGATACTACCTTCAACCTTTATGGACGACTGGGTGTTGGGGTTAGCGATTTGTCGTATTATCTGGCTGTATAGCAAAAAAAATAAAATTACTTTACTATGCAAGTAAACAATTGTGTTTTAATATTCACGTGTTTTTTATGATTTAGGGTTCGTTTATAACATATGCTATGGGCACCGCACTAGCTTAATCCGGCACTGGGACCACGGGATGGACGTTGCTATCGCAGTCACACCACCATAGCGCCTGCCTTCAATAAACTCCCCCGAATAAACAAAACCTGGTTTTTGTTAGGTCACTGCAGCCGCGATGTGGTTGCGTACCGAAACGAACTCGTGTTTTTTTGTTATTTGTTTGTTTCGCACGAAAACTATTGTGTGTGTGTGGTGTTGTGTGCGGGATGCAACTGCGTCGGCAGTGGTGAAAATACGAAAGTTACCTTTATTGCGCCGCGTACAGTATAATTAAGAGTCGAGTTGAAAACAGAGGATTTCAGAAGTTTACGAAGTTTACGAATTTGTTGTTGTTTACCTTAGGCACGCAGTTTACTGGGAAGTGAGTTCCAAGTCCAAGGTCAAAACTCAGATTTGTCAATAAAACTGCGATAACATTTTCAAATATATATAATAGCTGACGTTTCAGGCAATGGTCCTTTTTCACGGCAGTGAGATGAACGATCAGCACCCAGCATGGCCGAGGAGGCTGCCAGGCTGAGTGAGTTCAACCAGGCCCAGTCGTGAGAACACAAGCACTATATATGTTGAACTTCTTTCGCACCGTACGTAGCCAACCACGCTCATCGTAAGTGTGGAGGAAAGGACAACAAACTAAACACAAAAAGCAGTTCTACAGAAGAACAATCTAGATGCTTTAAAAGTGCATAGCTCCAGTGGCTTCCTAATCTCGGAAGGAAGATCGTTCCAGACGGCCGCAGAAGCGCATCTAAAAGCGCGCGATTGCAGTGCCCGTCTTTGTTCGATGGCCGAGTCGAAAGCCGCCGCTGCGAGGATGACACCGTGGAGTTCGCGTGCTGGTTCATGCTCCTTGACGAGATCAGCGAGGTAGTGTTGTTCATTCGTGGCAAGCACTTTGTGTGTGTGCTGAGTAGCGACATCATAACGCGTTCGTTCAGCAACTGGAAGCCAACGAAATCGGTCTCAGACACCGGTGGAAAGAGACGTGTTGACTGAACAGGCTCTGGCTTGAAAACAACCCCATCACCAGCACAGACCTCTCAATCCACGTGTTGGCAGCTTCGTCAGCAACTGAAGACACTCCCAGCAAGTCAGAACAGCTTCGGCAGAAGCTCTCGGCGTGTGGAACAAAACGTCGGACCTCGTGCCGTGAACAACACGCAGTACAACCCTGAAGACGCATTGAACTGTAACGCGTCCCAATGAAGCTAGGATCAGCTATCTTAAACTATTATGATATGATAATAGGTTTTTCCCTTTTTTTCTGGCAACAAGATTCTTATAGTAAAGTCACGTAGCTGTCTCCCCGACAGACCTGTTCTTCACCTGAGGACGGCTGCTTGCGTTGTGGCCGAAACGTCGTGAGAATTATTTTATAATGTTTTATTTTATTATTTTATTATTTCCATTCTACGTGACTTTACCGAAAGAACCAAAAAGATGAATCCCTGCAGTCACGAAAGCTTTAAATCGAAATTTAAGATTCTTATAATGTAGGTTATCAACTTCTTTCCGGCACTCAACTCAATTGTACAATAGAAGTTGTACTCCTGGCTCTCAGAGTGCGGGCGGGGGGGGGGGGCACATAAACGTGTGTCGTACCCAAGATATCAGGAGATCGGAGTATGTGTTTATGTTGAACTTCTTTCGCGCCGTACGTTGCCAACCGTGCTAATCGGAGGCGTCTTAAAACCCAACCTGTCTTTACACGCTTTCCTCCGTAAGCTGGCCTCCATGCGAATCGCTTTGAGTGAGACCTTTTGGCGAATTGCGCTGTAGAAACCCGAGTTTTTTTATTAGTAGTAGTAGTATTATCACGAGAGGTAACGTGCCCTGGCGCTGATGAGTAACACTCGCTCTGCCTCGGTGTTGGCTGCCGTACCACCGCACCTTGCGCGTTCAATGAACCTAGAGGCGGGAAGCGCATCAGCAGCCAAAACACGTGGGCCGCGCCCCGAGCCGGGTTCTCATTAGAGAGAAAGAGATGGAAAGAAGAAGAAAAAAAAATCCGAAATGAATTAAAATTCATGCACGTGCTGCCGCTTATCCAAAATTGCGTAACGCAAAAGCACAGCGCAGTTGCGCTTTGCACGCTCTCTCTCGCGCCCCCCCCCCCACTCACTCTCCCCGCTCCCTCTCCCACTCTCTCCCCGATCGCTCACGGTCCCCGGCGCTCTCTCTCTCACGCCCCCTGCTATCTCACCTGCTCTCTCTCTCTCCCGCTCCCCGGCTCTCGCTCGGGCTTGCAAGGCCAGGGGGCCTCACAGCTCATGAGACGGCTGGCTGCAGGTAGCGAAGGGGACAACAGCGAAGGGGTTCCTGAGGACCCCCCCACCCTCCCCACCCCCCACGCGAGCCCCTCCGACCCGGCATGGCTGACGGCGCGGGCCATAGAATGCGAAATGAGAGAATCGGACGACGAAGGGGTATGGGGACCTGGGTGCCCCTCGTGCTATGGTGTTAGGCGATTTTTGTTTTGTAAGTGACCGTGTAATATTGCTGTTCTTTCCCGCCTCCGCCGTGTGTAGCGAGCGGTACAATGCAGACCGAGGTCAAATGTCCGGCAGCCGGGCTCGGGCTGCAGCGAGACGAAGCTACGTGGTAAAGGCGCAGCTCTGCAAGCGCTCGCTAACGCCACATGCTGTCGCCTCCTGGAGGGAGCTCTAGAATGCCGCGAGATAGTTGTGCACGCGTGTTGAACTTCTTGCGCACCGTGCGTCGTCGACCGTGCGAATCGGAGGTGCCAGCGCGAAGGACGACAAACTCGAGGCAAAGAGCGTTCCAGACGGGCCGCAGAAGCCGCCTTTGTTCGATGGCCGAGCGCCAAAAGCCGCCGCTGCTATTGCTGCTGCGGATGACGAGCGGAGTTCGCGTGATGCTGGTTTATGCTGCTCAACGAGCTGAGCAAGGTACACTGGTGGTGGTTCATCTGTGGCAATCACTTTGTGGTGTGGGGGTCGTCCATAAATGACGTCACGCGATTTTGGACGATTTTTGACCCCCCGCTCCACCCGGTCACACGGCGTCAGAAAAAGTCAACCCCCCCCCCCCCCTAAAAAAAAAACATGCTTCAAATCGATTTAAAGCTTTCGTGACTGCAGGGATTCATCTTCTTGGTTCTTTCGGTAAAGTCACGTAGAATGAAAACAATAAAAATAATAAAATAAAACATAAAATAATTCTCACGACGTTTCGGCCACAACGCAAGCAGCCGTCATCAGGTGAAGGCCAGGTCTGTCGGGGAGACAGCGTCTGAATGAAACAGCACCATGCTTGGAGCGTATATTTAAGCTGGGTTGGAAGGGGGGGAAGGGCGCCTTGACAAAATAATTTGCATATCAAGAGGAATTTAGCATATTTATGGAAAATGCAGGTATGTGATTAGTACTACTTATGCCCGTGCATTATGCAGGACTAGCACTAATAATATTAACACTCCTTCCCCTTATTAGTGCTACCCCTATCCCCTCCCGTTGATGCTGCGCATTTTGATGTGACGTCACATTTCTCAACCCCCCCCCCCCTCTTCGTCACACATCGTCACAAATGTCTGACCCCCCCCCCCACCCCCTAGGTGCGTGACGTCACGTTGAGATCTCGCAGGATCCGTCACGCCACGTGTCTACTCCTCCTCGTGCCGTCCCGTGACACGCGTACAACATCGCTTCGTTGAATCGCCTCTATTTATTTAGTGTGATTATCAACCCTTGAGCTGTTCGAAATGATCCCAAGTTGGCAAGCATGAAGCTAACAGCGAACGGTAAGGCGACGTAATCAATACGACGTGGACGGCTCCGTAATTGTCAGCCGTCGACCGCGTGACAAATTGAATCGCAAACGTTCGTAGCGTACGCGTCGCAAAACTTGAAGCGTTCCTAAGAGATCGCGTTACAAGTAAAGCTCTAATCAGGCATGCTTGGTTGGACATGTACTGCAGCCTTCAGAATGTCTGACATTTAATATGCGGAGTAAACTGCTCACAGGTGAGTGGCTTTTTATTTGTACAATAACAATAATAACGATGCCCTTTAGCCACACAATTTAGATTGAAAACGCGTTTCTTTAGGACTTATTTCTTTGTGTTAGTTTGTTGTCATCCCCCCGCACCTCCGATGAGCACGGCTGGACACGTACGGAGCGAAAGAAGTTCATCAGACATAGGCATATCTCCAATATCTAAAAGGCAAAGTTGTGAATATGTCTGTTCAAAAATGGTCAGCGTACTTCCCGACATGCAACCAACTTGAAATTTGCCACGTGGGTACTTTCCAGACTGTACACCATGCAACAATTATTAAAATACACTTTTGTTTTTTTTTGGTGGGGGTGGGGGGGGAGCTCAATAATGCATTGATTTTTTGCACGGCAAGTGAGCTGTGACGTCACATCTGTCACGTGACCCGCGCGTGTGGAAGTGTGACGCATTGTAGTGTAGTGGTTAGCGCTACGCTGCGCTACGAACCGGTGACGATTATTCGAACCCGGTCCTGGGCCTCCCCTAGGTCGACTCAGCCTCAAACGAGTAACTGGTGTGGTGTGTGAACATCGCCACTCGGGAGACAAAGGCGGCCGAGTGTGGTGAATCCAAGTCCCGGGTAGTACAGCTAGTACTATGTACAGAAAAGCCAAGCAAGATCGGAATGCTTTGGCCAATTTAACGAATGATTGTCTCCATAAGTTAATCATGTAAATGACCTTCTGGTTGTATATTGCTACGTGTGTGTGTGTTGTTTCTCGAGATTATGTCTCCAGTTTTGACGGTTTCTCTGGTAGACTATGCAAGCTGTGTGTGCACGCGCGCGCGTGATGGTCAAATCAAGAGACGTGCAAGCTCGTTCGCTCCTAAGCGTTCGACGCATTGCTGCATGGCAGGTCCACGATCGAAGGAGACATTCATTTATTTATTTTTTATTTTTATTTTCGCAGGAAAAAAGTCGCATCGAGTCTCAAGATTCTCCGCGGCAGGGTCCTGCCAATTGACTGATCGCTAGGTGATTTTGTCTTTTTAATCGGGTGTTTTTTTTTGTAATCAGCATTTGAGGGAATGCTTTGGCCGATGGCAGCTACATCGTACATTTTATTTAGCTCTCGGAGGAAGCCAGAAAAAAACCCGGAGACAACTCATGCAGAACAGGAGGAGAATATGCTCCGTGGCTACTCTCGACAGCCCATGTGTGACTCTGTGACTGTGTGTGCACATAGCCTGGCACAAGCGCCGTGGTGACGTCACCGCCACTTAGTGGCGAATGGCGGTTGTTGTTGTTGTGTCTATTTTAAGTGGGGAGCGGTAGCGCTACTAACCCAGTGACCCAAGTTCGTTTTCCCGCTCACGGCCAACACCAGTGACGGGGCCTCTCCTAGGTCTGCTCAGACTCAAATGAGTAACTGGCGTGGAGTGTAAACATCGCCACTTAGGGAGACAAAGGCGGACGGGCGTGGTGCTGGCCACCCACCCCCTCGTGTGCCGTGCCTGTCTCCATAGGTGCTCGCTAACAGCACTTGCTCCGACAGTCTGTTAAGGCATCTTTGTCTTTTAAGTGAAGCTTTACACGGCGAGGTATTTATTAACAGCTAACCATGAGCCAAACAGATGTGTAACACATATTTCTGTTTCACGTTAATACAAAAAAAGTTGACTTACTGACAAGTCACATCATCTTCGGGATGAGGAGTGATTGGCATCCGTCGGCGAAATTCTTAACAGAAATGGCACCCGTGCACAATGATATTTACTGAACGTATCGTTTTCAAATGACTTTGGATGCGTATTTATTTACAAGACTGATGAAGCTGTTATTTATTTACACGTGTCATCGCAATCGCTAACGGTGCACAATGATTAGCTGACAACCCGCCCAAGTGCAAGAACAGCAGACTGACAGCCACGTGTTCTGAACGTCTGTTGTTTTAAATCCTCTAATAATCAAATACATTAATTACGCCTTTAAAATCGAATCAATCATTCCTCTTTACTTTTAAGAACGACCAAAAAAAACCTTTCACTTGGTTTTAAACCTTCCTATTTGCTTGTAAAGTTGTGCAAATGCCGGTAAATTGAAATGTATTCCTGCCCACGACAGTGATGGCGACGTCCTTATTCTATTTAAGGCCGGAAGCAGGTGGATGGCTTCATTCTTCTGGTCAATCTCCAGATGACGCGGGTTGATGTAATTACCAGCGAAACGTCGTACTACTCAAATTGTAAATTTCGTGCATTTACTCTCCAACACACCGACGGGCTGTAGCGATAAATAACTGGTGCGTTCTAGTCTTGGTCCTTTCGGTAAAGTCACGTGGAAGGGAAATAATGAAATAAAAATAATATTTTATTATTTTCCTTCTACGTGACTTTACCGAAAAAAACAAGAATATAAACCCCTGCAATCACGAAAGCTTTAAATCGAAATTTAACTGGCGCGGCTGCGTCGGGTGGTGGAGGGTTACGACGACACATTTATAGCTACGCGATCTAACCCAAGAAGCTTTAGATTACGAACGACAGACAGCAAGATGCTCAGGAGCTGGACGCCAACGTTCAGAGAGGTCTCCTGGCCACGACGAGAGGGCTTCAGGAGAGAGAGAGAGTTCGTGCCGGTCTGCTGGTCCTCCTCCTCCTCTGTTGAAGGAGCGCAGAACACAGTGGGTTTGCTCTATGGTTCCAAGTAAGTGTCGGATTAAACTAGTACGGGGCCTGTAGCATATTTTATAAACGGACCCTAAATCATAAAAAACACGTAAATATTAAAACACACATTTTTGTAATTGCATAGAAAAGTAATTGTTTTTTATATTTGCTATACAGCCAGATAATGCGCCAAATCGCTAACCTTAAACACCCAGTCGTTCATAAAAGTTGAAGGCAGTATAGTACTATAATAATAGAGCTAGTGCAGAATCACTGAACCGGAATTGATAGCTTGAAAGCATTTAACGCGGGGCCCTTGAAAGTGCGGGGCCCGTAGCATCTGTAGCTACTTGTGCTACTCGGATCATCCGGCACTGGTCCAAGTGCTGTTGGCGAGCACCTATGAGAGGGTGGCTGGCCAGCACCACGCCCGACCGCCTTTGTCTCCCCATTGGCGATGTTTACACGCCGCGCCAGGTAATCAATTTGAGGCTGAGGCGACCTATGGGAGGCCCGGGACCAGTTCAGATGATCGTCACTTGGTGTTGGCCGTGAGCGGGAATCGAACTCGGGTGACCAGGTTCGTAGCGAGCTCACCGCTGCACTGCCCTGTCCAGGAAAGTGTCGTTGTACCCAGGCACTTGTGCGACTGTCAGAGCAGGTCAAAGCTGGCCAGAGAAATCTGCCTGACCGCGTTCTGCCTCCTGCCAGAGGCTCCGGCTTAGACTCACGCGCGCCGCTCTCGATCGTAATTACGTCTCAAAGGCTGTCACGGCGTGTTCTCAAACGTGACTCGCCTGTTCCAGACAAAAGCCACGTTGCGCAACACACAGCGCGGAAGTATGCAGCTCCGACTTGTGTTTTGGTGGATTGAGCACGGGGTGGGGTGTTCTATCTGGATGCGTGTGACTGTAAGTTGATTCCAATGCTTGGGAGCGCGTCTCTGTCTGAAGAGTTTGTCGTCATTTTGCAGCGAGGGTTGTTCGAGGCAGCGATTTTTACTTTCCAACGATTGTTTTGGCCAATTTCAGCAAGTTCTGCGTTCGCGTTACGGTTATCTTTCCTTGGCGAGATATTATTTGTACGATGCTGCGGCTGCTGGCATTGGCACTGGTACACAAGCACAAGTAACAACAACAACAAAACGTAGTCGCCTTCAAAATATTTATTTACATTTACGATGGGCAACGTTCGGGAAAATGGTCCTGACTCTCATCTCTGGCCCATGTGCTACGAAGAAGGGCCATTGCCTGAAACGTCGCCTGTAATTTTGTTTGACATTGTTGGTGAATGTAGCGCCTCTGGTGGCTGCATCAGGTCACGTAAACCCATCACGTGCTTTACGTAAACAATAAAAACAAGGATCCTTAAAAAGAATAGGTTTTCACCCTTTCTGGCAATATAAAACAGTTGTGTTAAGATGTTAAAACACCAAACAGAAAACTTTTGCAAGGAATCGTGTCTGCATTAGCCACATACACTTGTGGTGAACATGGTAAAAAGAAACATGCTCTGGTAGGATGTGATGGCATTGTCTTTGAAACTGATTGGTCGTCCACACCAGAGACAGCTTTCTTTAGAGCCTCGTCTCAAACGGTGTTAGACCAGAGGACGCCAAAAGGCGAACAGCACAAAGACAACGCACTATCAGGACATTGAGAGCTCGGGGTGAGCTACACTTACTACCAAAGCATGTTTGTTTGTTTGTTTCCATGTTCACCACAAGTATAAGTGGCTATTGCAGGGCACGATTCCTTGCAAAAGGTTTCTGTTTGGTGTTTTGACATCTTAACACAATTGTGTTATTGCCAGAAAGCGTCAAACCTATTCTTATATTTTGATGCCGGCAAGAGAGGTCCCACAAGTTTCAATGCATGCATCCCGAAATCCACCATCTGTATGCCCCTGTCGCAGACACATCGCTCTTCCGTATTGCAGGTTGAGAGCCAATTAGCTCATTAAGCCGATTAATTTGCAAAAAAGTTACGCTCGATCAATTGTTGTGGTCAATGACTCTGGTCCCTTTAAAAATGGCTGCTGCATTGACATGCGGGCAACCCCCACACCCCGGTCAGCCACACGCGTGAACGGGACCACACAACTCCCAATAACACCAATCCATTCCACTGGCTCCCGATCCATTGTCAGATCCTGTGCACCACACTTTATTTTCCACCCACACGCAACATCCCCCCCACCCTTCTCACCCCCCCCACCACAAAGTCGACCGGTCTTCAATCAAGTTAGGCGCCACAGTGGCTAGATGTTTACTACCTCGCTTGGTACACAGGAGGTCGTGGGTTCGATGCAGACCCTGACGCCTGCTGTTTATTTGGA
>CM025616.2:2910958-2933227 GCA_014621495.2 Entosphenus tridentatus | reverse complement strand
ACTAACCCCGTCCACGCGTGTCCCACTAACCCCGTCCACGCGTGTCCACTAACCCCGTCCACGCGTGTCCCACTAACCCCGTTCACGTGTCTCTCATATTCGACGTTCTCAGGCCTGTCCGGAGGCGGATCTGGGAACTTTGAGGGTAACGATCCCCAACATTCCGAGCCCTGCACCCTTCCTCCACACAATCGACGCGGCCGTCACGGATGCCTCCTCCGTCGCCGTGTCGTACCTGTCCCCACGGCCTCTGTTCTGAGTGGCCACAAAGACAAAGATCTCCCGTGTAGCCTTAACACACTGTAGGGGCAAGCGCTGTTAGCGAGCACCTATAAAGGCCGACACGGCACACGAGGGGGTGTGGGTGGTCAGCCCCACGCCCGGCCGCCTTTGTTTCCCTTGTGACGACGCTTACGCATCGCACCAGATACTCGTTTGAGGCTGAGTCGACCTAGGGGAGGCCCGGTTCAGATAATCGTCACTGGGTGTTGGCCGTGAGCGGGAATCGAATCCGGGTCGCCAGGTTATTAGCGCAGCGCAGCGCTACCGACCACATTGACACACACACACAACGGAGAGTGTCGATCTTTTTCGTTTTCCATGCATGCAGCGAGTATCGTCATCGGCCTCTGCCATGCTTTGTGCCGATGCCATTTGTGCTTCTTCGTAAGCTCGGGGGGCCTCGGCGTAAATAATAAATGAATCGAATCAAATGGGTTTTCTCTGGTAAATACTAATAAAACACGCGTTGTGGGGGTCTCATTGCACCAACGCCCCCTCATGGATCTGGCTTGGATTAGTCTAATCTTTCCAGCGGTATCGCAGCACCCTGCAGCATGCCTTCACAACAAAGATAATACAAAGATCCCCCGTATAGCCTCAACGGACTCTTGCGCGAAGTGCTGTTCGCGCGCCAACTATGTGTGTGTGGGTGTATGCATGCTGAACTTCTTTTTTACCGTACGTAGCAAATTGTGGTCATCGGAGGTGCGTCTCGTCTAACGCCCTCTGCCTTGCTCCCACAGATCTCGACATGGCAGCCTCCCTCCCCACAAAAACTAAAACTGACCATCTCCCATCCACAGCTTCTGGTGCATTGTTCTCAAATTAATCATTCATCCCTGATTGAGAATGCTCTCCGTGCACCGATGTATAATCCCCTTTTACATGAACCATTGTCTCCTGGCTGCTCCTTCCTATTGACCAGACTGCTCAGACAGGCTTTAGCCAGCACTCTGTGATTCTCCCGAGATTCTTATCGTGAGTTACACCCGGGCGACGGGGAGAGTTGCCTGCCTTGCCGAGCCTTCCCAGAATGCGTCTACCCTTCTGACGAGCCAAGTCGTGAAAGCGTTGCTTGTTCCGACTTGCGCGAGGTCAGTGGACGGCGCGGTGAGGATTGTTGTGGCGGTGAGGATTGTTGTGGCGGTGAGTACCACGCATCGGGAAAGAAAGCGAAGCACAGCGAAAGTTAAAACCACACGGCGCGGCACGTTCCAATGGACAGAGACACACACACCGACGCACACGCGGTCTGAAAATATATATTGGGTTTTTTTTTATTGGACATTTCAGCGCGATTAACAGTAATCCTCAGTACTCGTAGGGCGAATTAAAGACAACCAACTTCACTTCCATATCTCCAAGACGCCCATCTAGCAAATTCATTGACAATGGCTCACAATGATCCGTATCTTTTATCGAACCAAATCAATGCGGAAGGTGCCCAGGACACTTGCGTCGTCCACGGCCGTTGAGCCCTTCGTGTGTCCCGGCGTCTGCGATGTCCCATGATGTAGCCGCTCACCCCGAGCTACACACACGCTCGAATAGGCGCTTTGGTGTTCTCTGGTATGACATTGGCGGTGAGACTAGGCCATCAAGAATGCTGTCTCTGGTGTGGGCCAATCAGTTTCAAAGACATTGACATATGTTATCAGAGCAAGTTTTGTTTGCATGTTCACCAAAAGTACTGTGTGGTTAATTCAGTTTCATTTATTTGGTATAGCCCTGTGAGCCATTCGGCTCTTGAATCGGGTGCAACCGCAACAAATAAAAACAGGAACAAGAAACATCTCAAAGTGACTGCTCCCAAACAGAAAAATCCAGGAGAAAAAGAAAAAGCACCGTATATCAATGCTGTGTGCAAAAATCCCAGTGGGATGCAAGTCAAACAATAACAACCATAAGACAATTTAAATTTTAGTTATCAGTGTAACTCTGTACTGCAACAAACAAATATGGCTAAACCAAAACGTTTTCGAAATCACCAAAATGAAGCTATAAAAGCGATGTAACAGTGATCATAGGTACTGTAATGCCGACTTGATTCCTTGCAAAAGGTGTTTGAAAATCTGAACACAACTGTTTTATTAGCGGAAGGGTAAAACCTATTCTTAGTTTTCATGCTTTGATACTGGCAAAAAGGTCCCATGATAAATGCCAATCCTGTCTGTCGCTCTCCGATTTGCGTTCAGGGTTGCACCGCGGTGCTGCTTGTTCGACACGATGCCCGTTGTTTCTGGAGATGCTTCACATGTCTCGACGAAGCTCCCGGTACGCCGGGCGAAACGTCGGACACCGTGCCGAACAAGCAACGCGCTGTGAAATCTGAAGGAAAAAAACCCTACACAGCGTTATCCTTCGATTATTCCTCGTATGTGTTTCTTTGTTCCACACCTCTCTTTTCCCGTTTTGTCCCCGTGATGTTTGTGTTCTGGTGGCTGGTTTCCATGTAAGGCTCACTGCCCTGTGAGACTGTGGCATTTAGGCGTCTAAGCGCCCCGTGAATGCAAATCTTTATCCTTGGCAGCATTTATTTACACACGCGATTGGCCGATATGATAAGAAATATTTAGTTTTGCTCAGATAAGGGAATGGACACTGATTTATGTGCTGCACTACAGTACGCAGTCAGGTTTATGCAGCCGGCATCGTAGATTTTTGAGAATCTGGGTTTTGCCCAGGAAAAACGCTGCCCAAGTTTAAAGGAGAAAAACATAAACATTTAAATGTGCAGCCCTGTAATTGTCTGCTCCACTGGAGGGAGGTCTAAGGGGTACTTTGCCTATTCCTCTTCTATGCTGACCAAAAGTTTTGGGAAACGTAGCAGTGCCCACACTTTGCCCCACCACACTGTGACAACCGCATGTTGGCACAGTAGGGGGCACAGGTGGTGCATCGGGCAGTCATCTCAATCAGTCGACCCATGGCACCTGGGTCTGCCCCGTGACCTCCTTGCCAGCGGGCGTTCGACACTTCACGTGGCCTCAACGTGCACCTAGCCTGGCACTAGCGTCGTTGAGACGTCACCGCCACTTAGTGGCGAATGGCGGTTGCTGTGTTGTTATGTTCAACATACACACGCACGTGTATGTGTGTATGATCAACATACGTACACACACGTGGTTGGGCAATATGTTGATTGGACTTTAACACGTAGGCTTTCACGACCAATTATTATTCATCATAAAAGGTTTTTTTAAATTAGATTGCGTAAGTATATGCCACTGTATTCTGTCAAATCGCCCGATGATGCTGGATGTAAATACCAGCGAAACGTCGTGCTACTTAAATTGTAAATGTTGTGGATTTACTCTCCAACACACCGGTGGACTAAAGTAGTAACTAATTGGCGTTTTGTTCACGTGACAAATCCCTTACTAATTATCTGTGTCGGGTGGTGGAGGGTTACGACACATTTATACTTACGCGATCTAACACAAAACACCGTTATTATGAAGGTTGATTGGAGCAGAATTCTGCCGTCTCCAGTAACCTCACGCTAGTTTAGTTTAACAAATAATAAGAAACCTCGAACGTTGCGGTGGTCGTCGTCGACGATGTGCGATGTACAAGCTTACACAATTCTACGCAACTTCCCCGCTCCCCCCCCCCCCCCCCTTAAAAGAGGGATGAAGACAAATCGATAGGTCAACGCTTGCACTGTTGTGCGGTAAACAGTGGTAGCTTCTAGGCTTGAGCAAACGAAGCACCGGCGTAGGGTCCCGAGTGGCTCACAGGGGCCCTGGATGCATTCAAAGAGGACGGGGGCTGACCACGTGTCATCTCGAATTCAAATGCCAGCCAACATACAAGGAAGGTAATTGACACAAAAAGACCATTCCTATCTCTCATCCCGATCCTGTCCGTCCCACTCTTCGCTCATCTCACCGCGTCTCCCTCCGTCTCTTGTTTACACGTCATCTCATTGCACATCTCCGTCTCAACCTATACGTCTCTTCGATTCGTCTCACTGCAATTCCCTCTACATTTCTCTCATCTCCGCTGCATCGCCGCCATCCCTTGTTGGCATCTCTTCTGTCTTCCCGCTCGGAGTTGATCAATCGAAAGGGGAAGCGGATTGGGGGGCAGGGCAGAGGTGGCGTGGTGTGGGGGCATCGGACGGACACCGTGACCCGGGGGAGTGGGGAGGGTGGCAATGGGTTCTGGGTGGACCCGGGGGGCCGCCTGTTGTTGTACCCAATTATTGAATTGCTTTCCTGCCCGCACTGCGCGCACCGCGCTCGGCACAAGCGCTTCCAGGTGCGGCCTCCCACAATGGAAATATGATCCCGTTAATACGAGGGATGGGCGATGAATGTGGCTCGCTTTCTGGCTCCAAGCTGCGGCGATTGAAAACGATCTGGAGCAATATACGGAGGGGAGGAGGTGGAAATCCTCTTATAAGATCGCGCAGAGGCATTGATCGAGACGGCTTGCTGTTGAATTAGAGGGAAAAAATCCTTCATTATGGACAGAGCCCGAGTGCATGGCACGGAGCGGCGGGTGGCTGATTTATTTTCGTCCACGGCGCGATGCTCGATGCATGAGCTGCACAGGCATGATGGAGGTTTGCATATCAAGAGCGGGGTTTTCTTGAGTTCAAATTATAATCGTAATTAAGGCTTTTGCTGCAAAATTGCAGAGAAAATTGCATCGGTTACCGCGTTTAGTGGACTTTTATCCAAGCTAGTTTCGGTTATGGCACGTTCATTTTAGTTGTGATCATTTACAGCAGCCATTTGTCAATCCACTCCTATATGAAGGGTTGCCCATTCTGTGTTGGTCATGGGGGTTGTTTGACCATACTTCACCATTGATGGTTAGTACAAATTGATTGAAGGTCGGAGTTTATTTATGTAATTTTTTTATTTTACCAGGTAATGCCCACTGTGCTATATAGCTCTTTATCAGAAGCAACCTGGTCACAAATGACATCTCAATGAGGTGGCTCATCATGTGGAAATTGAAAGCAGCCAAATACTCGAAACGCATGTTTCTAAATGTGGAGGTAGAAACCGGAGGACCTGGAGAAAAATCCACGTGACCACGGGGAGAAAGAGAGACACGCAAACTCCAAATATACAGCAGACGACAGGGTCGGGATCGAACCCACGACTTTCTGTATACCAGGCGAGGTAGTTAACATTTCGCCACCGCGGTTTCGATATCATTAACCAGGGCGGCCGCTGGGTTCGAACCGTGAACCTCTGTAACAACGAGCGGCGAGTGCGTTTGGCGTTGAGGAGCCACCTATGAAGAGAGCGAGAGCCCTCGCCGTTTGACTTCACAGTCATATTTGTGTGCGCCCATCCAAAAGCCCCAGCATGTATTTTGTGCTATGCAAAGTGCATTTCACTTCGGGGCTAATTACAATAATCGCCGATTATCGCAGCCAAAATCGAGTTCCAGCTGGCTTCAACACAACTCGGCTTGACAAGAAGAAGAAGGAGGAGGAGGGAGGGGGGATGAGAAATGAGAAGAAGATCACTAATGCCCACTGATGCGAAATCTCCCACTGGAACACATATACGTGGAGTAGCCACACCCACGCTACGGGCCCCATCAACTTGGATGAGAAAAAGCCATCACAACGGATGGCTCTTTTCTGCTATGATGGGATTTTCTCATCATTTACAGATGTGCTTGGAATATAGACAGCGGAAATCCACTTAAAAAAAACTAGGCAAGGTAATAAAATAAACAACACCCATTGGCAACTTGTAAAAAAACATCGGTTGGAACTTTAAGTAATTATTCCAACGTACAAATCGTTGGGGACATTTCGCTCCCGCTGATAAGAACGGCGTGGCAAAAAAGCGACACGCGCACTCAAAGAACACATGGCAAACAAAAAAGAAAATCTTATATAACTCGGGGCATATGTTATGGGAAGGGAAGCAACGTCCCTGGGATTAAATGCTGCTAAACCCGCTGACAAAGTTACCCCTTGCTGCCACATATCCTCCGGCTGGGCAAAAACAAACACAATTTTACGCGGCGCAAAAGCCATCGGAGGCCGCTCGCTTCATTACGCCGAGGCCCCTCGCTTAATAGAAGGCAAACAAAATAGACACTGGTTGGCTCCTAATTTCAGATTGGATTTCTGAGCGCATAAGTCCTCTTTCGCTGAGCAATTAATCCGGCAGGTTAACCACGCAATTAAATTGCCCCCTTAAACGGCTCACTCCTTATAAGGCGACCGGCGGCTCCCCTGGTCGACGCTTTTGAACGATTTGCATAATTAATGGACAAGTTTTTCTCGGACGTTCGGTGGGGGGGGGAAGGGGTTCGTCACTACGATGGTTCCCAGGCGACGAGATTGTGGTGGCCACAATTTGACCACGTTGTATTTTGCAGGTTTATTTACGTGGCTGCGTTGTATGGTTTCCCCAATGAATTTTTTGTTTATCCTGCACGGTATCCATGCTGAAGCCTGTGCTCCCATCCTACACAGCCCCCCCCCCCCCCCACACCGAACCGAACTCCTCGCCTAAAGACGTCCACATCCTCCCGGGCGGACTTGAACGGAATGTTGAGAATCGACTGTTCATCTGTGAAAAAGAGCTTCAGCCTGAAAGGAGATGCTGGTTCTGATGATCTGAATTTAACGCGAGACTTGAACGATTGAAAGCGACACCCATCGGTCCCTTACCACTGCAGCTCTCTCTCTCTGTGGCAGCATTATTACCGTGTACACGCATGTAATAGCTGGACGTAGAACGTATTTTGGTATATATATATATCCACGAGCATGGTTAAAAGCAATTCAGGTGAGTTTAGTGGAGCAGAGTTGACCTTGGTGAGGCCCAGAACCGGCCCAGAAACGATGCACAGCTTGAATTGATTCAGAATGAAAAATCTTCATTTATCCTGGAGGAATCCGATGACATGTGAAGTTATTTTTTTCACACTGGCCAAATGTCTTGGGAGAGAGGTGAGCGCACTCCCACTTTAGCCGATCGCACGGGCCCTGCTGACCGGCTGTCGTGAACCCGTGCACAATTCCGTACTGTGCATTGCTGGTTGAAGAGGGACGGGAGAAAGGTGGACATTGTTTTAACTGCCACGCCGCGAGATCGAACAAGCGCCCTCTGGATTTGCATGGTCCACGGCGCTAGCCGTTGCAACATGGCAGCATCCACAGCATGCATAAACAAATAATTGTTTACGTGATTTGAAATTAATTGACGCCATGACTGCACCGCAGTGCTGCAGGTTTCTTGCCGAACCTCCGATTAGCACGGTTGGCCTTCGTATGGTGCGATGGAAGTTCAACATACACATACATTCTGCCCCCTCACATCATATTATACATTCGCATCACGTGCTACGGATTAACAGCCACCAGCAGGAAGGAAAGACGCGGCTTCCGCTATCATCACCATCGCGGTGTCATCAATGGCTCGCTCCACGCCGTGAGTGCGGATACAAGTCCAAGTCCTCCGATGGTCTCGTCTAGAAAAATAAATATTCAAAAATAACCGAACAAAATAACCCCCGCGTGCACGCAACGCTTCTTGAGCCTTCAACTCCAATTCACGTCGCCTTCGCCGTAATGCGGGAGGTTTTTTTCGTCGCCGCAACCCGTCGGCGGCACGTCCGGATTATTCTTCTTCTTCTGGGTGTGCATCTTCCTTCTCCCCGTGGTGTCCTCTCCACTCGTGCTAACGCCTTCCCTGTCCCCAACTCCCCATGGTCACCCATCATCATTCCACTCATTTCATTTCCATCTTCGTATATTCCATGCATCGCCACCACCACCGCCTAATTTGACACATATCCCATCCACTCATCTCGTTTCATCTCACCAAACATCTTGTAGCCTAATTAGTTCACAGTGCAGCCACTTGGTTAAGCCACTATATAAAGGTGTGATTAGACAAGATAGTATCTTATCGGCGACATTGGTTCAATGCACGCATCGCACAGTCATCGTATCGCGTCGTCAGCAGAGGCCGGCTCTGATTGAACCATTGATGGTGAACTGCTCGATGTCTGTCTAAGGGCAAGGACCTTTCTCAGCTACGCTGGATCTGAGTTACATAATTGCGTTGTTACACACTGTTTGCTGTGTGAAGACTGAATCGTGGAAATTATCACCGCATTGACAAATGCACGTCTCCCAAAAAAATTCTGAATGACTAAACAACTTACAGCCGATCTAGATTTTTCGTGATTGCAGGGACCCATACTCTTTGGTTCTTTCGGTAAAGTCACGTAGGTAGAAAATAAATGAAATCACGACGTTTCGGGCGCAACACAAGCGTCCGTCATCAGGTGGGAACAACCACAGCAAGAAACAACTGCTGCAGTGGGCAGCAGTAACTTACAGCCCTTGTCAATTTACTGCTGGTGGGTAGAAGTTTGACTATACTTCACCAATTCTGGTCAGTGCGGGTTTATGAATCTGGCCGGGGGGAAGGGGATCTCCAGACCACTGCACCGTAGCGCAGGGCGCATGCCACTACACCCTAGCACGTGCAGCACGTTCCAACCGTAGAGAATGACCGTCACCAATATTCACCACGGTCCAACATTTACCACCGTCGAACAAATAGCATCGCAATGTGTGTGTGTTGAACTTCTTTCGCACCGTACGTATCCAGCCGTGTTAATCGGAGCGGCGGAGGAAGGACTACTAAACAGGAATAGCACTTCTAAACAAATGAGTTTTCAACCTCGATGATTTAAAGGTGCAATCATCGCCTCCTCCTGCGAAAACGTGGCAGGACCCTCCGGAAAATCTGCCATAAGACTCGTTGAGACTTTCTTGGGTGGACAAGCCACATCATCATAATCATAAAAAAATATCAGAATATAAAGATATTTCCTTTCACACTCACACTCTACCCCCCCCCCCCCCATGATATTATCCATCTTTAACAACTGCAGATTTAACATTTGTTCAAGGTTTTTTTTCGTCTGCGCGACTGTGGAATCTATACAAATTCAGGCGGATCTCGTTACTTTTTTGTTTGTTAAAATGGTAAGTGTTGATTTTCGAAGGGAATGTGCTGTACACAGCGCGCGCGACTCGTACCGCGCGCGTAATGTTTGTTTGTGTGTTTGCTCGCCGTCTCTCTGCGTGCCTCTCTCTGCGAATGCTGATTAGCGTGGGAACTCAACAGTGAGTCACAGCACACTGCTTGGTCAAAACACGAGCGCCGTCTATCCACATTCATCATTATCATTATTTGTTATGCCAGGAGAACGCGGTCCAACGGAAATGTGGACTCCACCCTCCACCTGTTCCATCCGTATGTTATCGAGTGTTTCTCCCTCGCACGCGGGTTTTTTTTTTTTGCCCCGGCGCTCAAGTTTCCGCACACATTTAAACACTCGTAAATTGGTCGATAACACCTTCATATATAGAGAGGATCGCGGAGCTTGGGCAATTGTTTGCACCGACTCACAGCTTTGTTCGCAGCCTCTGAGTCGTTCGATCTCATCGAGAGTGAGGGAATACTGCACGCGTCGATATGTTGACATTATTATGGTGAAGTATGGTCAAACAACCCCCACGACTGATGCGTGTGGCGAAGCTTTGATCCATCGGTGAACTGACGTCGAGAACTAAGATTGTTTGCTCCGTTATTATATCACCCGAAGTAGCACTAGTCAATTATAAGCAGTCGTTATATAGCGAACGGAATGTACAGCACAAAGCATACAACCTGTAGGGAGGGCCCTTGTCTATGGCGATCGGGCAGTTCACCAGCATTGTTTCAAACAAGACACTGAACGTCAAAACTAGTCCGGAGTTTGATTTTATTGGACCAGTGCTGCGACTGATGGGTTGAATAAAATATCTCTTAA
Organism: Entosphenus tridentatus; assembly: GCA_014621495.2. Taxonomy (NCBI): domain Eukaryota; kingdom Metazoa; phylum Chordata; class Hyperoartia; order Petromyzontiformes; family Petromyzontidae; genus Entosphenus; species Entosphenus tridentatus. Next base: position 2,923,126 of record CM025616.2, on the reverse strand, counting down.
TGTTGTGTGCGGAGAGACAAACACGGAAACCAGATTTTTTTTATCTTAATCATGAGTGGGGAAACCTCTTCCTTACTCAAGGTCGAAGAGCAATTTCAACAATACCTTTGAGGGGCCGCACATGAACACACACCGGAGCAAAATCCCAATAACGCAGTGTTGCCCGGTCAAAAATAAATGTTCCCCGCAGTACCCGATCAGTGCATCGAGTGCTCGCAGTGATGGCTCAATGCCATCTGCGGGCCGTTTTCAAGCGGAAAGGGGACATCGCGAGAAGACGGATATCTCACAACAGCGCAGGGAGCGAGAACTAAACGTGAATGCATTGTATGCACTGGTGGTTTGTTATTATTATAATAATAAAAACCGGGACTTGTAATGTCCAGGGAAGACTCGCAGATTTTGCCAGGATAGCAGCAGCTTCCGCTTTCAATCGTCTGACTGATGGAGATGCAAAGCAAGGACGATGATAGCAGCCGGAAGCCGCACAGGAAGAGAAGAATCCTGGGAAAACGAGACGTATGAAATGAAGTCGCGAGCTCGACTCGGCCCGATCGAGGTCGTGGGTTCGCCACCTCGGCTCTGATTTCTCGCGGGTTTCTAATCAGGACCCGTTGAGAGCCGGCAGGAACACGGCCAACGCGGCAGGCTACCCGCGCGGCGAGTGGGATTCAGCCCACGTTGAAAGTGGAGTTCCCCAGAACACGTTGGCCCAACGTTTTATATTTATCAGGTCGTGGCAATTCAGATTTGCGACAAAAGCGACGGCCCCTGCCGTCATCTTGTGGGAGCCGCTACATCACAAGAGGCCCGCAATCGATACAAATCGGTCACGGCCCAGCATCTTTGGCCGCGCTAAACGGCTAACCAGAGGCCGATATTATCGCCGCGTTTCTTATTTCAGCGCGCTCAGCCACTTCTGTTACCACAGGGGCCTCTCGCCAGTGGCCTCTTGCAGTGATGGAAGCGACGGAGGTTTAAAAAGTATGGAACATAAAAGAGACGACGTTTCGGGCAATGGCTCTTCTTCATTACACATAAGGCAGTGTTCAGTGTGGATGTTGTCGCTGGGGAGACTCGTTGTAGCGAAGGAGCGTGAATTTAGTCAGCATCTTAGTCCAGTGGCATTGCAGTCCCATCGCCGCTCGTTACGGAGGTCCGCGATTCGAATCCAGCGGCCGCCCTGATTAATCCTGCGAGGTGCATTAACCGACAACAAATGAACAATAACGCGCCGTCTGCTTCAGAGTAGACGTGAAATGCCCCGTGTCGTCATTCGCAAGAGAAGGCGATTGTGGTCAAAACTTGGCGAAAACCGGGCAGGGCCCTCCTGAAAAATTGTCACGAGACTCTGCGAGGCTCTCCTGGGTGAAGGATAATATTATTAATAATATTATTATTATTAATAATAATAATAATGGAGCTGCCTGCTCCATCTAAAGCGGTCTGGCTGTCCTCAAGGATTTCCAATCGTGAATCGTGGCCATGTGAATCAGACAACAGGGGGCAACGTTGAGTTACGTCCGAGAGAAATAAAAACGACAATTATTCTACTCGCCCAGGGTTAACAGCCTTCCCAGTGCCTTGTCGCTCGAGGGAGTTATTTCCACTATACTTCACCACGATTGTCAGTTGTGGTTTGGTCAAGGGGTGACGTGGATGAGGAACTGCCCAGGACTGGGGTCAGATTACAATCGCCGTTGCTGTTAGCCGTGGCTGGGAATCGAACTCAGGTTTTTGGGTTCATGGGGTAGTGTGCGAACCACCGTTCCAAAATCTGGCTGTTATAACCCTTGAATGAAAGTTCACATGCAGGGCTTCACGGTACGGCTATTTTAATATGTACAATGGACAGGAAGGACAAGATGAATGGGCCCGCATAATGCGCATGCATCATGTACGTTGACTCGTGAGCGCAGAAGTTTGGTCACCACATCTACGCCTCCATATAATTACTGGCGAAACGTCTTACTCAGATTGTAAATGTTGTGGCTTGGCTCTCCAACATACCGGTTAGTGCTGAACTCGTGACGAATTGGCCACGTTCTGTTTACGTGACAAACCTTACTAGTTGGCTGTGTCGGGTGGTGGCGGGTTTAACGACACACTTATATCTTTACGCAATCTAACCCAAAAAAACTCTGTTATGGAGGGCTTTATATGAATTTATAGCTGTGTATTTAAATATGCCCTACAATTTCCCCTCTTATCATGGCATGGGCAAAACGTTCGAAGGGATAATTGTCGATGGTCCAGAATAATAGTGTCCAATGAGGACGGAGATGGAGCGAAGAGATCGCATTGTCTACAAGAGCCGGGTAACTAGTTTACCTACCAGGTGAAGTCCACTGCGCTGTTAGCCAATTTGTCAGAGGCGAGCCGGCCTACACACGCTGATAGCGAATCGAAGTGGCTGACACGATCATGCATGTGTATTGAGACGGGTAGCAAAGTGATCCGAACGCGCATTGTTTCTGAACGTGGAGGGCGCGATTAGAGGGCCTTCGAGAGAAATCCCGTAACCCTGGTGCATCGCCAGGGGTACGGGATCGAACCCACCCGTCCCCTCTTCTTGATCCCGCATTGTAAAACTCCACGCGCACCTGCGCATTCGCTCATTTCGTCGCTGCATCTTCTCGCTGCGTTATGAAAAGCACAACCTGAAGGCAATGATGAGATGTCACGTGATTTTAGGAGTTAAAAGAAAGCCCCCAAAATGGTCGGGAAATATTTCATTTCATTTACTCGTAGTCGTGTACAGTACATCCGTATAATGTCAGAGACGGTGTTAATCAGGGCAGTGCTATTTGACGAATGTGTTGAAATCGTGTTGTTGTTGTTCTTGTTATTGTTGTTGCCGTTGCAGCAAATTTGTGCGTGTGTCACCACGGTGAACGCAACAGCAACAGACAGCATCACGAAAAATATTCGGACAGAATTTTAACTCGGCTCGCTTTGCTGTGTATTGTTGTGGCCCAGGCGTGCGAGCTGCAATGCCACAAAGACAAAGATCCCCCGTATAGCCTTAACAGACTGTAGGGGCAAGTGCTGTTAGCGAGCACCTTTGAAGGCCGGAACGGCACACGAGGGGAGTGTATGGCCATCACCACGCCCGGCCGCCTTTGTCTCCCGAGTGGCGATGTTTACACATCGCACCAGGTTCTCATTTGAGGTTGTGTCGACCTCGGAGAGGCCCAGGACCGGTTCAGATAATCGTCACCGGTGTTGGCCGTAAGCGGGAATCGAACTCGTGTCGCGGGAATCGTAGCACAGCGCTAACCACTGCACCACCGCTCCGCCACACAAACACCACGCCATTCGCCACGAAGTGACGGTGACGTCCCCACGGCGCCTGTGCCAGGCCAGGTGCGCTTTGAGGCCACGTGATGTGTCGAAGGCTCGCTGGCAGCAGGTCGCGGGACAGACCCAGCAGGTGCCATGGTTTGGCTGACTGAGATGACCGGTAGATGCACCACCGCTCGTTGTTGTGAGCGTCGCTCCTCTGCCTTTAGTTGTTGTTGGAGGGCGACCGCCTTCAACTGTCCCGTAGCAGCGTCCTTCACGCTCCTCTTCCTCCACCCACACACACACAGACGCGTACACACGGGCGCGCTCGTTTATACTTTGGCCACGGAAAGAGATTTGAAAGGAAGCGCATTCAGGGCCGTGTGCGTAAAAAAGAAGGGGGTTTAAAAAATAAACGCGGTAGCCAGAGAGAAGCAAACCCTGCGACGGGAAGCGCACCTGTGCAAGGCACACGTCACTCAAAAGCCAGCTGCTGCTGCTGCCACCGCCAGCGAAAGCTACACCCACGACCACCGTCCCATCACAGCGGTTTGCTCGCTGTCTCGCTCGCTCCCTTCTCTCCTATCGCTCACATCGAGCACGAGAAACGCAGCCGCGCCGGGCGCCGTTTGCACACCTGCGCGGGCCAAATAGAATTAGCCAAAGACGGGCGGACGCCTCGCGCGCACAAGCCTGTAATTAAACTCCGCGTCAGACACGCGGCGTTCGCCGCTGTGTGCCGTCACATATCTCGTGCTCTCCCGAACTCAGCTCAGCTCGCTCGATCTCTGTCTTGCCCGAAGGCGTTGGGCTGCAATAGGATCCTGGGGTTGCAGAGGGAGGGGGGCCAGTGGGACCCCGTAGGTGATGAGGATGCTGATGCTGATGATGATGATGATACTATTGTCTGGTATTCGATATTCGTAAACACGCCATTGTCCGCGAGACCTCCGCTGTGTGTGTGTGTAGCCATCGCTGTTTGTCATTGCCGAGATATGGACACGAACGGGTAGCAGGTGTCACGCTCCCTGGTTCGGCTCGCATTATCTCGCGAGGCGCCGCGCCGCGGTTTGGCCACGTGGTGCACTGGCCACGAGCACAAACCGTGAGAGACGGGACAGCGGGACGTTTCGGGCAATGGGCCTTCTTCATTGCACGCATGCCATCGAGGAGGGGCGATTGCCCGAAACGTCGCATATTTGATTTACAAAAAAAATCGTCCTTTTAAGGCAGAATTCACGACGACTTTGGATGGGTTTATTTTTTGTTATCCATGGTTCGTAGGTAACTGTAGTCAGGAGGCAGTTTGTTATCTATACATAGACGCTGCTGGATTGTAAATGGGCCCACCGTGGTTGCTATCGATTGTCGCGGTTGTGTCCACGTGTTTGTCCGATGCGTGCGTTCTCTGGTTGTACCGCTTATTCTTGTCCGGCATGGTGTCCGACGTTTCGCTTCACAGTCCTGGGAGCTTCTTCAGGAAGTAAATCGAGTATTTCACGCCCTCCCAGACGAAGCGAAGACAACAACATCGGCCGGCCCACGTCAGACACCAGCGGAAACCGGCGACGCTATATCATCGATATAATCGATTAGCCAGTATCATGGGCATCATCAATATCATTGATATCGATAGGTGTAAATTATAATCGATATCAGCAATATCATCCATAGTAGTCAATACATTCATATCATCAATATCATCGATCGGAGTTGATATCATCGATATCCTTGATATAATCAATATCATCGTTAGCAGTGGATATTGACGGAGGGAATGTGAGCTGCTCAATTCATTTCCAGAAGAAGCAAAGTGGAGCGAAACGTCGGACATAACTTCCGCTGTTACCTGTATCAAGGTGAACGTCATTTCAATTGCCATGCGCTGCATCTCCTGACTCTCGTGAACACAGTGTTGATGTACAAATGATAAGAGCGTAAATATGTTTTATGCCCGTATCACGATTATTGTTCTGAGTTCATCTCAAGACCAGTGGCTCTTGTTCACCTGGGGGTGCGCGCATCCCCTGGGGGTGCGTGATGCCTTTTTTTGACGGCGGTGCGAGACGTGGGCAGTTGTTGTTTCTAAACTAAATCATCGAAACACAAATCAAGCAAGGGCACGAAAGTACAACTTACTTGTTTTCATCAAACCCTATGTATTTTTTTTATTTCCGACAGACCTGTTCTTCACCTGAGGACGGCTGCTTGCGTTGTGGCCGAAACGTCGTGAGAATTGTATTTTAATGTTTTTATTTTTATTATAAAATTTCTTATTTTATTATTTCTCTTCTACGTGACTTTACCGAAAGAACCAAGAAGATGAATCCCTGCAGTCACGAAAGCTTTAAATCGAAATTTAAACCTATGTATTTATTAACATTATCACTGTCTTTTTTTGACGATTGAGAACCAAGGGGATGCAATGCTGCAGTAAAGGCGAAGAACCACCGCTCTACAAGGTAACTGTTATGGTGCACAGCTATCAAAGACCCCGCAGAGCCACATTATGGAGGGTATTTTTTTTTGGCCTACTCTTCCACACTCGCCAGGCAGCCTGGAAGAGGTGAGAGTAGCCACACTCCACCCTACCACAAGCTCAACCTTCCCGATCGCCCTACTGCTGCAGTGACACTCTATTGTTACGAAGACAATCGCCGTTGGAACTCCGGGGTTTGCTTACCAAACGACCCATTGTGTCCTCGTGGCCCCACAATTTGCCGCACGTAACATTTCGGTCGTGTAAAAAAAATAATATATATATAGGAGACTCCGATATTTCTTAATTCGTTGAATACATATTTATCGGAGCTCAAATCCACGGTAAGTATAGAGGGAGGAGGAGTTCTATTTGGCCGTAATAGTTTTATGACGGTGCGTAATATTGACTTGCGCAAAACTAAGCCCAGTCTAAATATTACCTTGGTATTCAACCGCGTGCGTTTGGGTCTTTAAATGTAAATACACTGTAGGGAATGTGTAAAATGGCAGAGATCTAGAAGCGACCCTGCCTCGGGTGGGCTCCGCCCGGGGCCTTTACAAACGAACGCAGCGGCAATGAAGCGTCGACCAAGGCGAGCTGCTTTCTCATGTTGCGGCTGTCACAGCCGTTGTGGGTAAATGGCACGAAGTGAGCTCGGGGGCCACGTTGCCCTTTGGGTGCGGGAAGGCTACGATCTCACACGGATGGAAATACTAAAAAAAAGGGGGAGGACTTTCTCTCCCCTACCCCCCCCCCACTGCGCTTCGTGTGCCGAGATGAACCCACCCAGGAAACGGGGTTCGCCACAACGACGCCGCGGGGTTTTATTTATTTATTTATTCCCTGAAAAAATTCCGGGGGAAGCAACCAAACACAACACACACACAACACACGCACAGCAATGACAGTGGCGCTATATTATGAACAACTTAGGCTTGTTTGTAAAATAACAACAACAACAACAACAATAACGACATCGACGACAACAACAGTAAATAAATACAACGTCCGTTGCCGGGGGGGGGGGGGGTGTGGGGAGATGGGTGAGGCGGCAGATGACAATATTTGAGCAAGACACAATTCCATTCATCTGCGCTGTCGCTCTCTTGCTATGGAATTACTCTGGAGATAAACAGAATGTTTACCCTCTCCGTGTGAGCCAAACTGATATGTAAATTTATTCTCCCACCCCCCCCCCCCTTTCATCAAATTTGCATTTATCCGCAAACTCAAACACCGTTATACCTAAGCCAAACAGATTTAATGACCGCCGGCCCATTACCAGCGTCCATCAGCGCGGCGCTAAAATGGGGAAAGGGCGAGCGGATTTAAATGAAAACGACTCCGACGTTCCGATCCTTTAATAAATATTTCACCAACTTTCGCTCTCCCTCCGCCAGCCAGGCCCACCCCGCCGACGATTACATCTTTTTTTTTGGTGAGATCTATGTTTGTTCTGCACGCGTATTTACACGCCTCTTATCGTGTTCTACCACGCACGGACATTTTTGGCCAGTTGTTGTCCACCCTCTAATCACGATCGGCGCCGTCGTTATTAGTTGCACCATTGATTGCTTTCGGAACCGGCTGCGGGCGATGCCATCGGAACAAGTGGACGGGGGGGGAGAAGAGAAAAACAAAAACACAATTTGCTCCAGATTGTTGTTTTATTTGCATGCGAAACAGCTCGGGCGCGCGTATATATATAATATATATATCATGAACACACTCGCTTGTGTGCCTTGACCCAGGCGGCCCCGATGGGTTAGCCGCGCGTCATTATTTGACGGTGAACAATAATGCAAAATAAACATCGCGGTTTTTGTTTTTTTGGTGTCGAGGCCCGTAACCGCGGCGAGTGCGAGGCGCGTCGCGGCAGCGAGAGGTGAATGTTGACGAAGCACGTGGCCCCCCTGTGCTGGCCGCAGAGAGCAAACGCAGCGATAACTCTCGCCGCGACTTCAATTGCTTTGATTCCCAGAAGCGCACGTGGAAGCGCACGTGGAAGCGCACGTGGAGCGAGACGGACTTTCAGGCAACCAACGTTAGGGTTACTCAATAATTATTGTTGTTGTTGGGGCGGAGGGGGGGGGTTGTTTTTGTTTTGCTTAATTCCGATCTAAATTGTATTTGGGAAATGCGTTCATCAAAGGATATCGAGCGCCGTGGCATCTGATACGAGGTAGATGCGGAAGGAAACCAAATAAGACGTGGATGTCTTCATAACGACCATTTTGGTGTTGGTCTGGGTGTTACCGATGCATCAACTCGGCGCCATCATCATCATCAGCCACGGTCAATCCACTGCTAGGCAAAAGGCCTCCCCAAGTCGCCGCCTTCTCTTACCACCCTGCGATGTAATTATCCACTTATAGCACCTGCGCACGATCCGGTTTCATCGCTCCATCTCCGCGGCAAACGGCATCTCGGACGCGTTCCATTCCCGGGCCCGCCACTGCGTCCCTATCCTTGGCCATCAGTCACCTTCTGACCGTGGCGCGTCCTGCCCAGCCTCGATGACGTCATTGCCTTGCGGGTACATTTCGATGTAAAGCTTTCGTGACTGCAGGGATTCATCTTATCGGTTCTTTCGGTAAAGTCACGTAAAAGGGAAATAATAAAATGATAAAAATAAAACATTATAAAATACAATTCTCACGACATTTCGGCCACAACGCAAGCAGCCGTCCTCAGGTGAAGAACATGGCTGTCGGAAAGACAACATCTGAAAGTTCAGACGTATTTTATTATGTTTTATTTTTATTATCTTGCGGGTGTTCTTCATTCCAAGCTGTAAATTCCACGTCGGCATCTCAATCGCTCTCTATGCACACTTCTTTGCACACTTTACAGTTTTTGTTCCATTTTATTCCTTCACGAGACTGTTTCCTGGACAATATTACGCACTGATTGAGCACTCTCATCTTTGGACAACATTGCGAAATTCGTTTTCAAGTTCAGCTGTCCAACAGCACTGCAGCCTGGGAGCAATAAACCATCACGCGAACTCCGGTCAACCTCACAGCAGCGGCTTTCGGATAACCATCGAACAAAGACGGCCACTGCATCGCGTGGCGTTTTCAGATGCGCTTCTGCGTCCGTCTGGAAGGCTCTCCCTTCCGATATTTGGAAGCCACTGGAGCTACGCACGTTTAACTCATCTAGATTGAAAACGAATTTCTTTAGAACTGCTTTTTGTGTGCTTAGTTTGTTGTCCTTCGATTAGTGCGGGTGGATACGTACGGTCAACATACACACAAACATATAGATAATGTATAAGCAGGTATTACGCACTGATTGTAAATCTTTAGACCACATTGCCATGTAACCTAACGGCACTGCGGCGTGATCTTGTGCGTCTCCTCATCTCACGAGTTTGAAACCGGCCCCGTGACGTGACTTTCCAGCCGCGTCTCTCTGACAGTCACTTTGTAGTTCGTTTAGAAAACTTTTTATTGTTTGCACGACCTTCGTCTTTTTTCATTTTGCTCGCGTGGGATAAATCCGTGGATTCGATTCACACTTTAAAGATCGCGATCACACGCGCGCGTGCGTGCGTTGTGTGGTGTTTGTGTGTGAAAAGTCGTCGCTTTTTGATCCGTGCACGGTGCTGCCGCGCGCATGCCATCGGTTTGCTTGAGAGCTGCGACATTGAAATTGTAAAAACCCCAAAAAAATTATCGGTTGAAAAAAAAATCGATTCTTGAATTGAATTACGAGGCTGAGAAGTGACGTTAAATTCACGGTGGGGAGGGGGTGGAGGGGGCGTGAGAGGAAGAGGGGGTGTTGGGAATCCACCCCCTACTAATTAAATAACTTCACTTATACACGCAGACGGTTCAGAAACTTAAACAAACCCAAATATAAATACCCCGTTTCCTTTTCAGAGCCACTTTGTGCTTATATGTATCTTGCCATTTCACGTAAAAGAGTGTTAAACACTACGCAGTGCAGTACTTAATAACACATTGCTAAGTCAAGATCTCAATGCAATGGACGTTATCGACGTCACAAGTGTGTGCGCGCGTGTGTCTATCGTGCGCACTGCAACACACATTGCAGGACACACAAAGTACACGTTCCTTACGACACGAAATGTGTCGCTTTTTAAATCCTTTATATTAAGTTCACTTGCTTGCTTGCTTGCGCGCTTACGACCGTGCAAATATTTCGGTCGTTTTTTAACCCAATTCCCGTGATCCAATTGAGCTGACATTTTTCACACAGACACGTTGTGCGTGACAATTTATTTTCGTGAAAATTTTTTTTCCAAAATTTTACACTTTTTAGGCAATTTTTTTTATATTTAATTACCAATTGCTTAATGGTGGCAGGCAATCATCTGACCCATAGGTGACAGCCATCTCAAGCCAGAGGACGAGAGGACTCTAGCCGCCACGCATATAAAGGATTTATAGTGAAAAACTTTGTTTTTACGGGTAAATTTTTCACATTCCCAGAGCAGCGGCGCCCTTGACGTCAACGATGTCACATTTCTCGAGCGCGCGCACACACACACACACGCCTACACACACGTACATACACACACACACACACGCCTACACACACGTACATACACACACATGCCTGCGCGATATGACCGCTGCCGAAATAAAACCCCACATCACAATTCGGCTTGCTTTCAGTTCCCCTCGCGTTTTCATCGCAACAGAAGCAGCAGCAGCAGCGGCGGCAACAACACCCCACACCTCCGATAAGCACCACGGTTATCTTTGTACGGTGCGAAAGAAGTCCGACGTACAACAACACAAACCGCAACACAATTCGGCATCCGTCTCCTGTGCGCCACAACTTCCAGAGCAACTGGCTCGATGCCAAAGCGCCCTCCCTCCCTCCCCATGAGCGCCCCCACGCCGCGTGAATAGCAATCAGGGGGACGTGGAGGCGCGAAGGAAGAGAAGGAGGAGGTGGTGGTGGTGGTGATGGAACGTGGGCAGCAGTGGCCGAACCTGGCAACAGCGCCGAGGGCTTGGGATGGGGAGGCGTGGGTCCCTATTCCAGCGACCGCCCGCGCCCACCGTGACCTTTAGCCGGCGCACCGCTCCGATCCACCGAATCGCGCGCGCGCTCCCCGCATTGCTGCCTTTGTGGGGCCGCGTAGCTCCCAGCGACGACGGCCACGCTGGTGACGCGGCCCGTGACTGGGGCGGCGAGTTGGCCGGCCCGGTGCAGAGGTTCGCGGTTCGAACCGCAGCGGCCGCCCTGGTGAATACTCGCGGTTAATCTGCTTCAGAGTTGATGGTGAGGATACCGTGGCGTTGCTTGAAAACGAGTCGGCCATTTGCGCCGACGTCACGATCCAAAGTTCACCAAATATGAGAAATGGAATTCCTGGCAGAATGACGAACTGGGTGAAAACACATCGCAACATCGCCCCTTGCCGGCAGATGACACGCGTCTGTGAGGCCACAGCGCCTTCGTGGTCGCCTCGCGCTATAAGAATGGCTTGAATAAAAAGGTTACGAAATTATTATTGTTGTTTTTGTTGTTCTTCTTCTTGTTGTTGTTGTTGTTCTTGTTGTTGTCAAGCTGGACCCAGCGCGCCGGCGGCAGGACAGCTTTTGTGTGAGTAGCGTGGGGGGGGGCAAATCCCACCGTTTGGGCTCCCCGAGGGGAGTATTACATCTGACACCGTGACGTCGAAGGGCGCAAGCGCACCCCCTCCACCTCCCCCCCCCCCAAAGCGCGGGACCCAGGGCGGCCGCCCCCTATTCTCCGTCCCCTACTAAGAGACGACTCTTGGCGTGGGCACGGATTTGTCCTCCGCAAAAAGATCCTCCACTCCTCCAGAGCCTCGTCGCCCGAACTTCCGAGTCCCCCAAGTCTCGCCGAGTCCAAAGGTGCCTCGCCCCCCCCCCCTAAATGAGATCAGAGGTCAGCAAAGGGTGGCGCCAAAAATAAATACGACGGGAGGCCGGAATGAGTCAACAAGCAAAGCACTCGTGTAATTGTCAACGGTGGCGCGCATCTGTTTTCGCGGGCCGCGTTCGCTGTCAGGGCCTTTGTGCTCGTGCGTTCTTGTGCGGACGTCAGGGTCACGCAAGACCTGTTCACGGAGTTGGTCGCGGGACACGAGGGGAATGGGACGTGCCCACCCGCACCTTCCGCGGCGTTTGCCCCGCGGCAGATATCGCGTCTTCGATTCGCACCGACGAAGCGATAAACGTCGCGGCGCGTTGTTGGGACGCGTGGAGTTAACGCGGCCGTCGATCACGCAGTGCCGGTGTGAACATGTCTGCGCGTGTGATACTGTGTGCGGTGACGCTGTGTGTGGTGATGCTGTGTGTGGTGACGCTGTGTGTGGTGACGCTGTGTGCGTGTGACGCTGTGTGCGGGTGACGCTGTGTGCGTGTGACGCTGTGTGCGGGTGACGCTGTGTG
>CM025616.2:2884084-2907656 GCA_014621495.2 Entosphenus tridentatus | reverse complement strand
CACACACACGCGGTAGTGCAGCAGGGCACACACGCAGTAGTGCAGCAACGGCACACACACACGCGGTAGTGCAGCAGGGCACCACACACACACGCAGTAGTGCAGCAGGGCACTGCGCTACACGGTAGTGCAGCAGGGCACACACACACGGTAGTGCAGCACCGCGCACACACGCGGTGGTGTAACGGGTAGCGCTGCGCTACGAACCCGGCGACCAGAGTTCGATTCCCGCTCACTGCCAGCACCGGTGACGATTATGTGAACCGGTCCTGGGCCTCCCCTAGGTCGACTCAGCCTCAAATGAATACCTGGTGCGGTGTGTAAACATCGCCACTGGGGAGACAAAGCGGCCGGGCATTGTCCTGGCCACCCACCCCCTCGTGTACCGTCATAGGTGCTCGCTAATAGCACTCGCCCCAACAGTCTGCTCAGGCTATATGTCACGTGTTTAAAGGATTTGCCTGATGTGCATTTCTCCATGTGACGATAAAAGGCCCCTTCGTTGAGCTATGATTTGCTGCAGCTCGCTTCTGAAAAAAAAACATCAATATAGCAGCTCAGCGGGGCCTTAGCTGGTAAAATAAAACAAAAAGGGGAGTTTATAAACCGCGTCGCCGTGCGGTGCCAACTCGTCTCGGTAGCGGGATCAGCAACGCGTCCGTGCGGCCCAAATCAACGCCGGCTCGAACAGAGGCGAGACGTCTGCCAACGAGTGGAATCGCCAAGGCCCGATTGGCACGGTGGACTACGTGCGGTGCAGAAGAAGTCCAACGTAGCTACGTGCGTGCCAACGTACGGGCGGCGCGAGTCGTGAGCACAGGCAGCCACCCCCTCGTGCGGTTTCGCTTTGCGCGCCCGTTTTTTTGGAACGCATCTACTACAACATTTACTACTGCTATTACATCACAACCCTGACGCCTGCTGCTGCTGTTTATTTGGATGTTGTGGAGGGAAAAGCCGGGTCGTCCGGCTTTTCCCTCCACATCTCGAAACACCCGTTTAGAATATTTGTCTGCAGCTATACATTTCTACGTAACGATAAGCCACTTTGTTGAGCTGACATTTGTGGCCAAATAAGTTGTATTGCTCAGTGGACCTTACTTGGTAACATAAATAAAATAATGGTGAATAGTTTTATAGTTGAGAGTAATCGCTTAACCGTTCCTGTCTTCCCCATTCAGCGACCCGCATTGACCAACGTGTTTGAAGTATGATCAAATGATCTCCCATCACCGATATGTATGTTGATAAAGGGCTACAAATTAATATTCTGTCACGTGACTCAATGCAAAATAAACTAGTCTTCAAAAATAATCAGAACGTCACTTTGTGGTGTTGGTTTGTCCGCTTCTTGTCAAGCTATCTCCACCGCGAGACTGTACGATGATCTTGCGTGTAGCATGCCGGCTAATGAAGCTGAGCATTGTTTTTTCCGTGTAACTTTCCAAAATGTGTATTTTTTCATCATAAAATATATATGATGCCGTAAGGGCTGTTGTTTTTTTCCATTCACTTTTCATTTTCCACCGCGGGTACCAGAGCTTATTTTGTTTTGGCGCAGGACTTGCTGCCGAGTGGCAGCATCAGCAGCATCAATAGCAGCAGCAGCATCAGCAGCAGCAACATCAACAGCAGCAGTAGCAGCAGCATTAGCAGCATCAGCAGCAGCAACAGCATCAGCAGCATCATCATCATCAATAGCAGCAGCATCAGCAGCAGCAATATCAGCAGCAGCAGCAGCAGCAGTAGCAGCAGCAGCAACAGCATCAGCAGCAGCATCAGTAGCAACAGCATCAGCAGCAGCATCAGCAACATCAGCAGCAGCATCAGCAGCAGTAGTAGCAGCAGCAGCAGCATTAGCAGCAACATCAGCAGCATCAGCAGCATCAGCAGCAACAGCATCAGCAGCATCAATATCAATAACAGCAGCATCAGCAGCAGCATCAGCAGCACCAGCAGCAGCACCAGCAGCAACAGCATCAGCAGTATCAACAGCAGCAGCTTCAACATCGGCAGCAGCAGCATCAGCAACATCAGCAGCAGCATCAGCAGCATCAGCAGCAGCATCAGCAGCATCGGCAGCATCAGCAGCAGCAGCATCAGCAACATCAGCAGCAGCATCAGCAGCATCAGCAGCAGCAGCAGCAGCATCAGCAGCAGCATTAGCAGCAGCATCAGCAGCAGTAGCAGCATCAGCAGCAGCATCAGCAGCAGCATAAGCAGCAGCATCAGCAGCAGCATCGGCAGCGGCGGAGGGGAGGAGAGCCGCCAGGGAGCTGCGGGTTGCGGACACGGGGCTCGCAGAGATTGACAGCTCGCCTCGCTTTGGCGTGCAGGCAGAGTTTAATTAAAAAGTCTGCCGCTCTGCCTGACCCAGCAACTGGCCCCGAATACTGATAGCAAGCGAGCCTCCGTCCGTCCGCCCGTGCTCGCCACGAATCATTATAATGCTTCTCACCGCCGCCAGCGAGCGCCAACTTCCCCCCGCTGTTGCCACCGCCACCCCCGGGGGTTGCGCCGCGTTCGGGCCCCCCCCCCTCGCTCCCCCGCCCCCCCCCCCCGCGCGCGCACCCAAAATTCGGCATTCCTCTCACCGCTTGGAGGATTTGATTTACCGATCCGGAGGGACCGATTGTCCCCCGCCGTGAATCCCAAAAACACGATCGCTCGTCGCCGTGCCGGTGTTGATTTGCGAACGATTTAAAATGTCCCTGCGAGCGAGCGAGCGACTGGTAAGATGCGAGCAATGGGGGAGGTGCGGGTGTTTTTGTTCTTGTTGTTGTTTTCGTCGTAGACCAGAGATGAGTATTCGCTCGTGCAAGTTGTCTTCTTGTACACGAACGTGGCTGTTCGTTTGCGCTCAAGCAACTTCGTTGCGCCCCCCGTGTCGTTTAATTATCACGCGACGGGCTTGGCGGGGGAGCGTTCGTTACGGACTTCAAAAACACGCTGCCCGCTCCTGCACGAATTCGATTGTCGAAGTGAATATCGGCCTCATGTTAACGTCGTTTAAACTCGTCGTTCGCCGCATCGCGCAATGACGACGGAGCGGCGACGCGAAATTCCTAGAGGGGATTGTCGACCGCCGAAGGGGAGATGGAGCAATGAAATGCGCTCGCGCGCAGCTACTCCGAGTGGATCGTTGCATCGCAAGATTCGTGATAGGAGGGGGCGTCGGCGGAGGTTTTCCTCATCTAGCAGTGGATCGACCGTGTCTACTTCTGTATTTTAACGATGATGAATTTACATATCTCTACATGGAATTAATTTAGATTTTTGATAATTAGTAAACAAATATAAATCCAAAAACAATCACTCATTGCGACGGAGTTTTTTTCTTTTTTTTACGCAAGAGGCTACATTCGACGTATTTGTACTAACGAACAACTAATACCGGCAACCTTTTTGAAAACAACAATTAGTGGCATGGCTTTATGCGCAAGAAACCTCAATGAAACTCCTCCTCCCAAAGCAAAGGAGACCTGTCGAAATCGTGCCCACCGTGGCACGCGAAATGCATTGTTGAGCAGCAAACAAAAAGAGGCTGCGTCTCAAGCCCGCAGCTAATTCTTGCAGACTCGAACCGAGCGAGTGGCCAACGATCTGTCACAGCGCCGCGGAGTGGATTTGGCTCATTTTGGCGTCGCTGTTTGCTTACCCTGGCCATGTTTATTCATGAATCTGCGTGGCATTTCCAATCTCGCCGCAGCGTACATGGGCATTTGTTTTCTCTCCCTCATGGCTTTTTCTACTTCCCCACAACATCCATGCCTCCTCCCCCCTCCCTCTACAAAGCACCCCCTTCTGGCTCCCCTTTCACTTTAAACGATATTTGCTCAGATGTGATTGCTAATTTCCGAATGTCACCCGGCCACTCCCGTTGGGAGGTGATGCAGCCACGCTCCCCTGTCCAGACTTTCTCGCACGGCAAAGCCTCGCTCGCTCCCTCCCTCGCTAAGGCTCCTGGTCTGCACCCTGCCGTGCGGAGACGGAGCGTTCTTGTGTCGCGCTGTCCATCGTCGCTCGTGGTGACATTTGGGGCGGCTTTATTGTTTCATGACGGTGCATGGCACCCAGCGACGCGATCCGTAAGTTCAATCAAACTTTGGAATTGCCTCGAACATTCAAGGTCACGGCCAAAGGTCACGGTGTGGCCCTGCAGTCTCCCGCTAAGGCGGCTGCTGGCGGTTGGGACTCCACTAGAACAGGCCCTCTAGAACAGAGGGTACTTTGGCCTACTCTTTCAGGCTGGTCAGAGATCCTGGAATAAGTGGAAGTACCCACGCGTTACCCCACCAACCACACGCAACCTGCCGATCGACTGCCTACAGCGCACCAAATTATGTTGCTGGCAGCTACGGGAAAGAGCACGCTCCTGAGCGGACAGGAACCGTGGAGATGGAGCGATGACATTGCCTCGTGTGCAGGTGCCATAGGTAAATCGTTGCAGTGCGAGACCGTCAGTGGGTAGTTCGTGGCTGATGATGGCGATAATGTAAGCAGAATTATTGTTTGTTAAGCCATGATTTAAGCAATGTGTGTGTTGAATGTGCCACGGTGGCTAGGAGATGTTGACTCCCTCGCCTGGTACGCAGGAGGTCGTAGCCTCGATGCCGACCCTGACGCTTGCTGCTGTATATTTTGAGTTTGCGTGTCTCTCTCTTTCTCGTCATCATCACGGTGGCTAAGAGGTGCTAACTCCTTCGCCTGGTACGCAAGAGGTCGTGGGTTTCGATCTCGACCATGACGCCTGCTGTATATTTGGGGTTTGCGTGTTCTCTCTCTCCCCGTGGCCGTGTGGCTTTTCCTCCGGGTCCCCCAGTTTTTCGCCTCTACGTTTAGAAACGTGCGTTTAGAGTAATCGTCTGCTATAAATGTCCACGTGAGGAGCCACTTCGTTGAAGAGATCATTTGTGGCCAGGTCGCTTCTGACAAAGACCTACATAGCTCAGTTGCGCCTTACCTGGTAAGATAAAAAGTATCTTTGAATTAGTTTAATTCATCAGCTTATGCCATCCTCTATGTTCTCTTGGCAAGGTAATGAGATCCGTTTGAGTACGATCCGCCAAAACAATTGCTTTCTTGTAGGGCCGTGTGTTTGTGTTTCAAAGTGAGACGGGTCAATCGCTGTGGGCTGAGTGAGCCGAACAAACCTTGAGCCTCACTTAAAGAGACACCCATTGCCTCTCTGCATTCTATCGATATCGATGGCACGTAATGCGTCTATGCTATTTAGATTATTTTTGTTGCTATAAATGTCCACGTGATAAGCCACTTCGTTAAAGCTACTAATTGTGGCCAGGTCGCTTCTGACAAAGAGCTATACAGCTCAGTGGGCCTTCCCTTTAATTTTATATATAAAAGGTAAAAGTTTAATTTTATATATATATATTTAAATGATTGCTTTACCTTCCTATACTTTGCAATCCTAGCGTGTTTTTATATTGTTTGTTGTTGTTACCTTCTGACCCGCCGTGAACGGACATCTGTAAAAAAAAGAGATGTATAGTTCATTGCATTCGTCCAGTATAAATCAATATTCTGATTCTGACTGCAACACATTTTGCTCGCATTTAATTTATTTCATGTTTTTGAATATTATTTGGGAGAAGTTTGCTTTACTAGAAGATTCAAAATGTCATACCAAACTGTGCAACGTACCAGCATTATTAATTTTCTGACTATAATATTGTTCTGAAGCTACAATCATTAAAAAGAATCAACCATCAATCGTATAATTTAAAAGGTAGGTTTTTGTAGCCACGACAATGATCTACAATTGTTTGAAGGTAAGGCCACGTGGTAATTTTGTGTCTAGAACCCCTCCACAATATTGCCACTCCCCGATGTCCACCGTTTCGCCCCACGCTCTGGAAGCTTCTTCAGGAACTCTAGGAACTGAATTCGATTAACTTTAGAATCGGAATTCCTGAAGAATCCTCCAGAACGTGTGGCGAGATTTCAAATATCGTTCCGAGCAACCCGAAAACACATCGGAGGTCAAACTCGCGCAGGCACTAAAACCTATCCAGTCTCAACAACGGCAACAATAACAACCCAAGCGCCCTCAAGTTCTCCATGCATCGCCAGTCGATTCATCAACCTCACCAAGTTCAATTCTCACGACCGACCCGCAACCGCAGCCACATTAAACATCATCTCCCATCGCACAGTCCCAGAGCAAATGAAATCCCCACGTGCGTGCGCTTCTCTCTCCCTCTCTCGACATCGTCTTGCCCATTCATTGCGATGTCACGGCGCAAAGCAGCTACGTCAAAGGATGGCGGTTAGATGGTGGTGGAGGGGGGTGGCGCGGTTGATGGGTGGAAGGGACTGAGGGAGGGGGGGCGGTGGGCAAGGAGTCTGAGGACACCACTCGAGAAAGCCAAGCTATCTCAGGTGGAGGTGGGGGGGGGGGCGCGGGCGGGTGTTTAGGTGCCTCTGGGACCGTGTAGGTTGGCCAAGTTCCCACAGCCCTGGCCACTGAAGCGTCTCCACCGAGGGGCTGATCGGCCTCGAGTGCGACGTTTATGGGCTTACGCCGCCGAGCGGGCCAGAGGCTGCTGAGGACGCGCCGTCTGTGGGCGGCGTCGCTCCGTCCGGCAGCAATCGGTGTCGTGGGCCCGCGGAGAGCGGCGCTCCGCTGGAGGGCCCTCGTGACGGCTGTTTATAGTTGTTGTGAATCGCGGCAAACACTTGGCCTTTGGAACAAAGAGAGGCGGTGGAGCTGGTGATGTGAGATGCAAGGAGGGTGGTTGGGGGGGTGGGGGGTAGAGGGGGACGGGGCGGTAAGGTGAGAGACGGTGAGCTATCATTTGTGGCCAAGTCGCTTCTGAGAAAGAGCTATTTAGCTCAGTGGGGCTTACCTGGTAAAATATGTGTTTAGTTTGAGTTTGTTTAGGCACGGAGGCGGTGGGACCTCTCTGACTTTCGGGTGCTTGCTGTGGTCATAATGCGGCCAAGGTGACCACCTGACACCCCATAACACGTTGCCATCATTGTGAAAGTTTAGTCAGTGAAGAGAGAATTATTAAATCATCATCCTCATCATCGGGGTGAAATATGTTTCATGAACAAACAGGAAGTCTGTTTCTGTACTTTCATTAGTTTTGGGCTGTTGTTATTTCGGGGCCAGTGTTAATTAAGTTGGAAGCTGTCGACTCGTTTCAACATCAAGGGTCTCATCAGCGGAGTCTGGAAAGTTAAATTCCTGTTGCTGCTGCTGCCCAGTTGCTCGATGTTGTAGCAAAGAGCAACAGCACCAGCACTGTCGTGTCCAGTCTGCTCTAAACCAGCAAAATTGCATAAGTACGTCGGTCCCTACGGTACACAGTGAGTTTTAGAAAGTAAAATGTAATAAATATTCTATCCCGCAGCCTGTGACCGCGCAATAATGTGACGTTATTATTTCGATGGGGGAGACGATACAATGTCGCAACGCAATGTCTTTTTACCTGCCAGCACCCTGGACTTGGAAATCCAATCAGCATATTAAACTTAGCCGCACAGAAATTCAAGTAAACTGCAAATGAGAGTTGTATGCGTGATTTGTAATAGGTATGCCTCAATTCGTGTTTCCAACCGTACATAATGAGCACAGTATATTTGTATACTGTATAGTTATAAAATCACGCATATATCCCTTATTTGCAATTTATTTGAGTGAAACATATATATATACAAGATGGATCTCCCACACACCATTTAACTCTTTAAATCGCCAGTTTAAATTTCGTTCCATTGTCCAGAACAATATTTTTTCCTGGATATGTGAATTGGTAATCCCTCGCTTTTGCGCGTGTGACCTCAGACTGTAATTTAGTTAAACTCCAAAGACGTCAAACCGATCTACAGCTCATACATACTCCTATTGTTGTTATGAATCCATTAAATGTGCCATCGTCAGCCATGGTCCATCCACTGCTGGATGAAGTCCTCCCCAAGTCGCCGCCACCTCCCACGATTATTGAGATCATTTGGCTGAATCTTGATTTGAAGCATTCGTGACTGGAGGAATCCATACAAATCACGATTGTTTCGTTTTCTTTTATTTTATTTCTAACTATGTGACTTTACCGAAAGAACCAAAGAGTATGTTATTTGGCTGCTATAATTTTCCACATGATGGTAAGCCAAGTTCGATAAACTAACATTTGTGGCCAGGTCGCTTGTGAAAAATGAGCCAATAGCTCAGTGGGCTATACCTGGTAAAATAAAAAAGAAATTTTTCCTTCCGATGATTTTTCTTTAAAAAATTTCTGCGAATTACTTACATTTCCTATACTTTGTACTCCATATCGTGTTTTTGTTGCATTGTTTGTAGTTGTAACTCGCACCTACTGGACATCTGTGAAAAATAGCTTTTGAGCTCATCGGATTCCTCCAGTATAAATGCAAATTCTGATTCTGATGCGACATTCCCACACCCAGCATCTGCGCACAAACCGATGTCATCGCTCCATGTCCTCGGTTCACGACCTCTCGGACGCGTTCCGTTCCTTGGCCGCCACTACACGATTATCCTTGTCCATCATCCCTCGTCCCTTCTCGCAATGTGGCCTTTCCAAGCTCAATCGCATTTCTTCATCGATTTACGACCATTGTCTGACTCCTATCGCCCTCCCGTTCCCAAGCCTGGACGTGAGGCCTACCGTTCGAACCCGAGCCTGGCTGACTCACTCATCCTGGCTTCCTGTAGGGCCGTGTTGGGTCCTGATGATTCGTCTCTCTGCTATGAAGATTCGACCATTGCTTGAAATGTCACACTTACATGTGTGTGTGTGTGTGCGTGTGTGTTTCCCCGTGACCTCCTGCCAGCGGGCGTTCGACACTTCACGTGGCCTCAAGGTGCACTTGGCCTGGCACAAGCGTCGTGGTGACGTCACCGCCACTTAGTGGCGAATGGCGGTTGTTGTTGTTGTTCCAGTGCTACAAATGAACCGCGATGCCTTGCTGATCTCGTCAAGGAGAGTAAACCATCACGCAAACTCTGATCATCCTGGCAGCGGCTAACGATCAAACAAACCTGGTCACCGCATCGCGCGCTTTCAGATGCGCTTCCTTCCGATGTTAGGAAGTTACTGGAGCTGTTTACTTTAAAATCATCTCGATTGAAAATTCACTTTGTTGAGTACTGCTTTTTTGCGTTGAGTTTGTTGTCCTTCCCCCGCACCTCCGATAGACACGGTTGGCTACGTAACGGTGCCAACGAAGCTCAACATACATACAACATACATACAACATACATACAACATACATACATGAGTAATGATGAATGTATCGAGTTATTTTTTTGGGTGGGGGGGGGGCGCGGGGGGTTCACGCAGTGTTGCTGTAGATCCCTGCTGATGGGCACCACGAAATGTGTCTCCATTCCAGGGTAGACAGCAGGCGTGCGACGATGACCATAACGATTCACTCCCTCCCCCACCTCACCCCCCAGCCAGCCAGCCAGTCGATGAATTTGCCACGATTTGAGGGTTGTGATTCAATCAACAGGAATGCCTTTCCTCTTTGTCTCGTCTGTACCATCTCGCCTGTCTTTGGTCTTTTGCCACCTGCCCTGGATTTCCCAGCATCATCCTCTTGGCGGGGCAGCCACCCTGTTCTTGGAAACCTCGAAGCTCTTCCCGGCACGTGAACAGTTATCAGTCGCGTAACGACGACACACCACTCGAGACAATTGCCGTTACCCGCGTAGCTCTGCCCCATGCGGGTATTGTGAGACATTCTTCTTGGCGAGATTTGGTTTGAAAAAAAAAATTCCTCCCGTGACTCCGCTGCTGCTGTTCCCCCGCTTTGGCCAATGCTACGCGGCATTCGATGGCTCGGCGCGTGTATCTTACGCCGCGTATAGAAACGATATAAAGTGCGAGAGTGTCTATGAATAACCTCTGTGAGACCACGGGAGCAATGGAACGGTGCTGGATGCTGGTTCCTATGGGGCCAGTATTCACAGCGGTGCGCTGCGAACCATGCAGTGTTCGTTGGGCTCCCGGCCACTGCGATTGCATCGGTAGAGATGCGTGAATCAGTCCTGCCATCCTCCCCACACACACCAGCAACTCACACTAACCAGAGTGGTGAAGTATGGTCAAACAACCACTGTAACCAACATAAACTTGGCGATGCCTTCATCCAGCAAAGGATTGACAAACAGCTGCACATCATTATTTGTATCTGTTATAATGTAGTTATTTATTGTACACACGCAAAAAAAAACATCATTAGTGAGCAGGCCGAAGCATCAACTCACTGCACTTGAGAATCAGATTTTAATCGTCGGCCGGAATCGAACCCCAGAGATTCGCCCCCGTGCCAGCTCATCGCTGTGACCTCTAACCTCTGAGCCATCCCGGCCACTTACAAGGGGGGGGGGGGGGGGAGGTAGGGGATGGTTGGTGGGGGGGTATTTATTTTTTAAAGCGAGTTGACTGAAGAGATACCGACGCGGAGATAGGTAAGGATCTGCTCTCAAATGCATGCGGGAGAAAAAAAAAAAAACCCCTGCTCGTCCACTCAACCCTCGTGCCTGTGGCTGCTTGTGTTGATACGAGCGGAAGGATCTCTGCTGAGCGCTCAGAAAATTCCCGTGCTGTGGTGTTTAATATTTAATCGGGAGTGCGGCGGGCATGCGTTATTCTGCGTGGCGCGCGGATGGCGCGTGCTTAATAAATCATGGGAGGAAATAAAAAATATATTAATACTAATCGTACGCAGTAGCGCTGGGTTTAATGCGCTGAACTTTGGAAATTGGTAATTAGGGGGCATGCAAATATAAGGGGGGGAGTATTCCCCCCCCCCGGCCACTCGATTTCCCTCTATGTCTTGACATGTTTGCAGTCACCTGCGGTAAATTACGAGAGGGGAGTGGTGACGCTGTGGTTAGCAGCGCCGCGCGCTACGGATGCGGTGACCTGAAATGAATTCCCGGCCACGGCGTTCACATCAGTGGCGAATTACATCTGAAGCAGGGCGTTGGGTCCACGTTTACTAACGCGAAGCTGACCAGTACGATAAGGTGTGGTCAGCAACGTACAACGCCATGACGATGATGCACAACCATTTGTCGATCTGTTGCTGCAACGTGACCTCCCCGTGCCGTGTGGGCAATTGAGCGGGGGGGGGGGGGGGGGTTTTTTAACAAAATACACCAGCCCGGCCATTGGGGGTGGGGGATGGGGGGGGGACGGAGACGGGGGGGGGGAAAACTCACTCAGTTTTCATTTGCCGGTTATCATTGTCCAGTTCAGTTATCGTTTGCCACCGATGTTTTAGCCGAGGCGCTGGGTTCTCACTTCTGGACGACAGCGATCGTAGAACAGCGTGTTAACTGCTGCGCCACCGCTCCACACGCCTCGTTTACATATTTGCGTCTAATTTTTTTTTAAGTTTGTATTTTACAACTTCTACATTAAAAAAAAAGAGCTCAATACCTTTCTCTCTGTACAAATTAAGCATCGCGAGTGCGACGTCGCTGGCTGCTGGAAACCTCTCTCCGTTGTCGGCCGTTGTAAAGCACGCCTCTTTATCTGCGCACGTGCAAATCTCCGACAAATAATGAAGGGGCTTAGCATGCAAATCCGAGATTGTCACGCGCGGGAGATGCCGGTCCCAGCTGTCTCGCCAGTGCGATAAACATCAGCAGCAGCACCACCACCAGCACCACCAACAGCTTGCAGCAGCACCACCTGCAAAGCGTCTGTGATGATAGCCGCCAGCTTCGCACGCAGGGCGGGCAGTGAGTTCACGTCGCTTGCCCGGTGTCTCAAACACTCGACTCGGCCGTTTCTTCTTTCTCGGCAACATCAATAACAAACAAAAAAGCCCCGACCATGGGCGGCTCTTCAAGTGGCTGTGGACAAAGGCGCCACTCACAATCCGCTCGTCGGGCGGAGATAAATTCCCGAGATGCGCCTCCCAAGAATTGCTCATTTGGCGCGGAGTAGAGCGAGTTTCTACTCAGGATCCCAATTGGCCATAAGACGGGCGCAGAACGGGGGGAGGGGGGCCCCCTTGTGATCCCCCCGTGACCACTCGAGCAGACGGGACCGTCTCAGACACACTTTCACTGGATATTTGTAAGAAAAAAAAGAGCTTTATAGATCATCGAATTTCCCCTACACCCCCCCCCCCCCCCCCTCTTTCTTTCGCCCAAGCTCTGACGACAAGAGAAGCTCGCTCAAGACATTTTCAGAAAAGGAGTTTCGCTCTCATCCATGACCACTTCTCTCGTCGTCTTTATTTTTTGCTGCCCGCTGCTTGACAAGTTTGAACCTGTGTTGGTGATAGAAAATAAAAAAAAATACAACAACAACAACAACTTCTCAATACAGAAGTCCGAATGGGACTTTCAAATGCAATTTCAAAAATACGAATATGAATTTTGATTACCTTTTCTCGGTCCACAAGAAAAACGATCCCCTTCGAATAGCCTTAAACAGACTGTAGGGGCAAGTGCTGTTAGCGAGCACCTATGCAGGCCGCAACGTCACACGAGGGGGTGGGTGGCCAGCAGCAAGCCCGACCGCCTTTGTCTCCCCAGTGGCGACGTTTACACACCGCACCAGGAAATCATTTGAGGCTCAGTCGACCTAGAGGAGACCCAGGACCGGTTCAGATAACCGTCACCCGGTGTTGGCCGTGAGCGGGAATCGAACTCGGGAGGCCAGGTTCGCAGGGCAATGTCCTAACCACCGCGCCACACACGCTCACGCAATGTCCGCGCGTGTGCGCTCTCCGATAAGAACGCGAAAAAATACCGAGGGCCCAGCTTCACCGCGACCCCCGCGCGCCTGCTGATGTCGCCGGGTCGCAGCGCCGAAGTGAATCAGAAATCATAAATAATACGAATATTTATTGATACTACTGGAGGAATCCGATGAACTACAAAGCGAAGTTTTTTTTAATTTTTTCACAGACGCCCAGAACTTCCACAGATGCCCAGTGAGACACGCGATCGCCGTGACGTTTTGCGGGTTCCGGTTTCACGTGGAAGGGCCTCGTTGCGGTGGAAACTCGCGCTGGTGCAAATGAAGTTCGCGGGCCAGGCAAGGCCCACGGCTGGAGTTTCCCCGGCCCTAAGCGTCGCTCATCGAGTCACTCGCTGGGTATCGACCCCTTTGCACGGCATCGTGTCAGGGGTCGGTTGTCTCCGACGCTCACCTGAAATGTTTCGCTTCGTCGTTGCTGTTGCACCGATCGTCGTTTCAGGCCAACTACAACATCTGTCCGATGGGAGGTCGACTTCTACTTCTTCTCAGCTGCCCCCACGGTCTTGAGTTCTCACAGATGAAAGCACAAAGGGTTTATATCTCTCCACACCAACAACGGAACGGTTTTTTGTTTTCACTCTCGCGCCCAGAACCTCTCTAAAAGTCCAGATTTGTTTTTCCGTAATGCTCTCCGTCAAGTCCACTGATCGATGTTTTCGTTCCCGCACTGAGTAATTCTTGAGGATTATTTGACCATACTTCACAGCGCTGCCTCGGTGCACATCTTGGTAATGTGGAGGGGGGGGGCTGGAGCTGTTCAGATATCGCTCGCCACTGACGTTCTCCGTGGCTAGGATAACTGTGACCTACCCTTTCATGGACATCTGTGAAAAGGAGCTTCATAGCTCATCAAATTTTTCCAGTATAAATAAATATTCTGATTCTGAAACTCAGGTTGAAGGCTCCAGCACGCTAACCACTGCACCACCGCTCCACCAACTTTGAAAAAAAAAACATCGCATTTGATCACTGGCATAATTTAATTTTTGTCCCCCAACTTTAAATAAAAAATAATGCTATTTTAAAAAAAAATGCGTGTGTTTTAAGTAAGAGAGCGAGAGAAAGATAAAAAAAACCCGACCGCATTTTGGCTGACAAGGCTCACCGCGTACTTAATCTGATATTCATTAAGAACATCGAACGTTAACCCTTGTAAGCTTTAGAAGCGCTGTCTCTCTCTCTCGAAAAAAAAAAACCTCATATTTATGCATTAGATATTGACGCGCGCGCGCGCGGGCGCGCGGGGGGCCGCGAAGAAGAAAACACAAGATCGAGAGAAAGTTTTGAATACCGATCGTGGCCTCGGTTCAACAAAAGGCGACGGTCGGAATGCGTGTGCCGAGACCGCCATTGCAACGGCGCACAGGCTCGGCCACTCGCTCTGGCGAGAAGAGTTAAGACAACACACAGTGTCGGCGGAGGCTTAGCTCAGCCGCGTGCTCTGTTAGGATATGAACACAGGCTGCGCCATGCAAACCCACAGACACGTGGCTGTCGATCTTCCGCATATTTGCAATAAGCTTTCTGTAAGCACCATTATCCCCCAAAGCAAATTTGACCAAAATGTTATAGGTTCAGCGGGGACGCAGGCTCAAACTGCGCAATTGATTTACATTTAAAACACATTTATGTCTCGTCCACTGTGTTGGTTTGTTTTCACCAGGCGAGGAGAGCAAACACGTCACCCTGCTCATGAATGCCTCTCCGAGATAGAATAGCCCAGTTTCGAGGTTTTGGGGTGGGTGTTTTTTCGTCGTCCGAGAGAACAAATGCCTCGCGGAACTGTAATAAGGATCACCAGGCGCCGCCGTGGTTTGGCGTTCCATTTAGCGAGGGATACTCAAAACTGTGTGGCAGTTTACGCAGTGCAAATAGCGCGTAAGGTGGGGGCGAGTCAACATTGCTGGCCGCTAAACGCCTTGTTTGCGCTATCATTTTAGGCCATAATCAAAAAGTTTACACGGGAAGCCCCCGTTCAAATATTGTGAAAACCCCACCAACACACACGCACGCGCGCGCGCGCGCGCTCTCTGGATCGCGAACTGAGAAAACACACGCGTGTTTGCCGTTTCCATTTCCACGACGCGGTTGTGCAAAGACTTTTGCGGGGCCTATGCCGCGATGAGAAGATCCGCGCGTCTATTGATTATCTCCTTTGCCCCGGGAACCGGGCATGCGGTGTACTTTTTTTTTCAAACTCAAATAACTTTCACGCCTTAACCGGCAGCGCGAATGTTTGCTCAGAACGCATCTGTTTAAGCAAAAAAAAAAACCCCCGTTGATGACGAGGCTCGCATATAAGCATGTGTGTAAGCCGCTGAAGGGTTTGGGTAAACTCGCACGGGGGAGAGCTCCATCCTTGATGAACCCTGCTTGGGCGAAAGCACGAGTGTTTGTGCTCTTATCTCCCACGTGACTCACTCATCATGTCGATCTCACCCCCACCACCACCACCACCACCTCTTGCACCTTTTTGCCTCGAGCTTGAGAACGAGAAACTCCGGGTGGCGACGCAATCCAACCAAGTGCCACGTTCCCCTCTTTTAAGGCAGCGAGTGGCAAAGGTTGGTGGGTGACGAGGGGGGGGGGGAGGCGGTG
Organism: Entosphenus tridentatus; assembly: GCA_014621495.2. Lineage (NCBI taxonomy): Eukaryota > Metazoa > Chordata > Hyperoartia > Petromyzontiformes > Petromyzontidae > Entosphenus > Entosphenus tridentatus. The sequence continues at coordinate 2,892,285 of CM025616.2, read as the reverse complement.
GGACGCCTAAAGGCAGACCTCAAGGATGCCGAGAAATTTGTGGAGTGATTCGCCCGCGTGTTTGCCTGACACTCTAACACGCCGCTCTTGTAGGCGAAATCTTCGACTTACAAAGAGGGCGAGGGAGGCGCTAACGGTGGTGGCGGCAGAAGCAGCGGTAGCAGCAACAGCGGCAGCGGCAGCAGCGGCCCACGGGACTGATGCCAAGAGGCAGCCAATCGGGAGAGAGGACAAACACTCTCTCAGTGCTCAGCTTCGAGCGCGGCCCTGGAAAAGAGGAGTGTGTAAACATTTTTCAGAAATCATATTAGAAGTGGGATAACCTGCACCCCTCCCCCCCGCCCGCCCCCCTACCCCACCAACCCAACCCTCCCTGCCCCCCCCCCCCCCTCCCCCCCAAAAAATATAAACGAACAAAGCAGAAAGCGACGTGAGATTATGTTTGTCGTGGTGCTCGCTCGGGGTTTTTCCTCTCGCTCGGTGAAAACCATGGGCCGGGAAAAAAAAAAAACCCCGGTGCTGAAAGTCATTTGGTGGATTCCTCGTCCACTCCACGTTAAACATTTGACATGGCCACTTGAATCGTGTAAAAAAAGCAGGGGAGCCTTCGTGTGCCGAGGACGTCGCCTTCCCTGGCGAGCCCAATAAAGACGACCTTGTTTGAACCTTTTTCAAATATAATTGTTTTTTTTTTACAATTTTGTGGTCGGCTGTTTTTGACTAAAATCAAAACGAAAATAGAAATCTGAGTTCTGAAAAAAATGTGTTTATATATACCATTTTTTTATAATGGATAAAAGTATTTATTTGATCTCACTTGAGTCGCGATCAACGCATTGCGACATGGAAAATCTATAAATATGCCTACATCCCTTCCAACTGACCTGCACTGAATGTTCCACTTATAACAAAATCACTGCTCCTAATGGGCATACTCATCTAAAGACGTGCGCGTGTATTTTCTCTCCCTATATATGTTATGATAAAGTGGCTTAGCGTGTGGAATTTGTAATAATATTAATGGATGTTTTTAAATGTAGACGGAAAACCCTGAGGACCCGGAGAAAAATCTATTAGATCACCAGGAGAGAGAGAAAGACACGCAAACTACAAATACACAGCAGGCGTCACATTCGGTATCGAACCCATGACCTCCTGTATACCAGGCGAGGTAGTTAACATCTCACGGCATGCGAATCACTGCGCCACCGCTCCTCGACACACATACACACACGTGCGCGAAGAACACACGGTTTAGAGCGCTGTTAGGCCACACACATTCACATGAGAGTGACACTTTGACGTTTAAAAAAACGTGGCAAATTCCCCGAAACTGCAGAACTTTTGTTCTAAATGCACTCCCTTGCATTTTTTTTGTTGTTGTTCGTGAGGGGCGAGCGGAAAAGTAAAAAAAAATCTTCCTTCCCCCCCTCCCTTCGACTAATAACGGCCACATATTACGATGCAGCCTTTTGTTTGCTCATTGTTGCTATGGTGACAACCTTGCTCTCAATTTGGACCCGGGTCCCTACGCGAGGTGGCTCCCAGACCATTCACCGGGCGGTGGAGCAGCACACCACGCACACACACAGACACGCACAGACACACACACAGACACACACTCAGACACACAGACACGCACACATACACGCACAGACACACACACAGACACACACACAGACACACACAGACACACACACATACACGCACAGACACACACACAGACACACACGCACAGACACACACACAGACACACACAGACACACAGACACGCACACAAACACGCACAGACACACACACAAACACGCGCACACATAGACACACACAGACACACACACACAGACACACAGGCATAGACAGACACACGCACACAAACACGCACACAGACACACACACAGACACACACAAACACACTCACACAGACACACACGCACAGACACACACACAGACACACACAAACACACAGACACACACACATACACGCACAGACACACACTCAGACACACACGCACAGACACACACACAGACACACACAAACACACGCACACAGACACACACGCACAGACACACACACAGACACACACAGACACACGCACACAGACACACACACAGACACACACAGACACACGCACACAGACACACCAAAATTATAGCGGGCGGCGCGTTGACATCTCTCAAGCGTGGTCCTCCACTACCACCACTGCCACCACCGCCACCACCACTACCGCCACCACCACCACCTCCACCACCACCACCTCCACCACCGCCACCACCACCGCCACCACCACCACCGCCACCACCACCGCCACCACCACCGCCACCACCACGGCCACCACCGCCACCACAACCGCCACCACCGCCACCACCACCACCGCCACCACCACCACCGCCACCACCACCGCCACCACTGCCACCACCGCCACCACCACCGCCACCACTGCCACCGCCACCACTGCCACCACCACCACCGCCACCACTACCACCACCGCCACCACCACCGCCGCCACTGCCACCACCACCGCCACCACCACCGCCACCACCACCGCCACCGCCACCACCACCACCGCCACAACTGCCACCACCACCACCTCCACCGCCACCACCACCGCCACCACTGCCACCACCGCCACCACTAGCACCGCCGCCACTGCCACCACCACCGCCACCACCACCGCCATCACCACCGCCACCACCGCCAGCGACCACGCATGGGGTGGGGGAGGCACACGCTGGCGGACGAAAAGCGCACGGGAAATCAATGGGAACCTTGAGTCCCTGCAATAAGCTTTGTGCTACGGTAATCTCTCGGCAGAGCGCTAATCTGGGTGGCTGTCACTGCGGCAATCGACTCCACCATTGGAATTCACGCCAACGAAACCGATCACCTCCATCTAATTGTTCTCTCTCGCAGATCAAACACCACCTCCCTGAACCCCGCATAAGCAGCAGAAGCGAAAATATCGGCCCTAATCTCAAGGCAAACGCGGCCACCGCGAGCGACCCCCTGAAAGATATTAGTTTGGTGTGATTGCCTAGCTCGGCTCTGTGCAGGGGAATTCATCCACGGTCAATAAAATCCTTGTGCCGTGATGTATTTTTTATTAACATAGGTAGAATATAACAGGACGGACGTGGGAGGAGGTGTACGGGATGGAGGTGGACCGGGGAAATGGGGGAGGTGGTGGCGAGGAAGGACATGTTGATTGTGTTCTCACCATTTTTGGAAGTGCCTGTGCTGTGTGTGCAGACAAACATCTCCTGTTTGTAGGCCCATGCGGAGAAATGTTTGAATGTTGACTCTCAAAACGCGCGCTCTTGTATGAGGGTTCAACACCCCCTGCTTCTCACTCTCTCTCCGCAACCCCCCCCCCCCCTCTCTATGACGCCGTTTAGCGATGTGGATAAGAGTGAATATTTATTTGTATTTACTTATTTATTTCGAAGCCGGATCAGACAACATTTCAGAGTACATTTATGCGCAGGTAAATAAAACAATCACATGAACTTCAATAAAAAGGGATTTTTTGGAATTCTAGGAGGAGTGTGACGAACGTAGCTTAACTGTGCCACACTTGCAAACTCCACGTTTCAAAAAAAAAATGCTCAAACTTGTTTACGTGGCGTGCCAATTTTTGTTTTAAGGAACATATTTTTCCACGGCAGGAATGAAGGAAGGCTTTGAGGTCAGATTCAAAATGGCATTAAAAGGTTGCGGGTCTCGTGTCATCCCCCACATCCAGCCCTGAGCCATCGTCTGGCGTACCCTAAAGTTTCTGTTTGCCCATCTTATTTACAACTCCGGCACGGACCCATATTGTCCAACTTGTGATGGCGGTGGATGGGGGTATGGCGGGGGCATCCCCATTGTGAAAAGTTCAGATGCAGCAATATTCAACTGCGTTGCTCCACAGGGCCCCCCGGCCCCCCAACAGTGGATAAGCATCTTGTTTCAACAGCGGTGTCTTCTTTTGTCTGCGGCAGAAGTGGCGGGGGGGGGGGGTTTGTTCGGTCAGTCTGCGCGGCACCAGATAAGCGGCAACAATACCTGGCGAAGCGAGGATACGGGGGGGAGAACATTTGAAGGAGGCCCAACCGCGTCCCTTTGAGCGCCAAGGGTTTGGCAGCGATAGTCCGCGGCAAGAAAATTACACTCGCACCACCTTCATTTATCACGGACTTTATCCTTGCTCGCTCTACCGCTCGCATTTCTCCCCATCCCCACCCCTCCCCACCACCTCCATGAGCAACTATCTCTCGTTCTCATTCTCTCTATGCAATGTGGAGAAATGCTAAGGCCACGTCTAGTAGCGAACGCACAGCGATGCCGTTGTACTGAGACGGTCAAAGCAAATGCACCGCTTCGTGGAGGCGACGTTGCATCGTAATTCGCGAGCAGCCATTCCCTAGGCGCAATCTGCACCTGCACACGTGTCTTTGCGTATTGACGTTGATGTTGCGTAACGACGTTGTAGATGAGACGTAGAGTGTTTAATTAGACGCTTCAATTTGTATGATTACGACATTGTTGCCCGCGATCGTTCGACGGTGAATATTGGTTTGTGTTATGTCGCCACTTCGGCGGCATTCATTTGGTTTGTGTTTTTGCGGAATTTCGGGGGAGGGAGGGTGAGGTGAGGTTTCTACGCAAAATTATTTCGCATCGAGATTTTTTGTTACGTAATTCACATTCACCGATCCCCACACTGACCAGCGTGGTGAAGTATGGTCAAAGCAAACCCCCACGACTGACACGGTGTGGGAAAGCATTCAAACCAGCGGTGGATCGACAAAGAGCTGCAATTTATAATTTTAATTCTCGACGCTATTCATCGTATTTGCTCCAGGTTACTATTACAAGTAACATTTATCACCTGAAGGCGCTTCTACCTGGCGAAATGAAGGGAAGTCACTGATGCCCATTCCTGCCGTCACCTTCGTGTTGAGTACCTTACGATCGGCAATCGAGAAGAAGCTACGTACATTCAAGGTGCCTGCTGCAGCAGCAGCATTTGAATGCGTGGCCCTTCTCAGGGACCTCTTTGTGTTCCACTTTTATGGACCGAGACTTCAAAAGGCGATTCTCAATTCACCCATAATCCAGTCATCGCACAACGAAACAATCACGTCCTGTACGTTGAACTTCTTTTGCACCGTGCGTGGCCGACCGCGCGAATCGGAGGTGCAGCGTTAGGACACCGAACGAAATACATAAAGCAGTTCTAAAGAAATTAGTTTCTAATGTAGATTTTAAAGTACGTAACTCAAGTGGCTTCCTAATACGCAGTCAACGCTTTTCCTTCGTGCATTTGCCTCTCCACATGACAACGTTGACGTTTTTTCATTTTTGAAATCAAACCCAGCGGCCACGAGATGTATTTTATTTTGTTAGCACCCACGCAGCAGCGATTTGTACGACTTGTGGAGTTTACCATCTCGTCCCCTCCTCTGCCCGTATCCGTCCTACAAAGGTGACCCAGAGACGCCTTATAGGCGTGAGAGCCTCCCCCCCCCCTGCAACGGTGAATCGGGTGGAAACGGCAGGGGCCCTTAATTAAAATATTTCGTCCTCGTGAATATTTTTTTTATTTCATCGCCAGCAGCAATCGCAAAGATTCACTCACTCCAGAGGTTGCATTCATGAGGTCGCAATTCGTAGTCGCGACCCATTCGAATTAAATAAACAAATCTTCCGTGCCATTATTTTATCCTCTGGTTTGGATTTAGTTTGTTTGTTTTTCTCGTGTGTTGGGTTTCTCTTTCGCATTGTTACCGTCCAGTGTACACCACGTCATTGGGTGCCTCGGTGAGCACATTTTCGGTGGTTCTTGTGTCAAGTGTGCATGGCTACTGCTGCTGCTGTCTATGTACCCCGTGCTCTCTGTTCAATTTGTCCTTCTTTCATTCCGCCAGCGCGCTTGGTGGTGGTGCGGGAAAGGAGGAGGCTTCGTCGTTTGTTTAATTATCGAGTAATAAAAGACGATGACGACGACGACGATGAACTCAATTATCCGAGAGCCGGCGCGGCGCAGCGATGGGACCCAACAGATTCTCGACAGGGCGCGCGTCATTATGTCACCGATAACTTATTGAATCATTGGGGTCGGACGGACGGAGGGAGCGGGGGGGGGGGATTGTTTGACCGCCACAAAAGTCCGAAACTATATGAACCTAAAGGCGTTTTGAAATATCTCAGGCGTGCGTCAATATGCGTCGAAATATGACGTGGCCTGAGTCGGCGTGCCCACAGGTTTCCCTCGCTCACCGCGGGTTTCGGTTTGTGCGATTTCGCTCCGTACATGCGGCTCGCTCATATTTCTACCTAAAATTCGATTGAAAGTTGCTCCACACGGGGCTACGCGGTCTCACGCGAGACAACATCGCGTATGCACTGTGTGTGTGTGTGTGTGTACGGCTGTGTGTGCTTCTCGGCAAGGTGACCGTCTTCTCGTGCGCTTTCGCTTTGTGAGCCCTGTTTTTTTGTGACGCATCTACTACGGCCGCATAAAGCGAGAGAAGCCTGTTTCAGCAGAATCCGGGCAACTTCTTCGCTCGAATCGCTTTTCAATCGTTTCCGTTGCACGTGGTGACCGTTGGTCAAGAATAATGACGGAATGCCAGCCGAAGGGAGGACTGCATCTGACAGTCTGCCCGTCTAGGAGGTGCAGTCACTCAAAACCGGCTCGCGTGCAGGTGCTTTTAGGATGATTACATCGCGGAGATGGCGACTGCATGGGGAGGCTTTCATCCACCAGTTAATCAATGTTGGCTAATGATCATCATCATCATCATGATAGGGCTCTTCATTGCTGCAAATTCCTGTACCACGGGCAGCCCGTGGCGTGTGCAGTCTTTGCCGTCGTTAACCTGCAACGGATTTGTCTCTAACTATTAATCCCATCGCTAATTGTTTCCGCGGGTGAAATAAATCACGCAAGCATTTCAAACAGAAATGGATCACGACGTTTCGATCGCCACACAAGCAATCGTCGGCAGGTGAAAGAGAGTAGGGCTGTATCCCACCTGAAGACGATTGCTTGTGTGACGATCGAAACGTCGTGATCTGTTATTTTTAAATCCTTTATATTAAGTTCACTTGCTTGCGCGCTTACGACCGTGCAAATCTTTCGGTCGTTTTTTAACCCACTCCCCGTGATCCAATCGAGCTGACATTTTGCACGCAGACTCGTTGTGCGTGACAATTTTTTTTCGTGAAAATTTTTTTCCAAAATGTTCCACTTTTTAGGAAATTTTTTTTTTCATATTTAATTTAAAATTTCAATGTGATAAAAATGAAACTCTTACTCAAGAAAAACAGAAATGAATAATAAAATAAAACCGATGCCACGCATATAAAGGATTTATAGTGAAAAACTTTGTTTTTACGGGTAATTTTTTTTTCTAACTACGTGACTTTACCGAAAGAACCAAAGAGTATGGATTCCTGCAGTCACGAAAGCTTCAAATCAACATTTCAATCGGAACAAAATAAAACACTGCAGAGATTCCACCACTTAATTTGTTTTTTAAACCTTTGACGTAAACTATTGCTCAGAGCACCACCGCACAGGGCTGTCTTTCCGACCCGCACAGCGTTCGCAAACAGGGAATTGCTCGTAAACATTGACATTACACGACATTTCGCATCTGCTTCAATAAGCCCCAGTTCCTAACAGCATGTGTGGGTGTGTGGGTGAGGTTCTTTAAAATAATATAAACAATAGACGGAGCAAACAAATTTAATTCCGAGCCATTTAAGAAGCTCAAAAATGCAGGGGTCATTAATTACATGATTGTTTGCTGGTCAAACGCGGCAGGCGGAGACGCGAGAGGGGGGGGGAGCGTAGACAAAAACAACTCCACTTGTTACAATGTGCCACGGCAGGGCTTGCAACCTTTTCAAAGGTCACTGCTTTACTTTCCAGCGCCTTTGTCTTTTGTTTTGTTTTCCCCGCTGTCCTCTTTCAGAGCGGTGACAGCCCGAGGAGACCCCGAGTCGTTAGCGAGAAGCAGCAGCAGCAGCGGTAGCAGCAACAGCAGCGGCAGTGTGGTGCAGTGTGTGGTGCAGTGTGTGGTGCAGTGTGCGGTGCAGTGCGCGGTGCAGTGTGTGGTGCAGTGTGCGGTGCAGTGTGCGGTGCAGTGTGTGGTGCAGTGTGCGGTGCAGTGTGTGGTGCAGTGTGTGGTGCAGTGCGTGGTGCAGTGCG
>CM025616.2:2851374-2861682 GCA_014621495.2 Entosphenus tridentatus | reverse complement strand
CTATGTTGTGTGTCTCTTTCTGTGTGTCTCTGTGTTGTCTCTCTCTGCTTGTGTGTCTGTCTGTGTGTCTATGTTGTGTGTATCTTTCTTTGTGTCTCTGTGTTGTCTTTCTCTCTGCTTGTGTGTCTGTCTGTGTGTCAATGTTGTGTGTCTCTCTCTGTGTGTCTCTGTGTTGTCTCTCTCTCTGCTTGTGTGTCTGTCTGTGTGTCTATGTTGTGTGTCTCTTTCTGTGTGTCTCTGTGTTGTCTCTCTCTGCTTGTGTGTCTGTCTGTGTGTCTATGTTGTGTGTATCTTTCTTTGTGTCTCTGTGTTGTCTCTCTCTGCTTGTGTGTCTGTCTGTGTGTCTCCGTGTCTGCGTTTTGTCTCTCTCTCAAATTGAGTTCTACCTGATGACGGTTGCTTGTGTTGCGATCGAAACGTCGTACTCTATTATTTTATTTATTTTATTTCTACGCGGCTTTACCGAACGAACCAAAGAGTACTACGCAGGGAACCCCACTAAAATAAAAGTGGGGACAGTGTAGAGAAGAGGATGTTTTAATCCAACGCATCTGCGCGTCGACCACCAACGTCTCAACACGACTCATTCAATGTGTTAACACCCTGCTGTCCCGACATCGCCGCTCGCGATGCGATTACCATCCTGCTAATGCGACCTATTGGTCAGCCGCTGTTCATCGAGCGCGCGGGAGAATAACCGTGCAGATAGCGTCTCCACGTCCTCCTTTTCTATTCGTTGCCCTTTGAGAAATAGATTTTAAACAACACATAAAGTACCTTTCGCTCCCCCGCCGCCCCTCCCACCAACTGCAAGGTCACCGTTGCAATAAAATAGTTGGTGACGAAGTGTCTGTTGCAGCCGGGCTCACACTTTGGCTACGCAGGTACAAAGTCTCTAAAATACGAATAAAACATTCGCGGGGCAGAGCCATTGCACAATGTGCGCATGAGCAAATGAAATTGTCTTCATTCTCAGCAACTCGGTAAAGGCCTTCCGAAGTCGTCACCAACTATCATCATCATTCGATGTAACAATCCTCCTAGTAGCTGCACACACGAGCTGATTTCACCGCTCCATCTTCTCTCGGACGAGCACTCCATCCCTCTGGCTGCCACTCCACTTTTGATTCGAATGAGAGTCCATCATCACCCCCGCCCCCTCGCCCTTCGAGCCGCGACGCGTCCTGTGCAAGGCCGCTGACCTCTCTATCAACAATGCAAAGGGAACGTCACGTGGCAATAATAATAATAATACAGTCGCGTAGCGAGTAGGAAAGCGTGACTGTCACGTGTCCGCGTATTTTGATGGGTGGGGGGCGGGGGTGCCATTGTGACGTTCGAAACAATGGCCTCGGCACTGTGGCCACTGCACGTGCACATCAGTGCGTTTCAGTCTCGCTATTCAAGGGCAGTCAATGGGCCCGGGCCCCCATGCTGTCAACAAAAGCAGTCAATGAGATGATGTGAACAAAACACAGAAGAAAAAACGAGTGTTGTCACTAGACAATGGTTCCGTTGTTGTTTTTGTTGTTGTTGCGCCAATTATCTTGACCTTGCTAAGTAGATTAACACATGGTGAAAACGAATAACTTTGTAGAAATTCAATTCGATTTTACATGGTGTGGAATGCTACCGCGGTGCAATGGTCAGTACGCCGGACTTGCAACGCAGAGGTCGTCGGTGAAAACAATGGTTTTACATGTGGGAGGAAGCCGCAGCATGCGAGGGGGAAACACTCTATCCCATACGGACGGTGCGGCGGACCCACCAACCCTGGCTGCTGCCAGTGCTGGATCACGGGCAGCCAGGTGTAGTGGCGTGCCCACCACAGCGATGGAGAGACGCGCTGGTGATCATTGCCTGGTGTGGCTGACGGGCGTCTCGCCGTGTCCCGCTGGACGCTGGGGACAAGCGAATGGCGAAACGCGCCGAGTGAGCGAGAGGCACTGCTGCAGCAGCGGTGGTGACGACGACGATGGTGACGATGGTGATGGTGGTGATGACGATGATGATGACGATGATTACGATGATGATGATGACGATGATGGTGATGATGACGACGATGATGACGACGATGATGGTGATGATGACGACGATGATGGTGATGATGACGACGATGATGATGGTGGTGATGACGATGATGATGACGATGATGACGATGATGATGACGATGATGGTGATGATGACAACGATGATGACGACGATGATGGTGATGATGACGACGATGATGATGATAATGATGATGACGACCATGATGATGACGACGATGATGATGACGACAATGATGATGATGACGATGACGACGATGATGATATCCTTTTTGTTTTTTTCGGTAAAGTCACGTAGATAGAAAAAATTATAAAAAAATTATGTGAATCAAAATTAAAACAAAAACCACGACGTTTCGATCGCAACACAAGCGGTCGTCATCAGGATGATGATGATGATGCATGTAACGTTATCTGCATCCCTGCCTGCGCGCGCCTGCTCCACGCTCGCATTAACCATCGCAGACATCCAACCCTCGTCCCACTCTCATCCATTCAAATAATGAAAGAAGAACGGGGCGAGCGTGTCGTGCCAGGCATAATGGGGGGGGGGGGGAGGGGGGGGGATAAAAATCAATCAAAATTAATCACGGGGTCGTTTTTTTTTACACACACCGGAGGCAATTACATCGAGAAGAGGCCACACACCGCGTGAGTCATGGAATTCGATGTCGTAACAGCACAGTGCAATTTTTTGCGCATTAAACATTTACGGCATTCAACTGGCTGCCATTGCGGCTCCCACTTTAAACAGTCGGGAGATTGCAAAAGTGTGCGAATGAGGCGCGCATTTCATGCTGACACTTGACGCGCAGCCGTCTACCCGCTGTAAAGTGAGTGAGTGTGTTTGTGTTTGTGTGCGCGTGCGTGCGTGTGTGTGTGTGGGGAGCGGTAGTGTAGCGGTTAGCGCGCTGCGTTACGAACCTGGCGACCCGGGTTCGATTACCGCTTACGGCTAATACCAGTCACGATTATTTGAACCGGTCCTGGGCATCCCCTAGGTCGACTCAGCCTCAAAGAGTACCTGGTGTGGTGTGTAAACATCGCCACTGGGGAGACAAAGGAGGTGGGGCGTGATGCTAGCCACCCACCCCCTCGTGTACCGTGCCAGCCTTTATAGGTGCTGCTCGCTAACAGCACTTGGCCCAACAGTCTGTTCAGGCTATTTAGGTGATCTGTCTTATTGTGCGGGGGAGAAATTCAATTTATTGAATTTTTTTAAATCATCATCATCATCAACGTTACCACCACGACCACCACCACAACTATTCACGATCAGTACAATGTAATAACCCATTGAATTTCAAAACAATAGAAAAACGAAAATCTACCATCGTGGTAAGTGAATACGTAAACATCACGCAATTAATAAAAAAGACAAGTTTTGCTGGCTGGCCAGAGGGCGGGCAATAGCGCGCTGGTGACGTCACCTCGCGCATCTGGGTGATGACATCACCCGTATCCTTCCACCTCCTCTCCGCCCCCCTTTGTAGGCATGTTGAATTTATTTCGCACCGTACGTAGCCAACCCTGCTTATTAGAGACAAAGGTGTACGAAGCACGGACTTGATGATAAATGTCTCGTCACGTGCCCCCCGGTTAGAGAGAGAAAGAGGGGGTGTGAGAGCGGCGATTGTTTGCGAGCACCTGCTGCTGAAGAGCGCAACAACGCCCTCGACACACTCACCCCAGCGAGGAGGTGGGGGGGAGGTGTGGAGAGGTGGGGTTGGGGGAGGCTGCCACGTGGAACTATGGCCAACGACCTCTGCGCTATCACGCGGACCCCGATGTAAGCTCCTGCTGGGAATGCAGTGCCCCCTTAAGTCAGCACTTATTGCATTTTGGTCATGGTCGGGAATCGAACTTAGGTCAAGGGTCCATTGCGACGCTCGCTAACCCACTTTGCCATCGAACCGCCGATTGCAAAGTCGTTTTGTGCGGGTCCCAAATGCCAGCGTTGAAATACGGTGCTTTTTCTGGAAGACTTTGCTGTTTTTTCCTGGATTTTTCTGTTGCGTGTAGTCAATTTAAGATATTTCTTGTTCATGTTTTTGTTTTGTTGCGGTTGCACCCGAGTCAAGAGCCGCATGGCTCACAGGGTTATACCTAATAAATGAAAACTGAAAAACTGAAATTTTGCTTGATTACTTTCGTCCACCCAGGTCTCATCGTTGACAAAATTAAACCACCTGCTATCGTCTATAAAAGACAACGATGAACGGAATTAAACCCTCTCCGTCCATCGCCCCATGTGCGTGGTTGAGGCAGCACTGGCCGCTTGTCGACCAATGCTAAAAAGCGCCCCCCAACCCCCCCCCCCCCCCTCGAGGCACACCTCGAACGGCACTTGCCCCAGCAGGCTGTTAAGGCTATACGGGGGGAGCTTTGCCATTGTATGTTGCGTGTTGCGGTCGCTCTGTTTTGTTTTAGTTTTCCAACGCCGGTTCCGCACGAGAAAGGCGGCGATCATTATGCGCCACGAGAAAGTCCACGCGTCCTGTGTTTGGATTGGCAAGCCAGACGGCCATAAAATTAACTGAAAAAAGTCAACTGACTGCCTCAGTAAATGCTTGCCGTTGAACATTTGATTGCCTTCTTTTGAATCTTGACTTAAAGCTTTCGTGACTGCAGGAATTCATATTCTTTGGGTCTTTCGGTAGAGTCACGTAGATAGGTTCAAAGAAAATAACAAAATAACAACAACAAAAACCTACGACGTTTCGATCGCAACACAAGCGGTCGTCATCTTTCTCTTTTTTGTTATTTTGTTATTTTCTTTGAACCTATTTACGTTACTTTACCGAAAGACCCAAAGAATTTGCATTTTTTATGGTGGTTTTTTTGAACGAAGCAATATGTTTATCTTTTTTGCCCAGTTTACATATTTTTTGTTACAATATTTACTCCAGGCATTATTTTTAAAGCTGTCATGCCAAAATGAATTGTCCGTTCAACACTTTGTCCACCCACTCGACTCTGATTATCGCGGTTGGCTACCTACGGTGCGAAAGAGGTTCAACGTACATACATACGTGACAGCCCTTCTTTTTGTTGAGGGTATCTGCAGTCAAATTGATATTTTAATTACTCTCGGTGAAGTCACGTCGGTGAAAAAAAAAATTAACGTTTTTTCTTCTATTTTGTATTTTTTATTCTTATTTTATTTTTCACCTACGTGACTTCACCGAAAAAAACAAAGAGTATGACTTCTATCGTGACCATTTTTACGTACGCAGATACTATTTGGTGGCCCAGGCTGAGAACATCAACTCACGAAACTTGAGAATTGCGTTATATCAAAGGACGCTAGCCCACCTGGATTAAATCCCAGGTGTCTTCGCAGTGCCAGGCTCAGCTCTCAAACCTCTCTTGAGACAACCCTGGGCCACCTCGAGAAGGTTCATTGATAACAGTCTCTTTCAAACAACCCCAACGTTCCACGCCGATTACGGAATACGTGCGGAGTGCACCCTGCCCTGTAAGCGCGCACTTTACAAGGCCTCTCTTTGAACGAGAGGCGAATTGTCACCGATGTGCGATGGTTATGATCAAAACAACCAGCAGAGACTCATCGCCACCAAAGCAATAACAACAGTGGGAAGGAAGTGGCGACATGTATGTGTGTGTGAATCCCCCACCACGTGATCGCTGACAAGGTTGGCTTGTGCCATGCGGCTGTGTTGACACTGGCTGGCGTGGTTCAGCCTGATCGTGACTGGCGCGCCGTGTGCGGTGACACACACACACGGCGCGCCGTGGGTGACGCCGCTGAGCTCAGCGTAGGGGGCTGTCGTTGACAAGTACTACTGAAGTTCCCATTTCACTCATCATCAGCAGCAGCAGCAGCAGTCACTGCTGCTTTGTTTGTTGTTGTTGTTGTTGTTATATCGTTTGTTTGTTGTTATATTGTTTGTTTGTTGTTGTTGTTATTATATAGTTTGTTATAGTTACTTTCTGACCCGTCCCTACTGGGACGTCTGTGGAAGATACAAAAAAAGCTTCGTAGCCCACCGGATTTCTCGGGGATAAAATAAAGATTCTGATTTCTGTCAATCCACTGCTGGATGAAGGCATTGCCAAGCTGTCGTCATCTCTCAGGGTCACACCACGGCACAAACTCATCCCGGCTGCGGCCGAGCCGTTTCCGCCTCTCCGTCTCCACGTGATGTGTCTTCATTAGCCGCGAGTCCATCACCTGTGCTCCTTCTCTACAACATTGTTGTTGTTGTTGTTTATGTCCATTGTTGTTGTTTATGTTGTCCTCACGCACCACGGATCTCCCGTGTAAAATAGCCGGGCAACTGGTGCAATTGGATCATCCGTGTAACAAACCACAAATGAGCTCAATCTAAACAATTTTATTTTATTTCACCAGGTAAGGACCACTGAGCCATGTAGCACTTTATTCAGAAGCGACCTGGCCACAAGTGATGAGCTCACCAAAGTGGCTTATCACGTGGACATCTATAGCAGCCAAATGCTGATTCTAAATGTGGAGGGGAAAACCGGAGGACCCGGAAAAAAACATCTACGCGATCACGAGGAGGACGCACAAACTCGAAATGTGCAGGCATCAGAGTCGGGATCGATTCGACGACCTCCTGCGTACCAGGCGAGGGAGATAACATCTCGCCACCGTGACACCCTCATGAACTCAAACTCAGTCATGTATGAGATGGTTACTTAAACCTTTCCCAAATCGAGTTGAGCGAATGTAAAAGGAGGTGTCGTGCAAAGACAACAATCTAAACACAAGCAGCAGTTATAAATAAAATAGTTTTTTATCCAAATTTTTTACTTCATAACTCCAGTTGCTTCCTAATACCGGAAGAAAGAGCGTTCCAGACGGCCGCAGAAGCACATCTCAAAGTGATACGAATCCGACTACCCCAAGTTCGATTCCTGCTCACGAACAACACCAGTGACGATTATTTGAACCAGTACTGGGCCTCCGCGAGGTCGACTCAGCCTCAAATGATTACCTTGTGCAATGTGGAAACATCGCCACTAGGGAGACAAAGGCGGTCGAGAGTGGTGCTGGCCAGCCACCCCCTCGTGTGCCGTGCCAGCCTTCATAGATGTTTGCTAACAAGACTTGCCCCAAATGCCTGTTGAGGCTACAGTGGGATCTTTGTATTTGTCATTCTGATGTTACGTCATGGGGAGCGCTGGTGTAGTAGTTTTCACAACCTACGCTACGAACCTAGCGACCTGAGTTCAATGGGATGGTGTGGCTATCGTGGTGCTAGCCAGACCACCCCATCGTCCGCCGTTACAGACTTTCATAGCTGCTCGCTAACCACACTTGCCCCGGTAGCCGGAAACCACTGCATGGGTGATCTTTATATTGTCCTTGTGTGTACAAATACGTACACGTATATACACACGTACAAGCTCGTACGTGTGTCCTTTCTGGCGCGATGGTGTTATAATTAAGGCGAGGAGGAGGAGGAGCGGTGGGTGACCCAGCCCGGACTTACAAAAGCACAAAGCAGGGCCGAGCATCGGCGGCAGTGGTGGCCTGGAATTTGGCACGCGGGCGCGACCCGGCTCCTGCTGCTGCTGCTGCTACTGGTGGTGTTGGTGATGCCGGCTTCGTGTGGAGTTGAACACCCATTGGGTCAGAGCTCGTGCGTGCGGCGTACCCCAATAAGTCATGCCCGCTGCGGTTTTAAAAATGTTCATTCACAGGAACTTAAAGGACACGTATGTATGGGCATGCTTTTTATTTTCTTGGTTCTTTCGGTAAAAGTCGCGTAGAAGGGAAATAATAAAATAATAAAAATACAACATAATAAAATGTAAGTCTCACGACGTTTCGGCCACAATGCAAGCAGCCGTCCTCAGGTGAAGAACAGGGCTGTCGGAAATAAATTTTTATTATTTTATTATTTCCCTTCTACGTGACTTTACCGAAAGAACCAAGAAGATGAATCGCTGCAGTCACGAAAGCTTTAAATCGAAACTGTTTTGTTATTGTTGCAGCAGCGTAATCTCCGTCATTTGTCTCGAGACACTGGTGCCACAGTGGAACAAGGGCCATCACTTCATCCCGGTCAGAGGATTCATCAGCGGCCTGTGTAGGGCGGTGTCTGTCCTGGTTTTCCAAGGATCGTCCTCTTGATGAGATTGTTGTCGAGGAAATTTCAAAGTGCTTCCCCGAGACATTAAAGTCCAGGCTTTTGTCAGTTGTGTAATAATGATTACAATTGTAATTCACCGCCTACGATACATGCTGTTCTCCGACCTTCCGTTCATGACAGATATTTATTGTGTCCAAATTATATATGTCCTGGATTTTTTTTTGCACCTCTGTGTTGGCGATCTAAGTTAATCCAATCTCAAGGCATTACCCACGTAAAACATTTTGACACGTAAATAAAAACCCGCCCTGCACGGCGGTATCATTTACATGAGATGTCAAGCGTGGGGGGCGTCATTTAAGCGGCCGAACAGATGGAGAGGTGAGGGTCTCGTATCTGGGCTGTACAATGGAAGGGGCGGAAGCACAGTCCAGCCTGCAAGCAGGGCAATGCCCTCTCTGTGGTCTGCCATGTGTCTTGCTACGGTACAAGGGAGGGCTTCTGTCAACGCGTTGGGATGTGTGGATGCGTTCGCCAAATAAAACTACATTTTTAATCTTCTTGGTTCTTTTGGTAAAGTCACGTAGAAGGGAAATAATAAAATAATAAAAATAAAACATAATAAAATAATTCTCAAGACGTTTCGACCACAATGCAAGCAGCCGTCCTCAGGTGAAGAAC
The DNA here is from genome assembly GCA_014621495.2 of Entosphenus tridentatus. Lineage (NCBI taxonomy): Eukaryota > Metazoa > Chordata > Hyperoartia > Petromyzontiformes > Petromyzontidae > Entosphenus > Entosphenus tridentatus. Next base: position 2,852,870 of record CM025616.2, on the reverse strand, counting down.
AGGTCTGTCGGGAAGACAGCGTCTGAATGAAACACCCCAGGCTTGGAGCGTATATTTAAGCTGGGTTGGAGGGGGAAGAGCGCCTTGACAAAGGAATTTGCATATCAACATTTTTTATATTTTGTTATTTTTACCAGGTAAGGCCCATTGAGCTGTATAGCTCTTTTTTAGAAGCGACCTGGCCACAAGTGATAGCTCAACGAAGTGGCTTATCATGTGGAAATGTACAGCCGCCAAATAATCTAAACGCGTGTTTCTAAATGTGGAGGGGAAACCCGAAGGACCCGGTGAAAAATCCACGCGACCACGGGGAGAGAGACACGCAAACTCCACATATACAGCAGCAGGCGTCAGGGTCGGGATCGAGCCCACGACCTCCTGTGTACCAGGCGAGGCAGTTAACATCTCCTAGCCGCCGATCGAAGTTTCTTCGGCGTCTCTCTGGTTGCTGTATCGTCCAACGCCACCGCTGGCGCAAAGGGCTTCCACCGGAGGTCCCCTCTGGGGAGGTGATTTCACCTCTTCGTTCACGCTGGCCCAGATGTTTCGCAATAGGTGTGAGTGCCCACACTTTACCCCACCACACGCCCCCTGACAATCGACGAACTGCGGTGAACTCAGTCGAGCTGCAGCCGGCTGGCCAGAGGTCGGAGGCAAGGATCTCAAAATAACTTGCCCCATTGTTTCAACATTTCCACGTGGGGGAGATGGAAGTGCGACTGGCCATCTCGGGATTGCAAGTTTCAACGTGCAATGATGACGATGATCAAGCAATCAAAGGTGACTGAGAAAACGAACTTTTCGCGTGGCACCACTCAAGTAGAGGAGGACTTGGCCACATCAAGTAAATACAAAAATATTGGCCGTGTTTCTTGCAGTCGTAATTTGTTTTTTGCAAGTTGTGTGCTCTCACGACATCGTCATTCAACTTGAATCATCATCAGCCGTGATCAATCAACTGCTGGATGAAGGCCTCCCCAAATCCATCACCGTGCCTCACTGTCCTACAAAAGTGACAATCCGTCTCGCTGCTATGAACTAATCAACGGTCAAGCAAAACATAAATAAACCCTCGCGTACGATATATATAAATCCTACTTTTGTCTTACATCACGAATACAAATCAGTGCTTTATTCTGGTGAAATCTACCCCTGCTGCTGCATGCTGTGGGGGGGGGGGGGGACGACGACGACTCATGAAATACGTGGCGGAACATTCGCCCGCTCCTTCATACGTGGCGTAGTTCGCTCAGCGGCGTGAAAAAGGCACAGCAATCATCTTGTGGCAGGTCAGGCTGTACAATGGATTACTACACCACCACCACCCCCCTGTTGCCCCTTCCTCTTTCTACAGAGCGAGACCCACAGTACAAATACCGCTCCCTTTTATTGTTGCCTGGAAACAGCTCCACTTGGGTGTTCCGACGTCCCTTCTTGTGCTCCCTCTCTCCATTGCTCTCTCACTGCCTCGCTCTCTCTTTTGCACGCTCCCTCGC
>CM025616.2:2820112-2833878 GCA_014621495.2 Entosphenus tridentatus | reverse complement strand
CCCCGCCGCACCACGTGTGTGTCCATGCCTCCTACCACCGGCACACCACGTGTGTGCCCCGACCGCCTACCCCTGCCGCACCATGTGTGTGTCCAGGCCGCCTACCCCTGCCGCACCACGTGTGTGTCCTGACCACCTACCCCTGCCGCACCACGTGTGTGCCCCGATCGCCTACCCCTGCCGCACCACGTGTGTGTCCCGGCCGGCGTGGCCACAGTTCCGAGGGCCCGTGCTATACCGCCGCCCGAGACAATGCGCGGCACCACGGGACCCCGATCAGCGTATGCGGCGTGTCGCGCCCTGCGGGAAGTCCGTCCCGCGGCAATTGTCCGGATAGTCGCCCCCCCCCTCCACTTCGTGCTCGCTGTTGCCCCCCCACCCACCACCCACCACCCCACACCGCCAAAGCACGAAACAGCTTTCGTGTGAACCCGAACAAGATGTTCAGCCCGGGGGATCGGCATTGTGCAGGCGCGGCGAAGACGCGGGACCGCTCGCCCGGGGTTTGGTGCACGCGACCCGCGCGTCTTTTATTTTTGTCGGCGTCTTTCTTGCTTCCTCGCCCTCGCTTTCATCTTCGCGTTTCCCTGCGGGGTTTCATGTCATTATTATTAATCTTGTTGTTGTTATTATTATTCTTTATATTCTTCTTGTTATTATTGTAATTATTATTGTCATTATTCCACACGTTTTAGAGTGATCCTGCATCGGGCAGCGGTGCCTACGCACAAATAACAAAATTAAAACAAACTCAACATCAACCTCGCAAAAGGAATATATTTATTTAGAGTACTGGATGTCGCAGGCGATTTGTCGGGCAATTATCGCTATTTTTAAGAGCACGTGATTTGGACGATGGCGGCGGTTCCTATTGGGAGAATGATCGTGAATAAATATTTTTGGATGTTACTATCGTTGTGTGTTGAGATGTGTGTGTGTGTCTACATATATGTGTGTGTGTATACATATGTGTGTGTGTATATATATAAGGAGCGGTTGGGCATTGGTTAGCGCGGTGCGCTAAAAACCCGGCGACCCGAGTTAGATTCCCGCTCATGACCAACATCAATGACGCTGATTTGAACCGGTCCGGGGCCACCCCTAGGTCTACTCAGCCTTAAATGAGTATCTGGTTCCGTGCGTGTCAACATCGTCACTGGGGAGACAAAGGCGGCCGGGCGTGGTATTGGCCACGCACCCACCCCTTCGTGTGCCTTGCCGGCCTTCATCCGTTCTCGCTGACACTTGGCCCAACAGTCTGTGAAGGCTATACGGGGGATATTTGTCTTTGTATGTACTACGCGTCTTGGTGCATTCGTACATGGCAAATACAGCACTCGTGCACGCCGCAGCTCGCCGCTATTCCGGTCTCACGCATGATACTAAGCATGACGTCGGTGAATTTCACATTTCCAAGATGTTCATATTTTCAACAAGAAGCGTCTGAAACCCATTATCAATGTAATAGGTTGCACGCCGGCTGGAACATGCGTACGCACATCGATTTACCCGCCTCGGGTAGAATATCTGTGCGCACGAAGTACATGCCGACACGTGCAGTCTATAGACACATACAGTCTATACAGACACGTGCAGTCTACACAGACACGTGCAGTCTACACAGACACGTGCAGTCATCTTCGCTAACGTTGTTGCCATATCCGTCATATATCAACATTGAAGGAAGCCTCACTCTTGCTGATGAGACACCAAGGTGTCGAAAGCGGCGTGGAGTTTTGCTCGCCGTGAAATCAACGCCGCTGACGGCATGCACCACACCACCACCACCACCCCCACCCCCACCAAACCAGCGAAGGCCGCGTGTGTGCGCGACTGCTGCTGCTGATGTGCTGTGTAAAGTTCCACGGTTGCGTCGTTTTATTATGTTTCACGCGGAGAGACGGATGTGTGAAGGCAACATGCACGGCCCGCTCACATTACTTCGTTACGTACGGAATTAGGTCACTAATAAGAATAACGAGCAGCCCGTTGCCAATCTACTTGTAAATTTATTTTACATATAAATAAAATTAGGTCACTTTTAAAACCGCTGCGTTCTAACGAGTGTTAATTAACGAGTGTTAATTAACGAGTGGTAATTCACGCCAAGCGAGTCGAACCCTTCGACCTCAATCGCCGTACAGCTCCCGGCTTCACGACGCAGAGCGCAGCTGCAGAAGGCGTGTCGCAGCATATCTTTGTACGGCGAACTTCTTACGCACCCTACGTAGTCAACCGTGCTCATCGGAGGTTGCGGGGGCAGCACAATAAACGAAACACAACAATTCTCAAGAAATTCGCTTTCGACGTAAGAGTGCATTGCTCCAGTGGCTTCCCAATATCGGAGGGAAGAGCGTTCCAGACGGCCGCAGAAGCGCATCTGAAAGCGCCACGCGAAGCAGTGACCGTCCATATTCAACGGTTCGCCAAAAGCCGTTCTTTTTTTGGCGAACCCGTTGACGTCTTACCCTTGAACGCCGTTTCGCAAATACGTCGTCACTTTGTTTAACGCCACTGCCTGAGCCCCACACTCACGTCGCTGACCGCATCGTCCGTCCTTTCTTGTATGCGTCGCCTCAACCTTCGCCTCGTCCACCTACTCTGTACATTGCTGTTACTTGATTTACGTCGTTTCGATATTCGTCGTCGCAGCATTCAGCAACGCATCGCCGACGTATCGATCCAACAAACAACCAGCGTTCAATTCCCGGCAATGGCTTGACACGAGTTGCGAGTGATCTGACAAACGATCCCGTGTGCCACCGTGCACCAAGCGGCACTGTGACCAGCGTGGTGAGGCATGGTCAAACAACACAGCGGGAGGCGGAGGAAACCTTCATCCAGCAGTAGATTAACAATGTGCTGTTCATTATTATGAATATTCGGCATATGTGCCATGCACACGTTTGTGTAGCTTTTTACGTTAAAATGCGTACGATACTAAAAATACCATATAACAATGTAAAATATAGAAATAAAATAAGTGACCACTTTACATTATTCTATTTAAATGTACGAAAGTTTTCTCCAACACAAATTCACTTATCCTGTCTTCATTACCTGTACTTCAGAATCTGAATATTTATTTACACTGGAGGAATTCGATGAGCTATAAAGCTATTTTTCACAGATGCTCAGCGGGAACGAGTCAGAACATTACAACAACAACAAACAAACAATACAAAAACAACGACAGCAGTGCAACGTACAGGAAGCTTCAGGTGTTGATCCACACGCACTGCCAAGATTCCGCATCAAGTAAGAATGCAATGATGGACACCACCCTTGCTGTCGCTGCAGATAAATATACCAACGTCAAGTGATGCCTTGCGGCAGCTTGGTCCATGCTGTTCTCTTCCCACGTGCGGCGTTTCGATCACCCGACGTAAATAGTGAAGAGACGCACGTGTAATATCAATGTAAACAAACACAAATACCGCCCACCCCCTCCACCTTTCAATACCCGTATGTGCAAGTGATTGCAGTGTCTCGGAAAACAATAAAAGAGCATGTTGTCTGCGATTTTCGTGGCTTATATGTCTGGACTTTCAAACGGCGTGGGCGTTGCATCGTTTTATTCACCATTTTTGCCAGACATCCTCAACTCACTGCCGGACGAAACCCACGTTACTTCACCGCGCTGGTCTGCGAAGATTGATGGAACGGCAGGGTGCCGTGCAGGGAACCGGTGCTGAGATCACTTGCCGCTCAGCGATATCAGCCGTTGGCTTGGGCTCAAACTGTGGGTTTGCCTTGGGTGCCCATAACGCAGCTCACCAACAAACTGGGCCACCATAAAACCGTCGGACTATATTTTTAAAGCAATGCGCCGGGCGGGTGGTGGTGGTGGTGGGGACGACGACGACACACGTGTACACACGTATCGCGAACGTGTCAGTCTGCGCGCATGTACAGAGACACGGTAACATTGTGTTCATATCAACAGCATGTTTCATTTATTTGCATATAAGATTAAACCAATAGGAACGCCACTTGTCTTCGCTGCGCGCTAATCAACACATATATATATACACACACACATCGCAACGATTTTCAACGAAATTAAATAATGTGTTCATCCAGTGCTGGACTTAGACCATCTTATAAATAACGCACGCACACGAAAAAAAACGACAACACAAAAAATAAAGAAATAAAAACACACGCGCGCGTGTGTGTGTGTGCGTGTGAGAGTTTCACTATCCGAGCTCGCGTGAACTGAACGAGACGGGAGACGCCGCCGTTTAGACGCACAGTCGTGTACAATGGTAACAACGCGGGCAGACGACGCATTGTTGTTACTCGCTCGATAAGTTAGCGCGGCTCTCCTTGAGATTATTGCCTGTTCGCAAAGTGAAAGAAACAAAGGTGACGTCCATCCGTCGGACCGCATCGCACGGCAGTCCGGAGCGCGTCGATTGACGTCATTGTTGTTGTTGTTGTTTGTTTGTACATTATACAGATTGTGTGTAGAGAGAGAGGAGAAGAAAAAAAAACCATCACTACATGCCTATTATACACGGTCAAAGAGAACACACGTTCGCGTCTACACGCACACGCGCGCGCGCGCACGCACGCACGCAATGTCGTTTCAAGTCGTTCACAGCCTGCGAAACGTGGAAACCCGGAGGGACACGCGCGCTGTCGCCGTGCGTATCCGCGCGTACGTGTGGATATACAAGATGCAGTATAGACATGCCGCGGGAAAAGACAGGGGGGAGGGGGGGACCAAAGGTTTATTTTTGAGCTAAAATGCAAATACTTTTCGCATGTATACCAGAATATGTATATATATGTATTGTGTCAAAGTTGGGTTTTCTCATACGATGCGTATTTCCATCATGCACGCTTGGGGAGAGGTGACTGCTACATTTTTATTTGACCTCTCTCCATATCTCTCGCTCCCTCTTGTTTTCTTTAATTGCGTAAAACGGGAGATCGTTCATTTTGGGGGGGGGGGGGGGGAGCAGTGGGGAGGGGAGCAGGTGAGGGTGGGTGGGAGAGAGAGGGTGGGGGGGGGCCTTTACGAGGAATTCATGATGGGTCTGGAGTACACACCTTGGTAGTACGCCGTCTCATTGGACATCGAGGACGGCTCGAGAGCTGATTTCACGGACATGGAGCCCAGCGAGAGGCTATTGCCCATGCTGCCGCCGTAGCCGTGCGGGTACTGCTGCATGGCCTGCTCGTAGGCTTTGAGGTCCATTTTGTGGTGGTGGCTCTGCTGCTCGGACGACATGAGGTTGGTGATGGAGAACGGGTGGTTGAACGAGTAACGCGGGTCCGCCTTCAAGTGAGCCGCCGTCTCGGCTGACGTCACGTGCACGAGATGCGCCGCGTGCGACAGCATCGACTGCGCCTGGGACGCAGGCGACGGGGAACCATCGGCCCCCGGGTGTCCTCCTATCACGTGCTGATGCTGTTGCTGATGCTGCTGCTGCTGTTGCTGCTGCTGCTGCTGCTGGTGTTTCATGTCCGCTATGCCGGATTTCATCTGCTCCATACTGGGCGGGCTGTCGCTGTCGTGAACGCCGATCGAGTCGTCCACGTGCGCGCCGTCCACGCTTGAGTGTCTCGAGTTCGTGGCGTCCTGCGCCGACTTGGGGCCCATCTTCCTGTCGCACTTGAAGCGCTTCTGCCGGCGCAGGTAGCAGCCGTTCTCGAACATGTTGCCCGAGTCCGGGTGGAGCGCCCAGAAGGAGCCCTTGCCCGGCTTGTCGGGCGAGCGCGGCACCTTGACGAAACAGTCGTTGAAGGAGAGCGAGTGCCGGATGGAGTTCTGCCAGCGCTGCTGGTTCTGCCGGTAGAAGGGGAAGAGGTCCATGATCCACTGGTAGATCTCGTTGAGCGTCATCATCTTGTTGGGCGCCTGCTGGATGGCCATGGTGATGAGCGAGATGTACGAGTAGGGCGGCTTGGCGTGCGTGTAGCTGCGCCGGTAGCTCTTGGGGTCCCGCGCGCGGTTCAGGTTGCCCTGCGCGTACGACATCTGGCTCATGGTGGCGGGACTCATGGCGCCGTACGCCGCCGAGTAGCTGTTGATGGAGCCGCCCTGGGCCCCCATGGGGCTCATGCTGGCCCCCATGGAGGGGATGCCCCCGGCCGAGCCCATGGCGCCGCCCGGCCCGGCCATGCTGGACAGGGAGCCGGCCCCCATCGCCGTGTTCACGTAGCCCATGTTGGGCGAGCCGGCGCTCAGGTTCGCCGAGGAGCTGAGCGAGCTCACGCCGCTCATGTAGCCGTTCATGCCGCCCATGCCCATCCCGTTGTTCATGCTGCTCACCGTGGGGTACACCTTGGAACAGGAAAACATAGCGGCAGCGGAGGGCACCGGGATTATTCACGCGATTTGCTTGCGCGCGCGCGCGCGTTGTGCCGTGCGTACGGCCAGCTACTTATTCGGGGGGCACAGTGAATCGAGAGAGAGAGCGCGGCTAACGAAGTGCCCCCCACCCCCCTTTCTCCGCGTGTCAGTGGCTACGAGGCAGAGGTTGACGGAACGAGAGGAGTCAGGGGTGGCCGTGCAGCGTTGTAACGAGCGGTGATGTCGCGTCGCTCGCTCGCTGCTGCTGCTGCCCGGGCGGGCGGGCGGGCAGGCTGCCTGGAGCGGCGGGTGGAGACCGTGAGAATGAGGGTGCCTGCAGAGTGTCGTCATTACGGGAGTGTGGGCGGGGGCCCCCCACCAACACCACCAAGCCCCCCCCCCCCACATCAATTCACCACCGCCATCCTCCCCGTCCTTACGATGTGCTTCTCCCCCCCTCCCCCACCATCGTAGTACTTTTATCGTGGGCAAAATGCATCCCAGAGAAACTAAGAGCGTACTGAGCAACGAGGGGCTCGGCGTGCGAGTGTGGAACTGCAGTGGCACGGAAGCACCCCGTGGTTCTGTGCAGTTCAACACGTGAAATAAATTAGCTCACACACACACACACGCGCGCGCGCGCACAGGTGCATACATACATATACCTACACAGGTGTGTGTGTGTACATATATAACCCGGCCTTTGTGTATACACTGAGCAGCGGATAACATTTATTTACAAAGGGCCACGAAGTTTACGTCGGCAAATCGCCAAATATCAAAAGATTTCGTTTGAAGCCAATACCACCGCTGGCTGCACGTGTTTAAATACGCCGGGGCAATGCCCCCCCCCCCCCCCCCTTGTTTGGGGATAAAAGAATCAATCTGTTAGGGCGTGAAGGCGATGGGATGAGCCGTGCGTATCGCCGCTCTCCCGAACGACAGCACGCAGCCCCAACGAACGAGCGGCGCTACCGAGGAATGAATCGCCCTCCCGTAACAACAACAAAAAAACCCACAGCGAGACGCAATCTTTTGCCAAGTGCGTAATCGCACTTTTCCAATGACATCGTCAAATCGCGCTTACCAATTGTCGCCAGCCGAGCGACAGTGCAACGCAGCACGTTTTCACGCGAGCGCGCGCGCACGCACGCACGCTCACTCATTCACTCGCTCACTCACCTCCGACGTGTCCATGTAGTAGCTGTTCCAGTCTGTCACCTCGTGTCCTTCCATTTTCACTGATCCTAGAAGACTCGGGGCTAGGTGCATGGCCGGGGGCTTAGATAATGGTGTGAAATAATATCCTCGCTTTTTTTGGACGGGGGGGTGGGGGTTCGTTGTTCTTTGCGTTGCTACTCCTGCTGCTGCTGCTTTTCCTTCTTCCGTAATAAGGAACGAATAAATAACAGATCACTGCCCAACCCCCCCCCCCCCCCCCCCTTTAGGCAATCGCCTCCCCCGCTCACGTGGCGAGAGAGAGGCACGCGACTCGCGCCTGCACCTGAGGAGCGCCGTGCGAACTGACCTAGAGCTGCTACTGCTGCTACTGCTGCTGCTACTACTGCTGCTACTGCTGCGTGTGTGTGCGTGCCGCTCGCTGTCTGCTCCGCTGCCTGTTGGCTGCCACCGCTGCTGCAGCTGCTGCCTGTCGCGGCCACCCTCGCTCGTCGAATGCCGCTCGCGGAGGCGCGCGCGCGCGCGTGGTGGTGATGGGATGGAGTGGCGCGCATGGGCGTGTGGTGCAGCGTTTAAAACGACGCACGCTCCCTTTCCCTGGAAGCGCCCTTACCCCCTCGTCGCGCGCGCCTCTCTCTCGCCGATTTGAATAATCAGCTCACACCTATAGGGCGCCGCTGCTGCCGCCGCTGCCGCTGCTGCTGCTGCCGCTGCGTCTAACGTTACTGCAACTGCTGCTGCTGCTGTCTTACACGGGGGTCTACCACACTCATTGTGTAGCTGCCCTAAACCAGGCCCGGAGCTCGAACACAATGAGCGCTTTTGCAATATTACGGCAGATCCTAATCTCGTAATTACTACTTATACACATCGACTCGATTGTTAGACTGTCGCTCGCCACTGCCCCAGGCTACTTGGTACATTGTGAGCGTGTGTGTGTGTTTTACACGTGCGCGTGTGTGTGTGTGTGTAATTGAAGGTGCCTCGCTATCAGCACTCGTTTCAACAACCTGGAAGGGTTATACGGGGGATCTTTGTCTTTGTGTGAATAAATTGGTTTTAGTAGCGCTGACGGCCGTCTGTTCGCGAGTGTGCGCAGTTTAATTGAATTTGTGGATAATCTATAGTGAATCTAAAGTTATAGATTGCCCACATAAAAAAACCGGGAGCAAGAGAGACGGGGTCTGCTCTTTGTTAGTTGACCATCCGTTAGCTACTCGAGTAATTCACGACACACTCGCTTTGTTATAATCCGACTTGTGTAATACAAACATCCACGGCGCGGGCATGATCAGCGCTTAAGCCTTGCATCCGTTTCAATCCCTATAGGGTCTAGTGAATTATTAATGATACATATAATCGATCCACTGCTGGATGGAAACTTTCACAACACCTCCCTCCCCCCCCAACGCCGGATATGTTTGACCATACTTCACCGTGCTGGTTCGGTTGGTTGCAATGAGGGCCGCACGATTGGTGAAGTTTTAACTCGCCACTGATGCTAGCCGGGAATTTATCTCGCAGGGTTGGAAGCACAGTGCGAGAAGCGTTGCCCCCATCGCTGTGTACATACATTGTGTAAGTTGTAGATTTAACGACGCCGACAAAGACAATCCCCGTGTAGCCTTGACAGACTATTGGGGCAAGTGCTGTTAGCGAGTAGCAGCAACTATGAAGGCCGGCACGGCACACGAGGGGAGTGGGTGGCCAGCACCACGCCAGGACCGCCTTTGTCTCCCTATAGACAGACAACAATCTGTCAATCGAAGGCCCAGCGATACACACACCGTGACATTCGTAGCTGTGGTCTTCCGTTGATGACCACACGACATTGCGCAACAGAAATTCACATCCCCATTGTAAATCCACTGCTGGATGAAGGCATCGCCATACTTTCGCTCGACATTAAGGGGCGAGGGGTTCACATAAATAATTAAGTGAATATATAAAGTTGGACCCCGATTTACATCTCCACCTTTTTCGTCGTTTCGCAAATGCGTCGTCACTTGATTGAACACCGCCACCCGATTTGCGTCGCCTCAACCCCACACTTACGTCGCTGACAGCAGCAGCAGCGTCGTCCGTCCGTCTCGTTATCCGTCGCCTTTGAGCCTTCGCCACCTACTACGACCCTGTACATCGCTTTGATTCGCGTCGTTTCAATATTCGTCGTCGCACATTTCAGGAACGCATCCCCGACGTAATCCGGGGTATGAATGGATCGATTTTTTTTTGTAAAATGACGGTTACGTGAGACGTAGGTCGATGCTCTTCATGGAACTGGCCTCAATCTAGCGGGACTCGTGACGAAGCGCGTCTTAAGACTCCACGAGCCTTTGCTAGAATACAAACAAATAGCTCGGCACATTCGTCATTAACACTGCCTGGCAAAAAAAGAAAAAGGAAATCATTTTCGAAATGGCGGGAAATAATAGGCGGTCTGCTGCGTTACACACCGTTACATTGGTGGCGTGTAACGAGCAAATCGACAGACCTCGTGAAATTACTATGAAATGCTGCCGGTGCTGCTGAAGCGATAATAAATTGGCCACGTTTGCTCATCACGTGACCACATTTCTTAATTGGCTGTGTCGGGTGGAGGAGGGTTTACAACACACACATTTTATTTTACTCGATCTGATCTCCCCCTCACCCCCTCCCTCCTAAAACAAACCCCAACTATGAATCATAACGTTCGTCGCAAAAATTCTGCTATGTTATCGATATGCGTTTTCAATCTATGCACACGAAGACATCTCCGAGATGATCGGACCCTTGACGTCGAGAGCACGTCCACAAAGGAGATGGAGCACGATTAAAAAAATGGGCTCGTGTGCGGGTGCTCGGGCGTGATGTCATCACGTCGCCAGGATCGCGAGCAATGATGAAAGATTTGGGATGCCTTCATCATCTAGCAGCAGATTGGCCATGGCTGCTGCTGATAGGCTAATTATACAATCGAATTACAATTTTTGTTCTACGGGCAAAGGCGCAGCACTGCGATTGATCGCTCACGTCACTGCTGGTGGAAGGTGCCTCCACTCGAAGGAGCTCCAGAGAGCCCGACAAGAGGACATTTGGCCTACCACTCCGCGTTTGGCTCGACGTCTTGGAAGAGGTGGTGGGAGTAACCAACACTTTACCCCACCACACACGACCTGCCGATCAACTCCCCAACTACTATCGTTTCCCCCCCCCCCCCGCTCCCTCCCCCCCTTTAAAATTAACATTTCAGCCAGCAAAGTTCACGCTTTTATAAGCCACGCATCCCTTTGTGCGACGGCGAAATGGGAAAATAGTTCGCATTGAGTTTCGGGCGCCTCTGGTAACAATCCCAGGTCCCTCCGTCTCGCCGTGACGAGCCGCCTTTGAACCCTTCAACACGCCGTGGATTTTTTTGTTGTTTTTTTGTTGTTGCGAGCTTTGCCGTCCGTGTGCTGCCACGGCAGCATGAGCCAGGCAACCGCTGCACTGCAAAGGCGCCGCCAACGCCGCACCTCCTACGAGCACGGGTGGCTACGCACGGTGCGAAAGAAGTTCAACGTATATAAATTCGCATGCGTGCAGAGTTTTTTCAGATTTTTTTTTGTTTTGCACTGAGATCTTGCAATGATCATCGTCGTGATCGTCTTCATCATCAGCAGTAGCAGCCATGATCAATCCACTGCTGGATGAAGGCCTCCCCCAAACCGACGTCATCTCTCACGATCCTGCGATACAACAATCCCTCCAGCCACCTGCACACGTGAACTGATTCCATCACTCCATCTCCTTCGGTGCATTCCCTCTCTCGCCAATGGAATGAGTCACGCGTCTATACTTTTTGTTAAGGCGTATCCTGCATTGGGATATTTGGCCGCATCCAATAGGTTTCAACCCATTGTCGATTCATTCTTACACAGACGAAGGCGTGGCCACAACCATGTCGGTCGTGAAAGTGTATTTGACCATACTTCACCGTGCACATCTGTGTGGGTTAGTGAAGGGGGTGGGGGCCTCAAAAGCAATTCTGATATACCACTCCCAGCTGATGTTAAGCGTTGTCGGAAATCGAACTCAGGTCGCCTCGCTTCATGACACATTGCGCTAACCATTGCGCCACCGCTGCCCCCAATTCATCCGGTACGATGATGGCGCACGCCGCTGATCCAGCATTGTGGAGACAGCGAGGAGTTGGTGGATCACAGAAATGCTCCATTGGAACCTCCTTTGCCAGTAGCAAAATATGATCATTGTTTTTCACCCTGTTATCTGGCAACAAAACTGACACCTTTTTTTACAAGGAGTCATGTTTGCATAGACCACAATACCTGCAGTCGGAATGCAAACAAAAAACACAACTCTGATAATGTATGGACTGTCCTTGAAATTGATTGGTCCACACCCGAGACAGCTTTCCTTAGAGCCTAGTCTCACATGGTGTTGGACCAGATGACGCCAAAAGTTGTGTTTTCTGTTTGCATTCCGACTGCAGGTATTGTGGTCAATGCAAAAGGGTGAAAAAACAATTATCACAAAAATGCTGTGAATCTCCTGTCACGTGGGTGTCTCGGAGCCGTAGCCTGGCTCGCCACGACAAGGCGGTACAGCAAATGCGGACCCCCCACCGCCTGTCCCATCTGCATGTAGATAAAGGAGGAGTCGGCTTCTGCGGCCCTTTGAGGACCGCTTCGCGACGTTCTAAACGTGCATTGGCGGCTCTTGAAATTCTGAGTTTTTCTTTTAACGAATTCGTAAAAAAAATGTCTCTTCTTGTTATTTTGATTTCCGACCGCCGAGATAGAGTGTTTCCCCCTCGCACGTGTGAGTGTTCTCCGGGCGCTCCGATTCCCTCCCCCCTTAACACATCGGGGACCGCAGAGCTTGGGCAATTGTTGGCACCAGGCTCATTACGTGGCGGTCTTCCAGCTGCCTCCTCTGCACCTCGGAATCATCCCCTCCTCTCACAGCAAATATCGTGCGGGCGGCGCGTTACGCATTGAAATCATTATTGATATTAATTATGGTGCATGAGAGAGATATGGAGTGTGTGTACACGCACGCACACGCGCGTGCAATTCAAATGTTTGTTGCGGATGTAAGTTTAATATATAGAAAAATAAACATTTAAAAACATTCCGGCACAGAGTTACTTAAAAAGGCAGCGAGCGGTAACGATGAAGGCAAGCGGTAATGATATTACGTTTTAAATTAATTTGTGTTTATTCACCACTGTTCAACCGATCTCTCAATATTTGTTTTTTAATTTGAACGCAAATAGCACGTGGGCTGCGCCCTTGTCACCAAAATAGTTTGCACGCATCGCTGTCTGTCGTTGATTATTATCTATGCCGAGGGTTATTATATTCGCAACGGAAAAAATATTGCACACGTAAGAGCACAGGTACACGTGCGCTCGTATACACATATATACAAACACACGTGCGCCTACCATTATACGCATATAAACACGCCCTTGCACACACAGTTACACACAAAGACAAATACAGTATCCCGCCTCCCTGCAGCCGTAAACTGCAGAGCTGTCGGAGGGAGCACTCATGAAAGAAAGCCAACACGGCACACGAAGCGTGTGGCTAGAACCACGCCAGGCCGCCTTTGTCTCCCCCGAGCTGATGTTCACACACTCGTTGGAGGCTGAGTCGACCGCGGGGGAGGCCAAGCACCGGTTCAGGTGATCGTCGCTAATTGTTGGCCACAAGCGGGAATCGAACTTGGGGCGGTCAGCTTCGTTGCCAAGTGTGCTAACCACTGCGCCTCCGCTCCCCACAAAGACACCGTGCCCATCAGACTAACGAATCGAACGCGCATATTAATACGCAGCTATATACATATATAGCAATTGTTATAAAATGACGTGTTAAATATATAAACAACACAAATTAAATAGCATGCAGATTATACTCATACAAAGACACAAACACATAATACCCGATGCATAAACAACATAAATCTCACTGCCCGACGACATCCGCAGCTTATAGACGAATATGCAAATGAATACATTACGAAGACAAACACATACATACGCAACAGAGTAAAGGACAAATATCCCCCGTATAGCATAGCCTCAACAGACTGTAGGGGCAAGTGCTGTTAGCGAGCACCTATGAAGGCGGGAACGGTACACGAGGGGGTGGGTGGCCAGCACCACGCCCGACCGCCTTTGTCTCTCTCGCGGCGACGTTTGCACACCGTATCCAGGTACTCGTTTGAGGCTGAGTCGGCCTAGGGGAGGCCCAGGACCGCTTCAGATAATCATCACCGGTGTTGGCCGTGAGCG
>CM025616.2:2760704-2812991 GCA_014621495.2 Entosphenus tridentatus | reverse complement strand
GCTTCAAATCGCTTTAAACTATTGTCATTGCAGTGCGTATTTAATGTGGCGCTGCACTCTGATGTTGTAGGAGAAAACATTTATTAAAAAGTCTATTTGATTAAGTAGAACGTGTTGTCTATATTTATTTAAAGTTGCGCATTTTGATGTGGCGTCACATTTCTCAACCCCCCCCCCCCCCCCGTCAGCCACGGCAAAAATGTCCGGACCCCCCACCACCCTAGGTGCGTGGCGTCATTTATGGACGGCCCCTATCTCGTTTGTTGTCTCGGGACTCTCATTCGTTGCAATCATTATCCTAATTTTTTACTTTGAAGCGAAATTTGTTTAACTCGTGAGAACTGTAGAGGCCAGGATAGCCGCATGTGCAAGGTTGACCTGCATGTGTCCTCCAACATTACCACAGCAAAACGAATCACGTAAACACACATCTTGCAGAGGACGAGAAAATCCCCAAAGCGAGCATAACAGAACAATAGAAAAACACAGGCTTTAAACAACACAGGGATTTAACGATCTTTGACAAATAAAGTACAAAAAAATTAAGTAAACGTGGATCAGAATATTTATTTATACTGGAGGAATCCGATGAGCTATAAAGCTTTTTTTTTAGTCAGAACGTTGCAACAACAAACAATGCAAACACACGATAAGAGTATTAAGTATATAGGAAAGGTAAATAAATAACTTACATACAAATAAAACTAAACTGTTTTAATCTTACCAGGTAAAGCCCATTGAGCCGTTAGCTTATTTTCCCATCAAATCGGAGCAAATGCAACTTTACACGACAAACCGAAAACGGAATTTAACATTTACATAAAATTAGCATAAATCTAAGTTGATCATTTCCAACGTCAACACGACGTTGGCACCAACCATCAACGGTATTACTCGCTATACTCTTGGGTTTTTTCGGTAAAGTCACGTAGGTAAAAAATACAATTAAAATTAATAAAAGTAGCCCCGCCACCCCCCCAATACGTTCCATTCATTGGCGTGACGACGTCACCGCGCTGTGCGTGATGACGCCATCGCGTCGGGACGTCACCGCCGCTGCCTGTTGCTGTTACCGTGGCAACGGCCTCTTCCCCCACTTTGACCGCTCGTCTCGTCTCGCGAGTGGAAACAAAAATTAGTTTTTTGCAAATGGAATTAAATTCGAAGCTTGTTACCGAGTGCGCGTGTTTTGCGACTCAAGGAGCGACTGATGAAGGCCCGCACGACGCCGACGGTGAGCGACTCGGGATTAAAAAACGCACCCTCACCACGCCGGAGCGGACAAGAAACGTGTCGAACGCCGTTTCGTCTGGATTATAAGACGTAATTCGCCCCCCCCCACTAATGTTGAGGAAATGTTGTAGATGCTGTTGATGAGATGTGTCACAGGTGCGTCTTATAATCCGGTGCGCGCGCGCGTGCGTGTGACGAGATTTGTATAAGGGGACGTCCATGAATGACGTCACGCACCGAGGGGGGGGCGTGGTCAGATATTTGTGACGATGTGTGACGAGTGGGGGGGTGAGAAATGTGACGTCACATCAAAATGCGCGACTTTAAATAAAGATAGAATTGTTATAACAACACTAATTGTTATAACAAAACTCCTACAACATCAGAGTGCAGCGCCACATTAAATACGCACTACAATGACAATAGTTAAAAGCGATTTGAAGCACGTTTTACATTCAAAATGGAAATATGGTTTGGGGGGAGGCAGAGCTTTGTGACGTCATATTTGAGGGGGGTCTGACTTTGTGACGAGAGGGGGTCAAAAATCGTCCAAAATCGCGTGACGTCATTTATGGACGGCCCCTAACTTCATTCAACAACCTTGCAACGATTTGGAGTACGTCTTACTATCCGGAGCGTCTTATAGAGTAATCATCATTTGAACTTGTATTCACTCTCGAGCAGAGAGAGAGAGCGAATCAGAATATGTATACTGGAGGAATCCGATGAGCTATAAAGCTCTTTTTCAACACGTGTCCAGTAGGAGACTCAGAGGTGCGAGGCGAAACCAACAGACACGGGGCAAAAGCATCAGCCGGGCGGTGGAGCCGGTTCTAACAATTATTGTCAAATCTCCGTGGTCCTCTATACATGAAGACGTTTGCAGCTAATTAATGGGTCAAAATATAATTAACATGTGGCAGGAAACCGGCCTAAATTTTTTTTCTCGATAATGGCTCACACTCGGGTCGCATGCTTTCTAATATCTGTTTAACTATAACTATTACGTTTTTTTTACCAGGTAATGCCCACTGAGCTATATAGTTATTTTTCAGAAGCGACCTGGCCACAAATAACAGCTCAACGAAGTGGCTTATCACGTAAAAATGTATAGCAGCCAAATACTCTAAACGCATGTTTATAAATGGAGGACCCGGATAAAAATATGATCGACCATAGTCCTCAATTTTGCGTTTTAGACAATTTATGTTTTACAGTAGACAAATAGCTATTATAATTTCTTGTAAAAATTACCAGGTAGCTGATACAGGAATTTAACTTTTAATTCCATGCAAACTATTTGACAGTGGGCCCACAACATTCTCGCCTGTTTAGCCCGCTTAGGAAGTGTTTATATATGCAACTTGTGATTTTTCACATTTTACAGGATTCACCACTCCTTAAATATGGCATCGAACGATCACCGGATCGATCGCGCCTGTGGCCAAAGCGGGGAAGAAGATTGTCTGCAGAGTAAACCACGGCGAAGTGTGCAGACAGAACTGCTTGCAGCCGCGCAGACGCCCAGGTTTTTCCCAGAACTTGAACCTTGTCCGCAGCTCGTTCGTAGCCAAACCAGACTCGCCAGTGTCTCATCCCACGGCCGCGTTAACAAAGTTGCATTTTCAGGTTTTCAAAATAAAATCGTTTTAACCGAGTGTGCACAGCGTACAAAGAGTGAACCCGCTGGATCGTGTGATTTACGCATCCCTAAGGAGAATGCTGTCAGAATTTGTAAGTCACCTGTGGGTGGTGCAGCCATTCCCAGAATAAATAAAGATGGGAATGTAGATAAGACACAGGAGAGAAAACGTGGGAAATGGTCATCAACACCATCTATCCCTGATATTCATGGTAAACGTGATGAAGAAATGGTGCCAAATGTGCT
The DNA here is from genome assembly GCA_014621495.2 of Entosphenus tridentatus. Lineage (NCBI taxonomy): Eukaryota > Metazoa > Chordata > Hyperoartia > Petromyzontiformes > Petromyzontidae > Entosphenus > Entosphenus tridentatus. The sequence continues at coordinate 2,809,870 of CM025616.2, read as the reverse complement.
TGTACCCTCGTGCCAAAAACCGGTTATAGCACCTTTTGCTGGGACTACTACTCAGATTGTCATAAATACCAGAGCCAAGCCAACTGTAAATTCGTCTTGTCAAGCATTTGCTAAATCTACTGTGCCACAACTACAGAGTTCCACAGGAAGGACAGCACCTGGAGCTACCACATCATCTGTTTTACAGAATCAAAAACATAATTTTGGATACAAAAACAATGACGGTGGAAGTTGCGATAAAATATCTAAATCATGCTCTCTGGACAGAAATAAGCCAAATGATCAACAACAAAAGGAAGATGGTTCGCATTGGCTTTCGCAAGAAGATGCACAATTAATACATAGGGACAAATGTGCTGCGACCAAAACACATGAAATAATGGCTTCCCAAAAGTCAGCTGCGGAGCTGTTGAAAGAGGCTAAAGAGATCGCTAAATCTGACGCTCCAAAAATGTTTGAGAAACATATGAAGGATGAAGATGGTGGAGAGGGAAATCTACCACCATATCCTGCACCGTTCGTGCTACACTCACCAAGCCTGTCTGACAAGGTCACGTTAAATAACAGAAATATGTGTAGGGAAGATTTCTGCATTGACACGCATCAGATGACTAAAGATAATGAAGGAGTGATGCAAACTTCTATGCCCAAATTTGATCAGGTCAGTAGATATATTACTATCATATGAAATATTTCATCACCATGTCAAACCAATGTGTACCTTGCATTAAAATTAAATGCAATATTGTGAAGTATTTGTTTCCTTCTGCTGCCTCAATCCTGGCACCTGCAGACATTGTGAAAGGTGCCTAGTAAGCGTAAATTATTATTATCTTAAACAATTGTAATAATGAATTGTGTACTTCCATTGTCGCGTTATACATTCAACACCATATACAGTAGCTAGAAAAACATACTGTTCAATTCATCTTTTGATGATGCAAAGTTCATGTCTACTGAAACATTGCTGCACTTTGTCCCATGCGATACATTTGAAATAGGACTCCTTAAGCATACAGAAACGTGCAGAAAACAAGAAAAATCAAGCAAATGGAAGTTCATCAATTTGTGGCAGCCGAAACAAAGCGCCAGTCTTTGTCACATGCCTGCCAGACGCTGCGTCAGAGATGAAAGATTGTGCGGTGACAAAGAAAATGTTCAAGGTCTCTTCGAAATCCCAGACAATCCTTGATTCCAGTCACAGTAATCACGGAAAACGAACTGTTGATTTGGCTAATGAAAGAGAAGATGCCATGCTTCCCGATCAGGTATTTCATGGATTCCAGCAAACAGGTTAGGCGAGGTCAGGGTGAAATTTTGTGCAAACTGAATCCAAATGTATATCGATTAAGGGAAATAAGTAGATGACCTGACATTTTGTTGTTCAGATGACCGTTCGATGCGTTAGCAAGCAAGAATTGATGGTTGTGAAATGCAGAAAGGCGACTGTTTGCCTTTCCTTAATTAACTATCTCATTACCCAGTCTAAATTCCTCCACCCAAGTATTTGGAGGCGTGCACCCAGGACCTGACAGTCCTTGGTGACAGATGACTTTGTAAAATGTTTGAACAACTTGCAAAGAGTGGTTTCGACACAAAAAGGTAAAAAAAAAGCTGAATGCATTCTTATTCCAGGGTAACAGATTGATTTGGAAGTGATCCTGCCATGACAATAAATCCATTGTTTTTGTTACAGCACTACCATACGTCATGATTAATGTTAGTGGTCTTTGGTCATATTCACATCAATACATTTATGTCATAGGGTATATGTCAAAAAGTGTTAAGATGTGTTTTACAACTTAATTTCTAACTTATGGTGGGCTCAGAAACTTGTATGTGATGTACATTAACTTTAAGTGTCATTATGTTTGTCCAGATTTCTCCTGCCAACTTTTTTCAAGTACAAAGAATAAAGCAACATATTGTTAAAAGGAAACTTGGTGGCTCAGAGAACAGTAAACAGTTTGCGGATAAGCCTCTGCACAACCTGCCTGCAAAGGCAGCTACTGATAAGTGGGATATTTTCTATTTTCTTTTGTGGATATGTGTGTGTTATTATTATTAGTTGCACGTTGACAGCATGATGTGTAAATGAAACAACTAAGAAATGTGTTCATGAAATCATAAAAAAACACAATTTTTAGTTGATGTTATGAGTACTCTATGTTAAGACATCCCAATCAAGTGATGTTCATGTATGGCCCATGCCAATTATAGCATAGCATAGGGGTGCCCTGGTTCCGGAAATGAAATGGTGCCCCCTGTCCAATGTCACCACTCTTTGTAACCCGGCACTTGTGCCCCTCCGGCCTATGGGCCCCTTCATCCCATGGGCCTCAATGCAGATGCACCGCCTGCACACTCAATAGCTTTGCCACTGTTCATGTATGTCATATTTTTATAACTGACACCTGTGATGTTCTGTGAAGATGTTCTTTGAAGATGTTCTGTGAAGGTGGGTGCCACAGTGGCGAGATGTGAACTAGCTCGACCTGGTATACAGGAGGTCGTGGGTTCGATCCCAACCCTGATGCCTGCTGTATATCTGGAGTTTGCGTGTTCTCCCCGTAGTTGTGTGGATTTTTTTCTGGGTCCTCCGAGTTTTCCCTCCACATTTAGAATCAACGTGCGTTTAGAGTATTTGGCTGCTATAAATTTCCACATGATAAGCCACTTCGTTGAGCAATAACTTGTGGCCAGGTCGCTTCTGAAAGCAGATATATAGTTCAGTGGACCTTACCTGGTAAAATTCAACATAGTTTTAACCAAGGCCTGTTGATGGTGTTTTTTGTGAGGACATCCTCTCTTGGAGAGTTTTCTTTCCTGGGACCATTCATATGTCTCTAGTTGATAATCAACTGTTTACAAAGCCTTAATGTGCCCACAGTTGTGTTATTATGCCAACACAACTCTGGAACAAAGATCCTAATTACGTCCTGTTGTCATGATTATAAAAAGTTAATTCTAATAGTATATATGCTTTCCCATACATAGTCTCTTTCTGTGAACTTAGCCACCATTGATAACCACAGCGGCATTTGCCACCTGTGTAGCAACTGTATAGTTTGTGCTTACGGGCTAATCGTTTAAAAAATGTTTATGATATTTTGACGCATGGTACACATATATTCTTTACGAACTATAATATGGTTTTGTGTTCTGACAGGGAGGCTGGTGCTTGCAGCATCCACTATTTCTGTACTGGAAACCTAAGTGATGTTGTTCCTCCAAGGTTGCAGCAGTTTTCCAGGTTTTGTCATGCGCCCAGCAAGTATCCACCTTCCTGGAGTAAATTAGCTGAAGAAAGTTTCAATTCGGAAACGGCAAGGTACCTAAATTACTCATGACACAAATAACAAAGCTACTTGAAATTTCTGTGTTGCTGATGGTGGTGCAGTGGTTATCATGCTGTGCCACCAACCCGGTACCCTGGGTTTGAACCCTGGCTGCAGATAACACCGCTGCCAAGTGGGACCTGAACCTTTTCTGAGGTTTATCCGAGGTTGACTCAGCCTTAGATGACTACCTGGTGCAGTGAGCAAACATCAACAAAGAGGAGACAAAGGTGTGGGTGCTAGCCACAACAACCTTTTGTGGATAGTGGTGACGTTAATATATGCTTGCTAACAGCCCCTACCCTCCCCTTCCCCCCGTCAGGCTGTATAGCTATATGGGGGATCTTTAATCTTTATGCGTGAATGTGTGTACGTACGTATGACTGTGTGTTTATATACTTTATGTGTATGTGTCGGTATGTGTTTAACGTCTATTTGTGCGTATGTGGATGTAAGTAGAGGTGTATGTGTCTGTATATAACTTTTGAGAGGTTGGTGCACTGCGCTACAAACCCATTGACCTCAGTTTGTTTCCTGGACACAGCTAATATCAGTGGCGAGTACAATCTGAACTGGTCCTGAGTCACCCATAGGTCAATTCAACCTTAAATAAGTATCTGGTGGGGGGTGTAAACATCACACTATGGGGAGACAAAGACGGCCACGTGGTGTGCTGGTCATACCACCCCCATGTATGCTGTGCCAGTCTTAACAGGTGCTCATTAATAGCAGTTGCCCCAAAAGTCTATAAAAGTCTCTATTTGAGGTATTTGTTTTCTATAACATGTGTGTTTAACAATACACAACAATGAGCAATTGTTCACCACTGGTTACTAATATTTATGTATTTAACAGAATGTGTTCTGAATCAGAGTTTTGCAAATTTTACGTAGTGACATAATAAAGTAGTACATATGTAGAACTTTCGCACCGTAGATAGCCAGCTGTGCCCTCATCGGAGATGGTGGCTTGCAGATCGGCATCAAATAGGTACTTTATTGTTCTTTTAAAATGCATTTCAGAACTCTCGAGCAAGGAGTCAGCCTTACAGAAGTATTAGCTTCTGAGAAAGACTGTCTACCTGTTATGCCAACACCATGTCCTTCAAGTCTAGAGGAATGGCAGAGGGTCGCAGAGATCTACGTACAAAGTCCTCGGTTTTGTGTGGTTGGGAAGCAGGTAAGTTTATGGCATTGATGTCATTCCGAACTTTTATTTCCCATCGTGTGTGTAAATACATATACACCCGTTTACGCTCATTCATTTAATTCCCTGATGCTTTATAATGTGCACCTGTGCTTGTCAAGAGCCTTGGTGTACTGTGTAATAAAGACCCTTGGTTGCTTTTTAATGCCAGGTGCCACTGAAGATAGATGTTTCAAGGTTGTTCTGGAATCCTTCGCCTCCTAAGTTTGCTTGCCCAACCTCTTACTTCAAACAGCTTCTTTGTCCCATATACCAGGTAAGATTTTCTTTGTTGGTTATGTGCAAATTTAAACTGCGGTCATATAAAAAAAATAGGCTTTATTCGATGTCTGCGGAGAAAAATTGCATCTTCTAACTGAAAAAAAGCAGTTGATGCTGGTAAGCTGCCTTTTTCTTGTCCTTAATTTTTTTACTAGAATGCCATCTTATGTACTCTGCAGGTATGTTTGAGCTGCCTGGGGTGCCCCAGAGGTCAAGAGTGTTGAGCTAACAGGGCTGAGAGCCGGGGTTCAAATTCAGACAGCTAGCCGCCTGTAATGCAATCGGTTCTTAAGTGTCGTCACCAATGACTGCACTCAAAAAAAACCCCACCATTTTTTACATTTACTCCATTTCAGCATTGAGAATTTAAAAGATTGTTTTGAATATCATGCCACAGACGTCAATCTCTGTGCGGATCATTTGGAAATGTCCTGCCCACTACTGTGACATTGGTCAATTTATGGAATCTCAGAAGTAGCTCTGTAGTGTCCGATTTAATGGGCTGTTTCCTAACACAGATGAGGATGTCGTTGCATGACATGACACCAATGGCAAAATTACAACAACAGTACTCTTTTAAAATAATACATTTTCTATTTGTGATCCTGACAGTAACCATGTTTCCCTTCTGCTCGGCTTGCAGTTGCAAGATAAGAATTATACCATTATACATTAACTACAATAACAGTACATTATATCGAATGTACAAGAAGATTTTGAGAATGAGGAATGAAAAAGTATAACTTGATTGCTAGCCTTATTTTTAAGTTCCATTTTCATATGATGTTTTAATCAATGCATTGGTTTCAGATGTCACCGCAGCATGTTGTATTTTTTATACAGTACAGTAAAATGTAATAAGTGTGAGTGCATACGGTACCTTTAATACATTCTCTCTTATATACGTGTGCCGTGCAGTGTATAAATATGTATTGAATATGTGTGAATAACACAAAATAATTTACAGCTATTATCAATCCACTGCTTGATGAGGACCTCCCCTTGCTGTATCAGTCATGGGGGTTGGTGGTCCATGCTTCACCACACTAACTACTCAGTGTGTCTTTGTGAAAGTGCCCAGGATCAGTTAAACTATCACTCACCACTGATAATAGCCATGGCTGGGAATCAAACGTAGGTCACCGGGTGCATAGTTCAGTGCGTGAGCCACTGTCTCACCCACCGCTCCACCTTGTGTGTGTATATAAAAATAATAAATTACTTGGGAAGGAGGCGGGGGATGATTTCAAACACTGCCAGGCTTTCTTTAGGTATTATAATTCAGTCTAGAAAAACGATGAATTTCAAGAATTGAGTGATAATGTTATTTAGTCTTACGGGGCATTATACAATTGTGAAACAACGTTTTTGTTACGAGCAGACTGATCTGTTGAAAACAATAGCCGATACAGAGGCACTTCCTGCTGAAATGGATAATGAAGGCGATGATGATGATGAGGAAGAAGAGATTAGAGAACGTCTTGAAGAGAGAGATCATATCGTGAGTCACAGAATTCTATTAATAACCATCTTTATTTTTTATGACTCTATTGAATACATATTTCAATATAATTTTGGTAAAACATCCAACATAGGACATACATGAAAAAAAAGCTGCGGCTTTACACACTTTATTTTTCATTTACATTTCAAAACACAACGATGTACTTTTACTCAAACCATACGCTGCACAAAAGTGTAAATGTCTCACAAATTATATATATCGCACGTCACTTGCAGTAAATACTCTGTTAAAAAGACCATTCGCTCTTTGCTGGTTAATAATTGCCGACCTGGAATTGAATAGGGTCGTGTGTTATCTCGGACTTATGGATCAGAGCCAGCCTTGGGCAGACCCGGGCCGTTGCGGTCACTCTGTGACCTCGTGGTGACCTGCGCAGGCTCTGGCGGAGCACGGAGACAGGTACATGCCCCCCCACACTGACATGCCGCCCCCCCACACTGAACACAGGCCATTGTTCTGCAAGGTTTAGCTCTCTTGACGAGCTTTCAACACCGGCTTGGCCACACACTTTATTTACCACCGCAGGCCAGCTCTTCGGTGTACCCACATGTGTTTGCACTTTGGGTGTAGCCGCTCTACAGATGAAAAGGTGTCGTGTAAAAAAAAACATTGCGTATATATGTGTTCTCACCTTGGGATTGTTTTTCTTTCAAGTGGAACATTTTTAAACAAATACTGTACAGCCGAATGTAATGATAAGTGTGGCGTCGTCTTCAAAATGGTGACCTGTATGAAAAATTATATTGTTACAAGTCGAGATTTTTTATTTAAAGCTTTCGTGGCTGCAGGGATTCATATTCTTGGTTCTTTCGGTAAAGTCACGTAAAAGGGAAATAATAAAATAATATAAATATAAAACACAAAGCGATGTTGTTTGTATTCTGCCTATTTTTACAAAAGCTGAGGTTTTACATTAGGCTATTTAAATGATTAACACTGATATTTTTTACATTCCCAACAATTTGCGAATCTTCATAAATTGTTACTGAGACAAAGTGCGTGCATGTATAGGTAATGTCCAACTCTGTGTGTATGTGCTTTTGTTATTGAGAGCAAAACAAATTCAGTACGATTTCTAAACAATTTCTAATGTGTGTGTGTCTCATTTACTGGAGGTGTGCATGTTAATATCTATCTCTGACAAACTGCCCAAAAATTGGTTATCCAGGTGCATTAATATGTTTTTGATGTTTGTATAATATTTTTTGTGTTTAGCATAACTGCATGTTGCTGTTTATATAGCAACTTTTTACAGGGTGACGTGTGATACTTGCATCGTTATGAACGTCCAATTGCATTCAAATAGCTTGCATTTTATTTCTAAATTGAGGAATGTAGCCAGTGGAGTCCCATTATGGAATCCCGAGTTCATTTTCATGAGTGATTTAGTTTCCTTAGTTCATACTGTTTTGGAATAAAACTGTCAATACAACTTTTAACATCACGTAAAAAAACAGAGACAATGTAGTGCAATTGGCTGCCTCTAATTGTATACGTTCCTGTCAAACAGTACATTAATAGCATTTGTTATTTTGTTGCTTTGTTACAGCAAGAAGTGTGGGAAACATGTTCAAGTGCAAAATGCGAAGATCCAAGAATATTAAATTGGCACGTACATTCTGTAGTCGAGAAGGTAGACCACATGTTAAAACCAAGGAAATGCACATCTGAGCCATCTTTAAATCATGAAGATTCTGACTTTAATTTGAAAGCACCTTCTGACTTCAGGACTTGCATGGATGAACTGGAAGCTCACAAAGCGATGATCAAATTTGCTGCCAAAGAACTTAAAGATGCTTCTGCAAAAAGTTCTGATCAAACAGAAGTGTGTGTTAAGCCAAGGCAAAAAATTGCCAAATTAACTCCAGCTGAAAAGGCCAGAGAAGCAGGTCTAAAATATGTCCATTACCCAAAGAAAAAGAAGAAAAAAAGACATTCACTCCACCCAGACAAGCTCGAAGCTGTCTTGGATCAGCTCCAGTTACCCCCAAGGCTCTTGACAAGGTATTCTGTGTGCCTTTACATAAACAATTCTATGGCGTTGCACGGAATACCGTACACACTTCATATTAGATATTATCCTTCCGACTGGGGTTTTCGAGACGTGTTTTTTTCTTCACGTGCGCTTCCTAAAGTGTGTCATTTACAAAAAAAATCTCTGTTTGCTTTGTTATTGCAGGTGTTGTTCAGATCCTCATCTGCAGAGGCCACGCGGGAAGCCACCCTCGTGGGTTTTACACAGCGTTCATCGTGACCGCCGCAGACCAAGCCTTCCACGGTGTTTGGATTTTGGGAGCTTTGCCGACAATCTGGGCAGAATCCCTGAAGATGAAAGTCCTCGGGAGTGGGTCCGAGACATTTGGAACCGTTGGTTTGATGAAGTGTTTCCTCCGAAACCAAAGCCCAGCAACAACTTATTGCATGCGGCCACAGGGACCAATTCGGAGGCATTAGGTGTAACAGCAGTAGATAAGACAGATGTTGAAATTCGTGATGCTAGTGCTGCGCCTCCTGGTGTGAACACGGGTTTTGCAGAGCTGAAGCCAGGGAAGGAGCGTCTTGAAGCAGAAGTTGAACGTCTCTCTGGTCTCATTGAGGCTCAAGGACAGCCCTCTTCATTCCATTTTTGTCGCAGGGGAGCTGTCTACAGAAAGCTTGGGCGGCTCGATTTGGCAAAGTCAGATTTAGATACAGTAAGTTGTATGCAGTTTTATCCATTGCATTTTTTCTCTTTTCACCGACATGTATGCATTGTAATGAAATTCTGAAATGGCTTCGCGGTTCAGCCTGCCGTGAGATCATTTATTACCTCCGTTTCCTACTCCATTAAGAACCATCGCCTGTGTTGCGTGCAAAATTTGACCGTATAATTGCTTGGCTGGTTTTCAACATGGGAAAAGCATGACTTTACATAATTTCCATAACGCACACAATAAAAATAATAGGACGATACATGTATTCCTCATTGTCATTAAAAAAAATTTCTTCAGGCCATCAACAAGGAAGTGATGCTGCTGGACGCGTACTGGCATCGACACTTTATTCACCTGCTGCAAGACAATCCGCGTGCTGCACTACATGACCTGAACTTCATCCTCAAACATAACCAGACACGTGCAGGTATTACCCTACGACTCACTAATCACATACATACCTACATACACACGTATTTCACAAGACACGATTATACAATGAAGGTGCAACGTCACGTATCCAACTCACATATCCGCCTTCACCTATTCACCACCCAAACTCAGTGCAAGGTGTTACTGTCATTTTCTATACACGTTCACGTACAGTATTCATTCGCTTCTAATCTATAGTAGTACATTTTCCCATGTTTAACAAGTAGTTTGTGCTTTATTTTTGGTCCAGGAATTTTATATATGCCTACGGTCATTTTCCCCATATATTCATATATCTATCTATTACTCAGTTCGCAGTGAGTCAGATGACATGCGACATTGTACTCTACTCATTTCAGTAACAAAAGCAAAGTGTTGCGCGGCAAATCCGTTGCAATGTCTGTAAAGCACGTCACATTTCAGAGCTCTGCAAATGTGAAGGCAATTCTGTCCTGTATTTCACAAAGATGCATATAGATCCCGCGCAGAAATATACAGCAGTCTTGGAGACATCGACATGGCTCTGTGCAACTACAGCCAGGCAATAAAGTACAACTCTGAGGATTATGAGAGTTACTTTCGACGTGCGGAAGCCAATCAGCGGAGAGGGGATATGCAACTGGCTATGCAGGATTATGCTCAGGTGCTGTATGTTTTCAATTATAAATCTTTGGCATATGAAAATTGCACACTTATGTTCTAAGTCATTATTCATAACGGCACCCTGATTAAGATTGGTTAAAAAGCTAAATATTTTTATATGTAAGGATTGAGCAACTGATGTGTAGAGATTATTACGTATTGTACGATGTTTAAAGGTACACGCACATTTTTTCGTGGTTGTTTTAAAATTAATTTTATGTTTCACTGCAATGTAATAAGGCACGATTAAAATCTTTCTATTTCATATGCATATTGTTCAAGTGATATTTAGATTATTTTCCCATGCTTATGTCTATATTCAAATAGCCCTGCTGTGTGCTGTCTATTGTACAAATGCACTGACAACGGGAATTAAATGTTTAACTTACATTATTACAAAGTAATTTAAATTCAGGTCCTGCATTGCCTCCAAATGTACTGCGGTATTTTATTTAAATTGGAGAATACATCTTAACTCTGAAAAATGTCACCTCCAGGCTGCCCGTATCAACCCAAGCCAGGTGGAAGCGTTGATAAGGTGTGGAAGATTTCACTTGAAGCAAAGAGATTGGGCTGCTGCCATCCAGGACTTTACAACTTTGATTGATCGAGAGCCGAACAATGCACTGCATCGGTAACTAATGCACCTATAATGATTCATTTCGATAGTCCATTCGTTTTTGTAATTTTTTACATTGCATCGGTATTAGTTCTCGTTATTGTGCAGTATTGCGTGCCTTATAATCCATAATGTAACATTAGCATGTCATTTGCATTTTTTTTTCATGCATTGTAATTGATGTATTCAAATACAAATTTTACATTGTCTGTATCGTGAACGTACAGAATTTATTTAAATCAATGAATTGATGCATCCTTACATTCCCAGGTAATTCTTTACAGCAACCATTATGTAATTAAAACATACTTTCTCAAAGCCATTTTTCTGTTGGCCAATCATATATTGCACATTTGTGCTACAATTTGTACACATAAAGCACATATTTGGAGAGAGGTGGCAAATTGGTGAGAACGCTGTACTGAACCTCCCTTCCTGAGCACAATTTCCAACCACAGCTCAAACCAATCGGCACTGATCAGTGTCATCACGTAGAGTCACCAATCGGCACTGATCAGTGTGATTACGTAGAGTTAACAAACCCCATAGCCTACACGACGTGGGGAGGCCTTCAACCAGCAATGGCTTAACGAAGGGCTTTAAATGATCTTTGTTTTAATTTCCAGTACACATCGAGGAATAGCGTACGCCGGTGTGAACTGCTACAAGGAGGCAATCAAAGACTTTACATTGAGCATCCGCTTGGACCCAAAGAACTGGATCGGCTTCTACCATCGAGGATGCCTCCTGCGTGAAGCTCTCCCGACAAAGGCTCTGCAGGACCTCAGCATCTCAGGTGTGATGTCATTGAAAGCTGTTGAAATATCGACCAGCAAGAGATCTCACACCGGCAAGACATCTCGCACCTGCAGGAAATCATAACACTAAAACTAAACAAACTGAACTTTTTTTTTATTGTACTAGGTAAGGCCGACTGAGTTATATGGCTGTTTTTCAGAAGCGACCTAGCCACGGATGATAGCTCAACAAAGTGGCTTTTGTGAAAAGTTATGATAGCCAAATACTTTAAACGCACGTTTCTAAATGTGGAGGAAAAAAGCAGAGGACCCGGAGAAAAATCCGCATGACCACGGGGGAGAACATGCGAACCCATGATCTCTTGTATACCAGGCGAGGTAGTTAACATCTCGCCACTGTGGCACCCCTAACACATCATACAAATAGTCTGTCCTTCCTTCAAGATCCTCCATGGACGATTCGCTCTTACATACTTTGGCCCCCTTTCATCTCACCCTCTTCCACGCAACTCTCTGCTCCAGCAACCAAGCTCCAGGCAACCTTCGCTCAGTGGGAGTTTGCTCAGTCTCCCCTGCTGCCCCCATCATCTTGAACTCCCTTCCCCCAGCCATTCGTGCTCTCGACTCCCTGCCCTTATGCTGGACTAAAGATATTTGTCCTCTGTCTATGAATGACTGCCTTGTCCAATTTGTAAATTGTATTGTACCTTGCTTTGTTTTTAGTGCTGATGTAAGTTCAGATACGATATGTTAATCATTAAACCTACCCTAATTTATCTCCAAGGTTCAGTTTGAATATGTACAGTGCATTTGGGTTCAAATCATAATTTTAGTTACATGTTTGCAACGTGCATTTACAACTTGTGTTTGTGCATAGGGTGCCATGGTGGTAAGATCTTAACTCCCTCGCCTGGTATGCAGGAAGTCGTGGCTTTCATCCCGACCCTGACGCTTGTACGTTTGGAGTATTCATGTTCACCCCGTCGTTGTCGTATTGATTTTTCTCCGAGCCCTCCTGTTTTCCCTCAACATTTAGAATCAACATGCGTTTAGAGTTTTTGGCTGCTATACCACTTCCACACAATGGTAAACCACTTCGTTGAGCTATCATGTGTGGCCAAGTCGCTTCTGAAAAAGAGGTCAGTGGGCCTTACCTGGTCAAAATAAAACAAAGTTTAGTTTTAGTTTAGTTTATATGAACTTAGATCGCAATCAAGTAACATTGCTTTCTTACCAGCTTTGAATACTTTACTTTTCTTTGTTGTCCTTGTTTCTGCAGTCCTCTTGAACAACCGGGCAGACAATATGCTGGCTTTCCTGCACCGTGGGATGCTGTACGCCCAGATGGGAAGGTGGACAGAAGCAATCTCTGACTTTGAGATTGTACAGCAGATGGACAGGTTGGTGTGTTTCATCAATCCACCGTTAGCCTTTCAGCATTGCCTAGTATTCCATTTGCATGTTCCTGGTATCACTTGTGAGCAATAATACATTGAAAGACAAGTGTGTGGCTTATGCAATAATGAATCCTAGTCAAGAGGTCTAACGGGTCATGTGATCGCATTCCCCTGTAGCTTGGCAGCGGATACCAGTTTTGTCAACATACCACGAACTGCATCTTAAGTAGTACTGGGTATTTTTTTAGCACGTAGCATTGCATCAATTTATTGATTCAAATCGATTCGTACTCTCACGATGCCTTCACAGAGCTAGGATTGTGCGTGTAAGAATCGTTTATTTTAAATTATTGCATGTAATTTGTTCGCATAGACCCTGCAGCTACGTGAGGCTATGCATGCACCAGAATATATATTTTTTACTCTTCCTAAATTTTATCTCAACCACGAATTGTGGCACTTAATTGAATCACCGAAAGGGAATAATAATTGTAGGATGCCTCTTCGTGGCATCTGCAGCTGTGTACAAGAGTTTTGAATAACGCAACGGACTGGTTTAAAAGTATGCTATCATCAAGACTCCGATAACATAATCCACTTATAATAAGATAATATATGTCTATAAGCTGACCATATTTACTTTGGGCATTAAAAAAGAGGGAATAGTAAAATGAATGGAATGACCTTTGTATTAGCATCCCACACATAAGTGATTTTCACGTACACATTTCCATTCTGTTTAATGTGTAAAGATCATCTTGAACTACATTATATTATTAAGTAAATATATGCATACATTCTTCAGTTCCAAAACGAATAATAGCTGTGGAGTCAAGATCGTGCAGCGCTTATTTTTCTGTACTGATTTAAACATTTACCTTTATGATATATTTGCTTCTAAATTAGTATTTTTCACTTCCACTGTAATATTGTCACCTAACGGCTGCTGCTCCTTGTGGGTGATGAATGGAAGGACTGTGGCCCTAGCCCACATGAATCTAGGACTGATCCTGCTCACGGTGAAGGGGCAATACCATGCGGCCATAAAGTGTTTTACTGCGGCCTTGAAGACCTTGCCTACCTGCGCCCGCGCCTACGTGCATCGGGCTGACGCGTACCATAAGGTTGGTCGAAGCTGCTGCCACGCGCTTCTTTTTGTGTTCATGGGGAGAGGCGGTGGAATTCGCGTTGCTGGGCACACGGGCCTTTGCCACGTTTTTCTCTACTCTGTGTGTTAATTCCACCAGGTCAACCGCGGTCTTTGAAACGAGGTGATAACCATGGAAATGCAATATCTCTTTCCAATTTGAATCTGAATCCAAGATCAGTTGTGAGTGATCTCTCCCAAATTAGAGAGTGTTGAAACATAGAACAAAGTAAAACAATCAAAGCAGAACTTAATTTAACGTATATTCTTCCAATGAATAAGTTACTCTTTTTGCAACATGTTGCATGAAGATGTTGTGTAAGTGAATAATGTTTTAAATTCCCCAACAAATGTCATCAATGATGTGTATATGTATCGCACTGATGCAAATTTAAAGTTGACTGCATGTGGTTACCACGTTGCATTGATTGGCAACTGGGCGGAATGCTGTTGCTCTGTATAATGAACTAGGACTGAATGCATTGGTTGGTAGCTAAGGATGATCTGCAAATACCACTATCTATAGTAACAAAAGGGACCAGAATCAATGAGAAGACACCCAAAACAAACGCAAGCAAGACATCAAAGATCACCACACTGAAGGCTTCACAATGGGTCAAAGAACAGTTGCTAAGAATTCTGAGGCCACCCACCAGTTTCGTTCATTATTCAACTCAAGACATATATATAAATATTATAAAGATTTTCACACTTACTGTAAGGTAAAAAAATATATGCATATATTATTTTGTGTTTGCTGCTGTTGAATATCCTGGGATATCTTTTTTTTAGTTATTATGCATGATGCCACCATTATATTGCATGATGCCACCATTATAAGCATTATATTGTTATAAATTAAATGGTCAACTTTTGTATCTTAATATGCATTCATTTTATTTTGCTGTCAGGAGTTTGGAAAGCAATGGTGAATTTGGGCTGAAATAACCAAACACATTTTATATACAAATAAAACACTGCAAATTCAGTGATTGTCTTACTCTGAAATGCCGATCGATGCAACGTTTTTATATCTCTTTCCGTTCCTGTTCTTACAAAGTAATGTTCAATTGTCAAACGTGTTTACATTTTCTAACAGGTTGGCGACCTCCACAGCGCCCTCTGTGATGTGACCAAGGCGATCCACCTGCAGCCAACCTCGTTCCACCTCTACCTGATGAGGTGAGACGCTCCACGGCACAAATCCTCTGCCAGGCCAGAACATTGCGGCCATTTAGCTTCTGCGGGAGGTCAGCTTTCTGCAAAAGAGTTTCAGGATTTCATTTGCTTTGTGCATTTGCCGGCAGCTTACAATTGGATTAAGTTTCTCCCAGGCCAGACCCTGATTTGTCTTCTCAGCGTTCCGACAGAAAAATGTCCAAAGGCCAGGATAATGATCTGATTGGAGCTGTTGATGAGCGCTTGGTGCCAAAGTGCACGGCCTGGGAGTGAGCTTGTGTCAAATGTTTTTGGTTGCTAAGTTACGGGGACGTGGTAACTTCCAATATTGACAGTTTTTTTATATAAAAAATTTATTTTTAAAACTATTACTACTCATGCCAATATTTAATGCTATATACATGTTCACAGTAAATGCATCGAGTTTATTGTTTAAATATTAAACCCGCACTTGTATACAATAGCAGTAGCTCAATTGTCCTTTTTCATCAACAGTGCATAGATGGTGATTGATTTTTAGTGCAATGGGAAATATTTGTTGATAATCAAATGTATATCATACATCATACATTTGATCATATTCGCCTTTTCTTACGTGAAGTCCCCCTAAATTGTAATTGTTATAATAATAATTTACAGCCCTTCATCAGACCATTGCCAGATGAAAGGTCTCTCCCCCCCCCCCCCCACGTGATGTAAGGCATGGTGATTTTATCTTTAACACGTAGGCTTTAATAAATGTGTCGTTAAAACCCGCCACCACCCTACACAGCCAACACAGCCAACTAGTTGACGTGACAACCCTCACGAGTTGGTTGTGTCGAGTGGTGGCGGGTTTTAGCAACACATTTATATATTTACGCGATCTAACCCCCAAAAATCTCTATTATGGATGTTTTTTTCTTGTTTATCAGAAGTATTTTACTATTGAAAAAAAAACAGGGGAAGGTATTAGCGTACAGTCAGATGGGGTTGAACATGGGACTACGAGAGGGCTAAGAGGAAAATGGAGTAACACCACCAAGCGAATTTTGTACATATGTATGTTGAACTTCTTTCGCACCGTACGTAGCCAACGGAGGAGTTAGGGTCCCACGCAGAGGGTGAACGTTATGGGTGGGAGAGACGCAGTGGAGGGGTGATGCTTTGAGGAGAGTGTTGTCGGGGAGGCAAATGAGGGTGCGAGGCAGGCATATGGGCCTTCTCACCACACTTGACCACGCTGGGCAGTAGTGCGGGTTGGTGATGGGGACGGCGACATCCCGTTTAGATATTGCTCTCGCCATTGATGTTAGCCGCGGCTGGAAACTGGACTCGTGTCGCCGGGCTTATAACGAAAGTTGCGCGAACCCGCTGCTTCACCGCTCGGTTGTAGCATGCAACATTGAATTGACAGTGCGTTTTATACCAATTAGGGGTGAAGTGGTGGCGCAATGGTTAGCACGCTGTGTTATGAACCAAGCAAACTTGGTTCTTGATTACCAGCCACGACAAACATCATTAGTTCGTGACAACTGAACCAGTCATGGGCCCCTGCTCTCTTCACTGACCTGCACTGACCAGCGTGGTGATGTGTGGATGATTAAAACAACTTCAATGACTTATATGGCACGACAAAACATTCATCCAACAGTGGATTGAAAAAACGGCTGTACATGTAAAACAATGGGATGTGTGTCCTTCATACAGCTGCCACGCGAAGACCACGTAATTCTGATGTTGTAATTTTGGAATCAAAGACTAATGTGGAATCAAAGGCAATCATGTTTCATGGACGATAAGACCTATATCGGCCTTTGCTTCATTTGTCATTTTTTTGGGATAGAAGAGTCGAGGTCTGCCACACTTGTCATGGAGACGCCCACCCCAGCATGGGATTGATGCATCCCTACCCCCTTTCTACCCTACCACTCCTATCCCCCCCCTCCATCTCTCTCTCTTCCCCTACCATTTCAACAAAGGGCCCCCTGCCTGGCGTGCACAATGCAGCTTTAATCTCTGTTTACCTTTCCCTCCCTCTTCTCGTGCGGGTCCCTCTCTCACACGGATTCCATTTCTTGCTGCTGTCCATCAGCTCTGACGATGCACAATGGCCAACATTGGCTACCCCCCCCCCACCCCATCGCAAGACAATCGACAGATTAACACCTTGCGCGTCTCCCCCCGGGAACGGGGCGCTGAGCCTGAGCACAATAAAAGGGGTCTCCGAGAGCTCTGTTTAATGCTCGCATCTCCCTTCCTTAACTCCTGCTGCCACCCAGGGAAGAGCAAACAACATTAGCATTTAAGGCACGGGAAAAAAAAGCAGTAATTGGACACTGTGGTATTAGTATTGGATTATCACTCGCTACCTTTTAAAGCCATTCTTTAGCAACCGTGTCTTTTTTTTTC
The DNA here is from genome assembly GCA_014621495.2 of Entosphenus tridentatus. Classification (NCBI taxonomy): domain Eukaryota; kingdom Metazoa; phylum Chordata; class Hyperoartia; order Petromyzontiformes; family Petromyzontidae; genus Entosphenus; species Entosphenus tridentatus. Next base: position 2,792,282 of record CM025616.2, on the reverse strand, counting down.
TTGAGCCCATAAAATATTAACATCATCTATGCAACAACGTTGACGATGTAAAGTATTCGTGTGTTTATAATGTCATTAACTCATCAGCATTCTAAGTATTTTTGTTTCAAGACTCTAATGGAATGTATGTGTACATTTATGCGGGGATTTCTAGAATTACACATATTGCTCTACATTTTGTTCGATGTATAGCATGATTATTTTGAAATTGCACGAATAAAAATCGGTCACTTAACTCTTGTTGATCATCATAAGTGTTCTGCTGGAAAATTTATTCCATAGAAGCATGGCAGAGCAACTTTTGTATACAACTGTTGTATGCAATGTGGTAGGTATCTGAGATTGGTCTACGTACTTACGCATATTATAAGTTTCACAAAATATTAAAGTAAACATTGGCTTTCATTTTTATGAATGTGATTGATTCATATAGTCACTATCTTCAAAATAAGTATGGTAATGTGCAGGATTCAAAATAGAGAGGGCTGTATTCATTTTGACAGAAATGCAGTTTTTGCCACCACAGTATTTGATGATAATTAGCCAAACGTTTTCCAGCATAAATCACTAACATATTCATCAGAGGACAATGTAGAGCTATTTTTTTAAAGAACATTTCCAAAGAAAAATGAAATTAAATGTAGATATGAGCAAAGATTTAACTAATCGCTGACATAGTTTATAATAAATGTATTATATACACAAACAGCATACAATTTAAGGGCCGTTTTTTGTCAGTTGAGAATATAATTGTGAAAAAATTATAGTGTCAAGCGATTGGGTCCATGTGTGCCTGACTTTGAGCAAACTATGTAATTTAACAAATGCTTAACTTTTGTATAAATTTTTTTTTATATTATTAGAGACGTTACACCCCTAAAATCCATTCATTACGTGATGAGGACGTGGCAGAAAGGGTCACCCAATGACAAGTCAACGCAATGTGCCTGCATTTCGTATTTTCTTCTGCAGAGGGCAGTATCTGTATGAAATGAACAACAAGGAACTGGCTGTCTTTTGCTTGTGCCACGTTTTAGAAATGAGTCAAGGTGAGGTTACACGCACACATAATACACATTTGTTGCATACATACATTCAATGTGATATGTCATATTCAGCATAAAGTTTAACCTTTGTCGTGAATCCCAGATAAATATTTCACGTTGACACAACAAAGCTCAACATAATATCTGGTATAATAGAAAATGTTTCATAAATTCCATATTGAATACAAAAATACGCCATAATAATGCGTGAGACTTGTACATGTTTAAAATGTAAACATTGCCATGAAAGTAAAAGCTTGGTGAGTATTGGTTTAGATTTAGAGATGGAATATAAGACATAGAATAGGTGATAAAGTGCAGGGTTTAAAAAAAAACAATGAAGAAATTCAGAATCATTGGAACAAAGTCAAGGCTGCAGGTTTCTGATTTTGTAATGTTCCAATTTACATACGAAACGTATATCAATTGACTTGTTATTCATATTAAATATCCCAAAAAGTAAAATTATTGCAAAATTTTTCTATCAGTCTTTCCTTTCACCCATTGCCTTTGCATGAACAATTGTGCTCATTTACACATTTTTGTCAAAGCATTGCATTTTTTAAGGCATTTCAGTATGCGAAGTAGACTTCCAATGCAAATTTGGTGTATATTGGGAAATTAATGTGATGTGATAAACTGTCAATCACCATAAAATAGATAGTGTTAAATGCAATTCAAGTCTAATTTGAACATATTTAGATGCAATATGTTTCAGTTGTGTAAGATGACATCACGATTGGTGGCTGCAATATATTTCAGGAATCAATAATTTTGTGCCTTATTTTCAAAGACTCGTTTAAAATGTTTACAATTTGTAGTTTGCTTCAACATCCTAAATTTCACATTGCCATATTATTGGCATTTCATGTCAGAATCAGAAAATTTATTTATACTGGGGGAATCCGATGAGCTTTCAAGCTCTTTTTTCACATATGTCAAGATAATATACCATACACGAAAAGAACATTGCTTCTCGCACACGCGATTCGATCTATCGTGGCTTTTAACAAATCTATATCAATCTATGAATCAATGCCATTTCCTAATTTGTTTATTCATATTAGATTTTGCTTGGTTATTGGGTTTTCAATTGCTTGGTATGCAAGTACGTGTTTTGGGCTTCTTTCGCGCCGTGTGTAGCTAATCGTGTGTTTGGGATTTGGTCCTTATATATGATTAATGTACAGCGTTGTGGGATGATTTTGGCATGAATGACGCTATATAAAATGTAAGTATTATTATGCGTAAAGAGTATGCAGTCTTTCTTAGATTGACATTAAATACAGATTGTCTCCGAGTTACGATGGTCCTACTTACGATATTTCGATCTTACGATGGCGATAGCGATACGACAAAATTGTAAATTATTTTAAATTTCGCGCGGCAGGCAAATGCAGCAGCGTACGAATCTTGGTGAGTACAGGACAATATGATACGTTACGATATGTTCAATGCATGTATGATACGTAGCTTTAGCGATTTCATTTGATGGTTACCACGATACGATACGTTCAATGCATGTTAAAGACCATTGGAACCTCCTTTGCCAGTGGCAAAACGTGATAATTGGTTTTTTACCCTTTTATCTGGCAACAAAACTGACACTTTTTTTTGCATGTTAAAGGTTTTTGTAGCAGATAGGATTATTTCCTGAAAAAACTTTCTGTTGAATTGCAGTTCATATAGGTAGGCTAAGAATTTACCTTGTTTTTTTGCTTTACATTTTACTGTGCAATACAGTATTGTAATTAATATATACATACAGTATATAGTTGATACAGTATGGTACTGTAAATTGCTCTGTTTTGCTAAATTATCACCATTCTTTAAGACTCCTGGGTAGGCTAGGCCATCTTGGACTTACGATATTTTTGACTTACGATGGGGTCGTCGTAACGCATCTCCATCGTAAGGAGACTACCTGTATACATTTGCACAAAACGAACTGCAGAGGGCAGTATCAAGCTTTATATAGAATTCAAATTTCAAGTTCAAGAGTGTGAATTAATTCTGGATGTTTGTACACAACTTATGCTAATGTGTTGGTACTATCTGTCAGAGTTGGGCTTGTGCTCAATGCAGCAGGCGATCATCCAGTCCTTTCTGAAGGACCATCAGCGGGCCATCGAGTGTCTGGCTGGCATGTGCAGCATGCAGCCGCAAGTCACGACACTTGCTTTGCTCGGCAACATTCAGATGAAGGCCGAACAGTTCCAGGTAATAACATGCCATTTCAGAGAGGGAGAGACATATTTTGCATGAATACAGGGACGCACTATATCGGTTTATGTCTTTTATAATTTAATTTTCCCTGATTTTGCCAAATGAAATTAGAAACGCCGAGAAAAAAATGTGTTTAGATAAATAATACACCATAATTAGACACAGCAGACAGAACATTCACTTCATGCATTATAATTTATGGGGTATAAAAAGGTTTTATAAGTTAAAAAATTCTCAATTTCCAACAGCGGATTTATCCTTTGCAGTAAGTATAAGGATGGCTCGTGTTAAATCACATTCAAAGGTGCATTTTTTTGTCCTTTTTCTACGTACCACAATGCTACAATTATATAAAGGTACATGCATATATCATTGTAAAATCACTTTGCATGTATGTAGTATGTATGTTGAACTTCTTTCGCACCAGACGTAGCCAACCACGCGAATCTGAGGTGTGGGGGAAGGACAAACTAAACACAAAAAAGAAATGAGTTTCCAATCTAGACACAAAAGTGCATAACTTCAGTGGCTTCCTAACATAGGGAGGAAAAGCATTCCAGACGGCCACAGAAGTGCAACTGAAACAGAGGTTGCAATCGGGTACCCGATACCCGTACCCTACCCGATACCCGGCTACAATTACCTGGCCAGGTATGGGTACCCGTTTGCGACCCTGGTGCGGCTGGGTACGGGTAAGGAATCAAAACCCGTCTGCGACCTCTGAACTGAAAGCACGCGATGCAGTGACCGTCTTTGTTCGATGGCTCGCCAAAAGCCCGCTGCGAGGATGACCAAAGTTTGTATGATAGTTTATGCTCCTTGATGTGATTAGCCAGGTATTGTGGTGAATTTGTGGCAAGAACTGTGTGTGTATACCGTAACTAAAAGCTTACAGCATAAGGCAATTAGCCAGGTGGTGCAAACTCACCGTACTCGCTGACACACCGTGAACATTCAAATGTGTCCTCACACTACGGAACAATTTGAGTGGGAGCATTAACATTTGTATGACTCATTAAGCAAGAAGTTACATCCACCTGCATCTTGCCTCCCTTGAGCTTCTGCACTTAGTTGCATTATATAGGAAAAGAGAGTATAGCATTAGATTGTCGAGTGTTATCTTGGACACAAAGTCTGTAAAGCATATATTTGCACAGAACTGGAAATGAGAATATGAAGTTTGATGACATCGGTAGGGTAATAAAAGGAGGAAAAATTAATGTATTCATCATACCACAAGATAGGCTTCACAATACAGCGTATAACATGCATGCCACGTTTCTATAAATCGCAAATTAGCCAAATATAAATGTTATATATCTATAGCTTTGGAGTGCACACACGCACACACGTTGTGTTCTATTGGCGAAACTAGATTGCATCGCCTTCTCAGAATCAGAATACTTTATTTATCCTGAGAAATCCGATGAGCTATCAAGCTCTTTTTCACTCATGTCTCGGTAACATCAAGTTGCTGGTTGCAATAGCCCCAATGAGCCAAGAAGGTTGGATGCTACCACCTTGGGTGGCAAATGCTACAAGTATCCACCTTGAGAAGTATCCACCATTCGCAGTATACACTGGGGTGTGTACTCTCTTTTATAGACACTGTTTCTATTTTCATATTTCCTGGATGCTTCATATCACGGTTTATTTTTCAAATACATATTCTCTATGAAATATACAATGGCACCCTTTTTAGATGAAAACATTTCGATTAAAAGCTACCACCGTGAACTCGCTATCATTTGTTTGATTCTCGGAAATAAAACGTTTAAAGAAAATGTGTTTTCGAAATTGCCACACTGGGTGGTAGCAATACAGTAATCACTGAGCTGTGTATCATCCCGGCATAATTTCCATCTCCATACAACTCCAGTATATGCAATCCCCCATGGATAAATCACCATACAATTGAGTTTAGAGTGTCATACTTATACATTTAAATAAGTGTCGCTTAAAATCGCAGCAAAGACAGGCAGTAAATGTGCTTGCACTGTTGTGGTGGATTACATTGAAAACTTCCATTTTATCCTCATATCTACGAAGCAAAAACTCAACACCTGCATCTGTAACCCTGTCCTTAACGCATAACAACATGTAATAAGTCATGTTTCAGGCACTAGTCCTTCTTCATGGCACATAGCTTCTATGTGCTATAGGTTCTATGTGTTATTGCCCAAAATACCACTTATATATTTTTCCTTCAAGGCACCACTGTAAATGCAGTGTCAACAAAAACATTGTGGATGTGTATCGTCAGCAATGGACCTCCTTTGCCAGTACCAAAATATGAGAATAGGTTTTCCCCTTTTTTCTGGCAACAAAACAGTTGTGTTAAGATGTTAAAACACCAAACTGAAACCTTTTACAAGGAATCATGTCTGCATTAACCACAATACTTGTGGTCAGAATGCAAAAAAAACATACTCTGATAATATATGCATTGTCTTTGAAACTGATTGGTCCACACCAGAGACAGCTTTCTTTTGAGCCTCGTCTCAAAACGGTGTTAGACCAGAGGACGCCAAAAGGCGTGCAGCTCAAAGAGAATGCACTATCAGAGTAATGAGAACTCTCATTATAATTCGGCTAATTATAATGAGTGCTGCTTATCCACTCTACCATTCATAATATCCTGGGAATGTGACATGACCCGCTTTTCAAAATCATGCAATGAATAGTTATTCCTACCTATGACTTATTGATTTTAAGCTTTCATGACTGCAGGTATAAAATAAATTATTTTATAAATTATTTTATTTCATACCTACGTGACTTTACCGAAAGAACCAAAGAGTATTATTGTTGGTTACACATAACGTTAACAATACTAGATTTTGGTAGAAAACTCCCTCATAGTAATTTATAAACATTGAATCTCGGTGGGCTTTCTGCCAGTGTATTGGAATAAGATTTTGTTTGTAACTAATTTAAAATCATAAATTAACGCCGTGTCCATGTTTTTCTTGGACTCATCTTAGTTACATTTCCGAGAATATGATAAAATATAACATTGACGATTCAATTGCTGAGGCCAGCAAATAGGCTTGCGAAATAAGTTAATATGATATTTAGCTTCACTGCTGACATACCAGCAGTGTAGTTTACGCTGTATTACACTTTGACTTTCGTTTACAAAAAGATAACTGAGTGTGGTTTGGTAAAAATATATAGATACAATTTTATACACATGATTCAATCCCTGTGAATAAGTATATCATGTCTGTAATGTAAAACAGCCCACCTGCATAGATGAATCAAATGGAGGTTGAGGAAAAGGTGGATGCAATTTATAAAGTTGGCTTGGATCATTTTTATTGCTGTCGGTAATTACACCGTTGACATTTTAATTACATTATTGACCTTAAAATGTAAATGAAAACGATACGGCTGTACCGTATCGTTTTCCACTGCCTTTCTTGTTAACACATTTTCAATTACTGTTCATACATATTTTTCAATGAAAATATTGCACCTTTCTGTAATGCATAATGTATAAAATATACAACTATTAGTTTTGAATGCTGATACACCAAATGCATATATCACATTCCATAAACTGTCACAATTAATAGTTTGAATAATTCATTATGATGAACATTAAAGAGTGCTTTCATAAAATGTGTTAAAAATTATTTTCATGTTGTGTTGCAGGAGGCAAAAATGAGCTTTGAGCAAGCGCTACACTTGAGCAACTCAGTCAACAAAGACCAGCAGCCAGCTGATGCCTCAAGGGCCAACATTTATTTCCTTTTGGGGCTGTGTCTAATAGAGCAAACTAACTTCAAAGAGGTATCAATTTTAATTCAATGTCATCAAAATTATCCATAACAGATTTTATTTAATCGTTGCTGCATAATGGGTTGATTATGTATGGATGTATGTTGAATTCTTTTGCACCGTACGTAGCCAATCATGCTAATCGGAGGTGCGGGGGAAGGACATCAAACTAAACACAAAAATCATTTCTTAAGAATAAAAATTTCCAATCTAGATTTGAAAGTGCGTAGCTCCAGTGGCTTTCTAATATAGGAAGGAAGGGCATTTCAGACAGCCGCAGAAATGCATCTGAAGACGTGTGATGCAGTGGCCCTCTTTGTTCGATGGCTAGCTATCAAATGCCGCGGGAAATGTGTCACTTTTAAAAGCCTTGGTGGCCTGCCACCAATGACCTCTGATTTACCACAGCAGGAAGTTATGAACTAATTTCAGAAATAGGCTTGGAAGTCTCTATTCTCCAATAAGCATCACCAAGACATCCTCCCACCTGCTTCCTGTGTTGTCGCAAGCAAATGGGACAGACCTGTAATTCAGGCTGTATGTTATGATGTTCACCATTTAGCATGAACATGTCAGTGTCGAACCCCCTCGCTTTTCTCACTGCATGAGGCCTTTGCATGATTACCTACATTAGTTACTGTCGGGGCTTAATTTCTCACTTGATATATTCCGAAACACTGCTAGGCTGTCTTGGGGTAGGGATTATTGGCACAAGGCACTACCACTAGAATACAAGGTGTGCCTATCCATAACAATCCTATAATAATGTACCCTAATTAGATGCACAGACGCACCCTTGTTGTCAAGTGTGCTAACGAAAAGGGCGAGATGGATGTGGTGTCTCAAAATAATTCCTGCCACAGCGTTCTGGACTCTTTGGCTGAAATTAAGCATTGGATGCTATGATCATTTATTGAATGCAAGTTTCCTTGTGCATATATTTGGGGATTTTTTGTGTTCATGCATAAACATGCATTGTTTAACATTTAATTTAATCTCATGCTCATTTTCAAATTTACTCATTACCCTATACACACATAAGGGCAATCTAAATGCAAATACAGTGCATCTAAAATTGTTCCAATGGAATACACGACTGCAGAATACTTTATCAGTTTATTTGTGTTTAATTGTTATATTTTTACGAATGTGGTGACAAAATATATTTGTATTCCACGGTAATATGTTGAAATAGTAATATTGCACGTGAAGGGTTGTTATTTTATACGAAAGACTTCAGAATAACCTTATTTATGCAAAGTGCCAAAACATTATTTTAAGCCATTAAAAAGTAATCATAGTTCCAAAATGGGATGACACTTTTTAGATATTTATTGAAGCCGATGCCCCAGGCTTCTTAACATTCAGACTGGTTGCACTGTGTGTTTTTGTTAAAGGCTTTGAAGGCATTCAGCGCTGTTCTGCATATCGTGCCAAAGCACCAAGAGGCCTTGTACAAGCGAGGCATCTGTCGCTTGAAGTTGCAGGATTCTTCAGGATTGCTGGACATCAACCAGACATTGGCTCTCAACCCACACCATATTCAGGTAACAAAAGAGGATTTTACAGAAGTATTATGTTGAAGTTACCATTGCTTATTTATATTTTGCAGTTGGTTTTGACGGATACAAATATTCTCTAAACGCCTAAAAACAAACACGTCAATATTCGAACAACAATGCTCAAGTACTTGACTTAGCTTTTCGAAAAAGCAGAATGGGTATGGCATTGAAGTGAATTACAATTATTATATTGTACCCTATATTCCTATAATCCTATACACCTATAAGGGTTTTGCTAGCAAAGTTGTCTTGTGTACACATTGGTCTATTTAAAATGATAGTATTTGATAAATGAGGAATGTTTACATTTATATGTGTGTACTTCTTGCCAGTGCACAGTATTAAGCTATTGATAGTTTTGTTTCACCCACCATAATCAAAGAACATCTTTACATATTTATTGACCACATTGAGATGCATTGGGACCAATTAAACATTTAATACAGTGGCCAAGTATATCACGAGAGATATTGTTTTCTTCAAAAATGGTTGAAATAGTGGTTCCAACCGAGTAAACTGAATCTCAATACCAGCCGTGGCTAATATATATCAAAACAAGTCCTGGGCTCCCCCCCCCCTTCACCAACCCACATTAACTAGTGTAGTGAAGTATGGTCAAACGTGGAACGTGGAGGTCTTGATCCAGCATGTGGATTGACAAAAGGGCTGTGACTAATTTATATTAGCGTTTTGTGTATTAAAATAGTAATGTTCCACCGTGTAAGATATACATTCCAAAATGTTGGCAATGACCGAAGGGACTTTGCTCGTGTTGCGTGCTACATTGTAAGACGATCTTGTTTGCAGGCGTATCTGACCCGTGCAGCATACTACGGCATGAAGGGCAGATTTACAAAGGCCATTATGAACTGTAATGAAGTGCTGAGGATACAGCCCAGCTGTGTGAGAGCATTGCTGTATCGTGGGTCACTTAAATATTACATCAAGGTATGTGTTTTTTTCTTAATTGTATCCATTGAGTAAGAGCATTTACGTGTATTCCAATACCGTATCACCAGTTTTAATTCTAGTTTTGTTGCTTTCGTGACTTGCACGGATTCATACTCTTAGGTTTTTTTCGGTAAAGTCACGTAGGTAAAAATAATTAAATAATGATTACAGATAATATCAATAATAATAGAAATAAAATTATCAATCAACTGTAGTTATTTTAACTACAAATAACTACAGTTATTTTGCTGTGCCTTTTTACACGATGAAGGAAGCTTGTGTTGCCTCCGAAACGCCGTGATTTAGTATTTTATTTCTATTATTATTTATAATGTTTTAATTTATTCTTTATTTATACCTACGTGACTTTACCGGAAAAAAACCTAAGAGTATCACCAGTTTTGGCTAACCGTCGAACAAAGATGATTACTGCATCGCATGCTTTCAGATGAGCTTCTGCGGCCATCTGGAATGCTCTTCCTTTACGATATTATGAAGCCACTGGCGCTATGCACTTTTAAATATAGATTTAAAACTAATTTATTTAAAACCTCCGATTAGCATGGTTGGCTACATAAGGTGAAAGAGAAGTTCAACATACAAACATACCATTAAAATCTGTTAACAATCTTGACATGTAAATAGTGAACATTTTAAAAGTTGTAAATTACCAATATTGTTCCTGCATTGTATTACGCTAAGCTAAGACATTTCAATACCAAGCATTGTTAGAAGGTGTGAAATGTCATGTATAAGCTTATAGTCGCTAAATTTAAATTTACTCTGCAGAAATACGAAGTCTCAAAGCACAACAGTTTCTGCACGCACGTATACAGTATGGGGAAAGTCAACCTATGCAAACACATATTTTTTGTATATTCTGATAGAAATACGTGTAAAAAAAAAATACGAGATTAATTTGTCAGAAACAGTTATTCTTCCTCAATTGTTGAATATAACACCCTGTATATGCTGTATATGTGTGTGCAGAGGCCGGAATATAAACAAAAAATATATAGGCTGACTTTCCATACGTATTTATTTTCATGGATACACAGTTCTGCATGAAATAAAGTTAGCTTTAAGTAGTGTGTATGTGTATATATACTGTATTCTCTGGATTATAAGATGCTCCGGACAGTAAAACGCACCCCTATCAATTGCCCGTGTGTCCATTAAGTTTTACAAATCTGGTCACACTCGCACCAAATTATGAAACTCAAACTCACTGCCTACTTTTGCTTTCAAATAAACGGGGGGGGGGGGGGGGCAGTGCGTCTTACAATCCGGATAATAAGGCATATAATACCTTGTTTTGTAAGCAAATATTTAAGGTGTGTGACCTCAATAAGTCTATTGCCACCACCGCCACAGGCATACAAGCTAGCAGTAGAAGACCTTAGCTCTGCCATCTACCTGGACGGCAGCTGCTCACTGGCCTTTTACAACCGTGCCATCTGCTATCAAGAGCTTCATGAGACTGACAAGGTAGCAACAAAATCAATGGGGACATCATTGCGTTACGATGCTCCTGAGTGTACTTTGCTGCTTGGGCGTGTTGCATTAATATTTTGCACACACGTGTATTCTTCAGGGCACACAGTGTGGTGGATAGCCGAGTAATCTCGCATCCATCAGCCGGATAGCGCTTTGTGAGAGAAATTGAGTCCTTAAAGTTAACATCCACCGCCTTGACTGCAGGAGCACAACTGACCTTCCACATCAGCCAGGACCTTGCTGGTACAGCAGCAGCATGCTAGTCTGTTTGTTAGCCATGAGCAATGTTTTATCCATGTGTGCACAGGGTCATTAATTCCCTATTTATAGAAAAATGACAGCATTGCGAAGTGTGATATATGGCGCTTACCAATGATTTCCTTTTTAAAAATATGCATATAAAAGAAGGGCATTATGTAATACTGATGTCATCTTCTATTGCAGTACATTTCAATGCAGCAGATATAATTTTTATATTTTAGTTTTCTGTGTTTATTACATTATCTCTTAATGTACGAGTAATGCGTATATAGTGCTGTTAGTAGAATAATTGTACCCTCTTTCACATTTAACAGTGTTCTTAGGACGTATTTGTCTTAGTCATCCTGAAACAAATAGATCTCATAATATTGTATTCTGCCTTGGGAAATAATGCCCGTGTTTGTTTTATTCTAATAGCTCATATGTAAAATGTATAATCCCTGATATAGCTTTCAGGCAGAAACGATCCCCGTTTATCATTGGTAGCATTTGATAATAAAAAAATCCAACCCAGTAATTGCATTGTTGATACATGGACTCAACCAGCAACTTGATATGCCAACAAGAAGGGAGTTGAAAAATTACCCCAGATAACAGTTGCAGATATTATTGAAATATATGGTATTAGTTTTCAATGCATATTGTGATTATCATTCAATGTACTGGACAATGTTTGTCAGGATTGCTAATCTCAACATATTAATATGCTGTATAGCCAAATGATTGATTATGAAAATAATCATATCGACTGCATAATATTATGCTCAACAAATGTCATTGTAATTTAGTAAAAGTGAGCTTAACTGGACTTTGGAGGATAAGAAACCCATACTTGCCAACGCAAATATTAAGTTTCGCAAGCTCACAATGCCTTCTGCCCTGAATGGTTGGGAGTACCGGACGAAATTAGCACTCTAAATGTGAATGTGGAGAAAATAAGTGACTGACATTATTGAAAGAAAATCTTGCAGTATATTACTTTTTTTTGTCATTGAAATGTCCTATATGCATGTGTGACCTCTGCCTCAAGGTCTTCTTTAAGCTTTTGTTTTCTCGCGATGCAGGCTGTGAAGGATTACAGTACCATTGCCTTGCTTGGAAAGCAAAATGACTTGTGCAGAAAAGTGATGACAAATCGAGGATTGCTATACTTTGACAAAGGAGACTATCAAAATGCACAGCAGGTACTGTGAATGCAAAGAAAATGAGCACAGCACTTTCTTATTTAATCTGTGATCAGAAATGTATCATGCTCAGGAAAGGATCTTTATGCTAAAAGTAAAACTTTTGTTCATTGCTTGGTGCCTTTCAAGCCATGTCATTACCCGAAAACCAAGATTTTGGTATAATTTTATATTCTAATTGACTCCAGTTTTAGCATCATGAAAGATTTGTTTTGCTCTGTGAAAAAGTAATATAATTCATGTATTCACAGAGTTAAGCAAGTAAAACGACCATTAAAGAAGAAAATCTAACAAAATTCGAACATATTTTTTTTACCATGTACAAATGTGTGTTGAATTGAGCATGCTACACTATTTAGGATCTACAATGCCAAACACAATTAAATTACCTCTTGCCAAAAATCTTTAAAACAAGTTTACAATTCTAACAGACACTATTGCGATTTTTCTTCTAAATTGTACACTTTTGGAAATTATTTTTCACAACAATTGAACCTTATGACGGGACCCCGGGGTCCCGAATAAACGGAAGTCAAAATCATAATTAATGTATTCATGGCGACTCTGTCCCACCGCGCACATAAACGCCGCGACTTACCTGCCGTGGATCATTCGATTGTCATGTCGTCCAAGCGCAGCGAGGACGAATGTGCAGAAGAAACAAAACTTTTAAACTTTGATTAGCTCGTCGAGAGGAACAGATTGCCGTGTCGTTCGCCTTCAACAGACATAAAATGACGTCGCAACCCAGTTTATGCGAGAGCCGGGGGCTTATGGGACCCCGGGGTCCCGCCATAAGGTTCAATTGGCGCATCAGATTGATGGCACCATTGATGTCAGGTTACAATTGTCAAACATTAACAGCCACAATCCCTACCGCTATGTGTCACACTCCAGATAGTGGCTGGGAAATATGAGAAAACAAAAAATGTGATGCTGCATCCCTCCCACACAGAGTCAACATACCTCTCAAAAGGTCAATGTAAATAGAACATTGGCTCTTTATATGCGTAGCTGTTTTGGAAGTCTGGAACATTGCAGGGTATTAAACTGTATTGTGAACATGGTACCCCTTGTGCGACAATGTGGGTTTTGTATTTGTCAATTACAAGGGTTAAGCATATTTATTCGTGACTGGTTTTACAATTGAATACCTCGCCATGTGAATTAATGAAGATCTTCCCAAGCCACCCCATCTGTCACGGTCACGCTATATGCAAGGATCAGCGCACGAGCTGATCTCATCACTGAATCTCTGTATATATGTATGTTGAACTTCTTTTGCACCATACATAGCCAACCGTGCTAATCGGAGGTAGGGGGCGAGGACAAGAAACTAAACAAAAAAAAGCGGTTTTCAATCTCGATTATAAAAGTGCATAGCTCCAGTGGCTTCGTCATATCGGAAGGGAGGGTGTTCCAGACGGATAGATCATGGCTGATGATAATTAATTGATGTAAACATTACAGGCTTGTTAATATAGATACATACAATATTATGCATATCTGTTGAATAGAGAGCTCAGATCGGAGAAATTAGAAAACACCTGCGAACAGATTATGTGCCTTATGTAAATAGGCTAAATAATATAAACATCAGATTAAATGGTAGCGTTTCCTTTAACACTTTATTACAGGATTGTGTACGCATGCATTCATAACGTTTGTAAGATTGTTGATGTGTGTGTGTCTGCTTGTGTTCTGTTTAAGAAAAAATACCAGTGGCACGCTGGTGTTTGATTCTGCTATTATTTCATTTATTTCTTCCCCTGGCCTCCATCTCTGGTGATGCTCTATCCCACCTCACTCATCCCTCACTGCTGCAGGAAACCATACCTGTGACTTCATCACGCCTTGATCCAACCGCTGTAACTCTCCTCTGACCTGCCCAAATCCCTCACCTCCATATTCCAAATGATCCAAATTAACGCCACGACATTTTTCAGCCACATCTCGAATCAGGACCACATCAACGCCCGATCCTCAGACGCATCCAGTGTCTGCAAATAAAGCCGTTCAGTCCATTGCAAGATCACCATCGCTGTGGTTAGTCTTCCCCACAGACTCGCTCCTGCCAACGCGCCTTGCTCCAGTCCCCTCCACATGCTGTCTGCCTGGCAATCAACGCCTTCTACCAGGCCCCTAGTCCAGGGGTCAGCAACCTGCGGCTCCCGAGCCGCATGCTGGCTCTTTGGCTCTGCCCCCTTGCGGGCAGCCGTAACAACAAAAACAACAACAACAACAAAACTGTGAATCTTCAACGTAATTGAACGCAAAGATAATAAGCAGTTTATGAAACATGGCCAGCAATGGGTCACTATGGAATGTCATGGTGACAACAAAATGTACAGACAAACTGTATTAATAATTAAGGGGGGGGGGGGGGAGAAACTAAAAAGACAGTTAATTTCTTCACCTATTTTGTTTATTTAAGTCAGGATATGCTTGTCTTCTGTATACCTGATGTGTGTGTGTGTACAAGTATCTGTCGCGTGTGATGCTGCTCTCGAACTATTTTGGTCACCCATTTCAAACCTTTAAAACAGTCTGCCTCAGCAGCTTTCCACCTCTTTCTTTCTCCTGATCACAATCGCTTGTGTTGTGATCGAAACGTCTTAGTTTTTTGTTTATTTTATTTTAATTAATTTGAACCTTTCTACGTGACTTTACCGAAAGAGCCAAAGAATATTAATTCCTACAGTCACAAAAGCTTTAAGTCAAGATGTATTCCTTCTGTGTTTCCCTCTTGAATCTTTGTCCTGCCAATACCTGTTTTCAAGTGTAGGCTCTAGATTGCCCTCTTCTCCTCTGCCTGTGATTGATTGTCCCTTCTCTACGAATGCACTTTCATCATCCTGCTGTCCTATTTCAAATGATTGAAACACTTTCTCTAAATGATGAGATAACTCGCGCGCAGGAAAGTGCGTGCAGGCTAGGCAAAATAAGGGTAATACTACAACCACAAGAAATCATTTCTAGACGGCAAAAAATATGTTTGTCATCATGGGAAATCCGCTCCCATCATGTCTTGCATGTCGCGTTACCGCACCATACTGCACGTGCAATGCACTCAGCTGTGTTAGACCACTAACTCAAATAATAAAATGCAAATAATTTTCGACATGAGGAGGGCAGTAAAAGCTGAACTGTATACCCGCACCCGTTTCATCATCGTTATGAATGATCAGTGCAGTACAGCCATCTCCAGCTACCTTGTGGACAAGCCCAGCCTCATCACTAGTGACAGCTTGGCATTTACATCCCCTTGCTTTCTCCCCTCTGAAATAATCTCACCATAGAATGTACGTCTTGAGATGCGGTGACATTGGCGTGCTTTATACATAAACATTCTACCGGATCGATATTGCACGGAACAAAGACGGTCACTGCATCGCGCTTCTTTCAGATGCACTTCGGCGTCCGTCTGGAATGTGCCTCCTTCCGATATTAGAAAGCCACTGGAGCTTTGTCATTTTAAATAATCTAGAACTGCTTTTTGTGTTAAATGTGTTGTCCTTCCCGGTTAGCACAGTTGGCTAAGTAGCGTGCTGTGCAAAATAAATGTAACATAGACATTAATGGTTTATTATTATCTAACAGGTATTCGTATGAACTATCAATCCTCATCTTATCTTGTTCCAGCTACACGAACACTACAAATTTATATAAAAATGTGTACTTTTTTATACTTTAACTAATGACGAACGATTAAGACCAAAGCAAGTGCAATTTAGTAGCACAATGATATAGATTACCCAGGAAAGAAACAATGTACTGTATTGTCTTATAAAAAAAAAAAAGGGGTTTAGGTACATTCCCCTGTTACTTAATGCTTGTGATTACTCAAGCAATAGAAATCTTCAGAATAAATGAAAGCCTTGTGATGAATTTCTAAAACTGTGGAGCTGTGTTATTGCGCGACATTTGAGATAACGCTTCACTAAGCGGCGTTGATTGAGAAAAGTGTAGGTTATCTCCATAGCATATAATGCGCAGCTATTAGCTGGACCTGGAGCATTGAACAAACTTTCATAGATCACTGCTTATAATCGGTTTTAGAGCTATATGACGTGCATATAAAGGACTAAGCAGAATGCACCCAGGTGCCATTACTTGCATTAAATAATTGAGTATATGTATACATAAACACTGTATACATCCCAGATGTAAGTACATAATCGCGACTTATCGCCATCTGTTTCCATCTGTATGGGATATAATGTTGCCCCCTCGTGCACCTGGGTGATCTGGTTCCCTCTCCCCCTGTTAAATCAGCTCCTTAATTTGGCTGAACGCATCTTCAAGTAACAAAAAACCTTTTGCAGGACCCTCCTGCCAAAAGAGAGTCCTACGATTCAGTGTGCTTCTCCTGTGTAAATAGTTAAATGATTGCCCATCATAATTATTATCATTAGTGATACACGTAATTACACTCGTGCTTTTCTGTATTTGAAATTGGCCTCGAAGTAGTAGTAGTAGTATTAGCACGTGAGAATCAACACATGGTAAGCACCGACCACGAATTATGTGGTGATGCTGCTGAGTTTGCACCGGTGCTCAGGCACAATTAGCACATCATTAAACACTGTATACAGGAAAATATATAATTAGTGACATTTCGGGCATTGGCCCTTCTCTATAGCAAACAAATTATTCGAATATATATTCTGTATATACCTTCTGTTACAAGGCAAGGCTTCAAATAACGTGATTTATTTTATTTTTTACCTACGTGACTTTACCGAGAAGAACCAAAGAGTAAGGCAGTGTGATTGACGAATGTGATGAGGTGTGATTTACCCCCCCGGCAAATCTCCAACAGTTTTATGATTAATACGTAAATAATTTACGTTGCAGTTAATGGACAAATTATTTAATCAGTTAAAAGCAAATTCTGGAAGTGATAGTGAAAATGTATATTAATCTACAATTAAAGTACAATCTTGCTATTGGCAGTCATAAAAATGTTTTTTTTAATACTACAGCCATTTTGTCGTGTTCGCAATTTTAAAACCATACAGCGTGTTCCTAGTCGGAGGTGTGAATGATGGTGTAGTGATGATCACACTGCCCCGTAAACCCGGCAAGCTCAGTTCGATTCCTGGCCACAGGTAAAATCAGTGGCTGAGTTAAGATATCTAAAGCTTTCCTTGCGCCCCCCCCCCTCCCCACACTGACCGGCATGGTGAAGTATGGTCAAACAAATCACACTACCGACGTGACATGGGAAGGCCCTCATTCATCAGTTGATTTTCATCAAAGGGATGAAAGTTTTTATTTAAATATAAATTCGTGAAAATGTAACTGATAAAAAATATATTGATACTTTTTTATGTGAGATATAACTTTATAAATTGGACTTTACAGAACAGTTGAATTAAACGATAGCTACATCCTCATAAATAAATAAACCAAGTGAAATCACATGTTAGAGTAAAGTATATAAACAAGTTCACCACGAGATTGTGAAAGCCAACTTCGAATTGAAGGTGATTATCGTTGTCGGAGGTTGAGTGACGAAGATGACTCCATGCACATATAGATGAATGTCATGATACCAGTAATACGTTTAAATAATCACTCACATCTCTGCCTTGATACAGGATTTTTTTGCAGCCAGCAAGATCGGTCCTCCAGACCCCAAACTGCTCCAGGCATTGGGAATCTGCTATCACAGGTTAGTTGCATAACTGTGACATGTGTGCACCTACATCCTGACTATATATTCTAGCCTTTTGCTCGTCCAAGGACGGGTGTATTGCAGTAAATCTGAAACTTGCGAGCGAAAAGCAGAGCGCGACGTGATATATTCATTGCATCCATTCATGTGCAATTTGTAAGGCCGCGGTGACAGACTTATTTAATTTAAAGGTTATAATCATTTGTTCATCATGACGTCCTTTTTACTTTGATGTCTCAACAGCGTGACGGAGATCACGTGACGTGAGGGTTCTGCCTGTGTAGTGAGGGTTGTAAGTTGACGCTGAGGAGGGGGGAGGAGGCGCCTCGCCCCCCCCCCCATGTGGAGTGACGTCACCCGCTAATTATTATGAATTGGGGGAGGGGGGTGTCCATTTGGAGGACGTCACCTTATAATGATTATTAATGAGGGGGGCTGTTCGATGTGGAGTGACGTCACCTGTTCATGATTATTAATGAGGGGGAGGGTGCTCCATGTGGAGTGACGTCACCTGCTCATGATTATTAATGAGGGGGGCTGTTCGATGTGGAGTGACGTCACCTGTTCATGATTATTAATGAGGGGGGCTGTTCGATGTGGAGTGACGTCACCTGTTCATGATTATTAATGAGGGGGGCTGGTCGACGTGGAGTGACGTCACCTGTTCATGATTATTAATGAGGGGGGCTGGTCGACGTGGAGTGGCGTCACGAGCGTTAAGGACAGACATTCCTGGGTGATTATAGTATAATACATTTTGCAAACAATCATTCTCTTCGCCCGTTAATAATGCGAATGAATATCTTTGTACAAATACCGCATGATGTAAGGCGATGTGTCCCGTGGATGGGTCCCTTAAACACATTTGGCATTCGTATTTAATATGTCGGCAGCATGCATTAGCACAATCCTGTTACAACGTGACATTACAAAACAACATTGCCGCATCCTCAGATGCATAAATATACTCTTTGGTTCCAAAGAGTATGGATTCCTGCAGTCACGAAAGCTTCAAATCAAGATTGCATATATATTTAAAGTCTATGTCACAACACATTGCATGTTGTTGCACTGCTGCTCACAACGCAATGCTATTCATTTTCTTCGCATAATCCTCATCCGGCAGTCCTTTAACTGTGACCTTTTTGAAGTGCCACTTGTATAAAGAACTATTCATATGCAATTTTTTTGGAGAAAAAAACATCCGGATATTTGTTCTGAAATTGTATTATTACCACTCCCCAGTTTCCAACTTTTATCCACTATTAATCTGGCCTCTCAATTTATGCACGATGAAGAGCTATCACTTGTTAAATATTCATGGTCCATTGTCTAAAGGTCGGCAATTTTTTATTTAGAGGCAATGTTATCTTTAAATGTTTTGAGTTTATAATGTATGCATTACTAGTTCATGAAGCCTGTCTTTGCCAGGCAAACGTTCTAAATGAATATAATAATTAACCTGATATGATTTTTTTTTATCTACGATCAGACACTAACAACTACTCCAAAAATGTGTAGTTTACCGCAACAAAAACACAAATTGTTGACGACTTGATTCATCTTCTTACGTTTAAAGATGTACCCATCAGAAACTGCTCCACTTAAATATTTCGTTCTTTTTTTTATTAGAAAGAACAAACATTCATGAAATTAATGCTCTACGAGGGGAAACTTCTATATTTTACCGTTTTCGAATTATTCATATTTGAACATCGTAATATGCGTATTTTTTCGTTCAAAGCCGTTTGAATCCGAATATCTCAAAAACAATCAAAGAACAATGGTTCTTGCTTTCATTCTATTTGCTGTTTAACGCTCTAGCAAACGAAAAAAAAATTATCTTATAGATTGAACGGTTTCTGAATGACATGCACACACATGTTTATGGGGTACTTAAGATCAAGATTTGGGAGCCTTAGAATGAAAAATCTCGGATTTTCAGATTTGTCCTGTTGCTTGTGTACTAAAAGCTACTTATGTACCAAATTTACGCTTTCTACCTTGGCGGGAAGTACCCTAGAGATTTTTGATACGTATATACAGATTAAGGTCTTTATTTATATTCTAGCCTTTTGCCCGTCCAAGGACGGGTGTATTGCAGTATATCTGGAACTTGCAAGCGAAAAGCAGACCTCGACGTGATATATTCATTGCATTAATTCGTGTGCAATTTGTAAGGGCGCGGTGACACAGACTTATTTCATTTTATAGTTATAATCTCTTGATTATCATGACGTCCTTTTTACTTTGATATCTCAACAGCGTTATGGAGATCACGTGACGTGAGGGTTCTGCCTTTGTAGTGAGGGTTGTAAGTTGACGCTGAGGAGGGGGGGGGGAGGCGCCTCGTCCCCCCATGTGGAGTGACGTCACCCGCTAATTAATATGAATGGAGGGGGGGTGTTCATTTGGAGGACGTCACCTTATGTGGAGTGACGTCACCTGATCATGATTATTAATGAGGGGGGAGGGTGCTCCATGTGGAGTGACGTCACCTGCTCATGTTTATTAATGAGGGGGAGGTCCATTTGGAGGACTTAACCTGTTCATGATTATTAATGAGGGGGGCTGTTCGATGTGGAGTGACGTCACTTGCGCATGATTATTAGTGAGGGGGGAGGGTGCTCCATGTGGAGTGACGTCACCCGCTCATGATTATTAATGAGGGTTGGGGGGCGTCCATTTGGAGGGCGTCACCTGCTCATGAATATTAATGAGGGGGGCTGGTCGAGCGTTAAGGACGGACATTCCTGGGTGATTATAGTAGGTATAAGATACAAACAATATTTGTAAATATAAATGTCAAGGAGGTCACCAATTGCTGGGCCCTGTTGCTGCTGTTGTTGTCAGACTGTAACTCGTAGGCTTTCACGACTGATATTATTCATTCTTCAAAATTCTGGGCAAAAAACCTGATGAAGCTGGTTGTAATCACCAGTCAAACGTCGTCCTCCAATTGTTAATGTTGTGAGATTTACTCTCGAACACACCAGTTGGCTAAAGTCGTAACTAATTTCCACGTTTTGTTTACGTGACAACCCTTGCTAATTGGCTGTGTCAGGTGGTGGTGGTGGGTTAATGACACATTTTTATTCACGTGATCTCACCCAAAAACAAAACCTTTATTATAAGCCTTTATTATCGCTGCCATCTATTTCCCATGCCATCCTCTGCTTCCCTTGGCACGTCTCGCTGCCCGCTGTTATTAAGCAGCAAAACCCTTTTCGTCCCAAGGCTGGGCCGCGTGCAAGAAGCCGTCGCTGCATTTGGCGAAGCCACGAAGGCGGACCCCTTCTACGTGAGCGCGTACGTTGGGCGCGGCAACGCCCTCATGAACTACGGCCACGCGTCCGGCACCACGGCGGCTCAGCGTGACTACCTCCGAGCGCTGCGCCTCGACCCGCTGAGCGCCCACGCCAGGGTTAACCTGGCCTACAGCCTTCAGGTTGGAACGAAGCAACCGTCGGAGCCGTCGTGTTGGTTTTACAATTCTTCTTCTTGTAGCTGCTAAACAACGACTGCAATTTCACGTTCAGGTGGTCCATGCGAAAGAAGAAGGTTAACAATAGCTCATTATCATCAATCCACTTCTGAATGAGGGCCTCCGCATGCCGCGGTAGTCGTGGGGGTTATTTTACTGTGCTTGTTAAAGGTGGGGATCGCAGACGTGATAGCATAGAAATACGAACATTTTTATTTCTGCACTCCCCACTACATAGCCCTACAGCAACCTATTACAAACTTTTTTTTATCCAAGGCTCAACCAAAAATAGTGCTTAAAGAACATAGGCAAAGTCGTAATCCGAGACCTCCGATGGAGATTTGTATTTTATTTTATGGGCGTCTTGCGACGGTACTACTTTTGTTATACGGTACAGATCTTAGTTACAATCATGGTTACATTGGTCGCGATGCAAACAGCGAGTATCGGTAGGCGTGCTTTACATGTTACAGATGTAGTGGGTTCTAATCAGGCGCACACCAAGACTGGGAGTTTATTCTCTAACACAATCAACACTATTCAATGTTCCAAGTACTCTTTGGTTCTTTCGGTAAAGTCACGTAGGTAAAAAAAAAATAACTAAATGCAATGTTCCTAGGTTAACTATGTACATTCCGAGCGACTATGTACATTACAGGTTAACTACATAAGGTGGTGGCCACCGTTCCGAACCACCTAACCACTTTAGCGGACTCTATATGGTTGAACCAGAACTGCCAACACGCCGTCGTGTCTCTGCGTACTGAAGAACGAAGATCGGAGAAGACGACTTCTTCCCGGGTTGAACAGCCACGCTCCTTCTCGGGGGCTCGGCTTATATTCCGTGTGGTCACGCCCCCCTTCTCGATCCTTCGCGAAGACTCTGGGTCCACATCACGTGGCCCACTCGCCCCCTTTTGGAGGCCCCCGTGCCCCCTCGCCGGTCACGTGCTCTTGCCGGTTCATCCAGAGTGTCATGTCCTGATCCGACCTCCTTGACATCCGGAATCTGCCCCCTAGTGAGCCCTTGTGTATAGTACACCCACTGTAGCCATAGAACGGCCCATTTATGTCGTTACACAGGTATAGGGAATCGGTTGAAAACGTACAAAAAACGAGACGTTAATTCATAACCAGGTGAGCGTTCATTGAGACTAAAAGTCTATTGTTAATGTCTCTTATAATAATGCACAATTGCACTTATTTTTCTAAAGATTGTGAGAAATTATGGATTTTTATTGACCTCTTTTTTCTGATGTTTTAAAGAAAGCTATGTACCGCATCAGCTCTTGCCAGGTTGTTTCACACCACATTTTGATAATTAGTAATGGTATGCACTATTTTTGTAGGCGTATTGTACTTTTAAAAACACCATAAACCACCAAAATAGCAGATAAATTATAGCTAAATTCTAGAAAATTGGAATATGCTAATGCTCTACAAACAGTACCACTATGGCTGATAAAATATAATTGCAAAAAGGTATTATTCAAGCTTTACTACCAGGCAGTCAATGAAAAAGTTGAGAAATATTTTATATCCAACCATGTTCGAGCATATTGTGAGAGTATTGGAATTTAACTTTTTAAATCACAACATTAACAATGACAATGTAAAGCTCATATAGGATTTTACCAGCATTGTGTATGAGCATAACTGCAGTATAGATGATCCGTACTTAAATTGTACAAAATTATCAGCACACCGACCTAGAAATCATTTTACATAAGAATCTAAAAGCTATCCCCTGTTTCTTTGCAGGCGAATGGAAGGTTTCAGAAGGCTTGGAATCATTTCACAACAGCAATTGAGTTGGACGCACGATGCGCTGAAGCATTTGAGGGCCGTGCAGTTGTAAACCTCCAGATGAACAGCACGTTTGCTGCACTGCAGGACATCAATAAAGCCGTGAAGGTGGAAGTTTTGCCATTCTTCATATGGATTGTACATCGCCTTTGACACATTGAACACAGAAGCATAAACTCGTGGTGACTATTAGAATGTTTGAAAAGTGTCAAGAGGTTGCTCAAAGTAATGCTTGTGCAATACATATGTTTTATCAGTCACCGTGATTATCAAGGAATTTCAATATTAATTCCATACTATAATGAGCCAAGAATGTCTGTGTGTCCCGCGCGTGACGTCACTCCACGTCGACCAGCCCCCCCTCATTAATAATCATGAACAGATCTTGACTTAAAGCTTTCGTGACTGCAGGAATTAATATTCTTTGGGTCTTTCGGTAAATTTACGGAGATAGGTTGAAAGAACCTATCTACGTGACTTTGCCGAAAGACCCAAAGAATAATCATGAACAGGTTACGTCCTCCACATGGACCCCCCCCCCCTCATTAATAATCATGAGCAGGTGACGTCACTACACATCGAACAGCCCCCCTCATTAATTATCATGAACAGGTGACGTCCTCCAAATGGACACCCCCCGCCCCTCATTAATATTAATTAGCGGGTGACGTCACTCCACATGGGGGGGCGAGGCGCCTCCTCCCCCCTCCTCAGCGTCAACTTACAACTCACTACAAAGGCAGAACCCTCACGTCACGTGATCTCCGTAACGCTGTTGAGACATCAAAGTAAAAAGGACGTCATGATGAACAAGGGATTATAACCTTAAAATTAAATAAGTCTGTGTCACCGCGCCCTTACAAATTGCACACGAATTGATGCAATGAATATAGCACGTCGCGGTCTGCTTTTCGCTTGCAAGTTTCAGATTTACTGCAATACACCCGTCCTTGGACGGGCAAAAGGCTAGTATATATCATATGCACATGTGAAGAAATAAGTGTCGTGCATATGGGCCTTCAAAATAAGTCAATTGTTAAATAGATGTAATGTGTTGCGTTACATTATAATAAATAATGGATTGTTATGAATCATGTATGGTACGCCCTCTCTAAACACAATAAAACCAATAATTAATTTTATAAACCTATTTATTGCTAATGATCATGATTGCAGCAACAATTTATATATTAACAAGTTAAGGATGCACCTTTGAAAAATAATGTACTTTGCATTACAATAAAAGTACCATTTTTAATGAGCTCGTAAATTATTTTATACAATCCTCTGCCTATATCATAATCAGTATAACTCGGAGAGAGCGCTATTTTCTGTTGCCAAAAAATGTACTTGGACACGTGTTGCTTCAATGGTCATCGCAACTGACCCGGGCGATACGCGCGTGTGCACGGTTTCACGCCCCTCCCGAACGGACACCGCGGCGCAGCTGGGAAAGTCGGCGGAGGTGCTGACAAACCGCGGCGCGATCCACCAGAGTTCAGGCGATGTGGTGAGCGCCATGCGCGACTACCAGGCAGCCATCGTTGCCGATCCCAACTACGCCCTCGCGTACTACAACGCCGCCAACGTGTACCTGCACGGCCGCCAGCTGACGCAGGTGGTCTTGACGCTGCAAACGAGGCACCCTTTTTGTCACGTTCACGTCCCGGAGCCAGACGACACACTCGGTGTTTCGAATAACAGAGGGCTCATTTTGTGTCTTGGCAAGACGGCCGAGCAATATTGCCCTGGCCATTTGACCCATTGTTGTGAATGGAGACGGGACAACAACAACAAAAATAGTGCACGAATCTGGCTCTGCAAACGTTTGTTTGAACATGAAGCATTCGTACAAAAGTTGAATTCAGAATGAGAATAAATGTGGTTGGGATGGAAAATTTTCAGTTTGCAATAAGACTTGGTTCTGCCGTGAAGTTTTAATGAAAACACACATTCAGTATATCAGAGAATAGAAAAGAAGAGAATAATAATATAGCTATTATGGGTTTCTTTTTATGGAACACCTCGATAATTTGAACATCTAATTGGAGTGATTGTAAATTGCAAAGAACTGCACACTCTTGTACATAATGTACCAATTTTCACAAATAATTTTGGGCAAGAATGTTTCCAAACTTTTAATAGAATAATAATATGCAGTCCTTTGTTCATTGAATGCCGGATGAAGGCCTCCCCACACTGTCGTTCATGGGGATTATTTTAACCATACTTCAGAGTCCCAATTCAGATCAAATTTACCACCGATGTTAGCCATGGAAAGGAATCAAAGTCGTGTCGCTGGCTACGTTATACGGTGCGCTCACCACTGCACCACCACTTGCCACTTTCAATATAGTGCATGCTGAATATGATAAATTACATTATACGTGTGTACTCACATGCGTGCAATACAGTTTTCATACACTTTTGAGGGTAAAGTAAAATGTAATATAAACTCAGGAAGGTTTCGTCTGCAATATTTTTTTCTTGCAAGTGCTTCTTTAAGATCCTGCCGTGGTATAACGGTCACCTACACTTTGACTTTCGACCCAGAGCCCACCGGTTGGATATCCCAGCATGGTAGTTGAAACAATGGGCTACTTTGCTAAAGGAAAACAAAAAAAGATTAGGCGTTAACCTTTCTGGAAATAGTACAGGTTTTAAGATGTTCAAACACCAAAATAGACATCAAGGCTGCATTAACCACACATGCGCACCTCTGATTAGCACCACGGTTTGGCTATGTACGGTACGAAAGAAGTTTAACATAATACGTACAAAACATGCAAACAAATATACTTTGAGCATGTGTGCATTGTCGTTGAAACTGATTGGCCTACACAAGAGACAGTCTTCTATAGGACTTTAGCATCTTGGTACTGGCAACAAGGGTCCCATAGATAAGTTTGCTAAATCCCCCCACCCCCGACTCAGTAGTATGCGGGTACAACACAGACGATCAGCAGTTCACAATGTGGTGGGATAAACTGTGGGTAATCCCTTACTCTTTCAAGATGTCAGGCCAGTGTAAAAGAGTAGGCCAAATACAGTGAGCAATTTCAGTGCTGCGACCTTTACCTTTTATTTTTCCACGTATTTAACTTGATGACAACAAGTTTTTACAGACAGTTATGTCGTCGTGACCAACCACTACTGTCGTAATATAAAAATAAATGTATTTCGTTTGCAAAAATAATTATATTAAAAACAAGCACATCACAATCAAGTTGTTTAAAAAAACACATGTATTACGGATAGAAGTACCTTAACTAAAGTACGTTGTCTAAAATTAGAATTGTAATTGTCTGTAAAAAAAACAATGAGTTGTAGTACTAATAAACAAAACCAATTGAATACAAAAAAATATTGCCATTCATAGGTTGTTATTGCTCATGTGTTTTTAAAAGCTGCTATTCATATTATACAATAGATACGAGATATACCTGCAGATGGAACATCTTCAATTTGGCATTTTTATTCAATTGAGGGTGGCGTCCATGGTGTAGTGGTTGTCACACTGCGCTACGAACCTGATATCTTGAGTTCGCTGTAGCTAACATCGGTGGCAAGTAATACTTTTAATCAATACAAGGCCCCCCTGCACCAATACTCAGCTGGTGAAGTATGGCCTAACAACCCCCATAACTGAAAGTCCCGGGGAAGCATTCATCCAGCGTCGGATTGACACTGATGTAAATACTTATACATTATAAGTTAGTGATGAAGGATGGCTATGGCGGGCTAGAGTGGAGGTTTGAGCTCCCACACCTCCGATCAGCACAGTTGGATACGTACGGTGTGAAAGAAGTTAAACATACATACATACAAGCCTTAACCAATGAAGCAGGCTCATTCTTTTTCGGTATAATTCCCCATTACTGCTATGGTGGAATAACATCCGAGCATTGATTTATACTTTAAAGTTCATTTAAGTTAAACACATGCCAACGGCCCGCTAGTTTTTTTAATTATATTATTTGTACATCAACATATGAAATCTGGTATATGCCTCGCATTGACTTGATGCACAAACACAGCGTATGATGACCCATCTTGTGCTAATGTTCCCCTGTAGTAATTGAACCTGTGTGTGTGTGTGTGACCTTCACCACTGCAGGCGCTAGATTACTATGACCGAGTGGTGGAACTGGATCCAATGGACGAATGTGCCATCCTGAATCGGGCCATCGTCCGCTCGCTGAGCGGCGATGGCACGGGGGCTCTGGCTGACTTCTGCAAGGCCGCCACGCTAAGCCCACAAACGTCACACATCTACTTCAATCGTGCAAACCTTCACTGCATGCTCGGTCAGTACAAACGAGCGGAAGCAGACTACACTGAAGGTACGATTCCGCAGACAGAAAAGAAAGCCATTCCAATGGTTTTATTATTTTATATTTTTATTATTTTATTGTTTCCTTTCTACACGACTTTACCGAAAGAACCAAGAATATCATTCCACTGCCGTTCACTTTTTTTATTCGCACTTCTCTGGACCTGAGTCTATTATTTGTTAGGATTTCGAGTAAACTGAACCACCGTTCTTATTTGTATAGGATTGTGACTGAAACCGTTATTTCAGTAAACAACGTTGAAAGCCACTTTAAAAACTAGCCTCACTCCATACGAGTTTTTCAAACATTGCTCACAGTCGTCTGCTCTATGAAAGTCCTTGAACCGTCAAGCGGGCTGACGATGAAGGTTTCTCTTGAAAAATAAATACTTTAACCAAGTTTCAATTCACATGTTTGAGAATGAAGAAAGCTTGTGTTTGCAGCAAAGACCAAATGTCTATGGATGTAACCTTGCTCTAGTTTAGGCGATATAAATGTATTCATTGGCCTATTGATGTGGCACAACCATCACATCACTGTACATAATGGAGACATTTAGGAGGGAAGATAGGGGCATACATGAAATCTGTGCGTTGTGTAAATATTGTGGCTTTCAAAATGTGTTTATCCGAATATAGCTCATGTATTGTAAACATTAACACTGTTGTGTTGATTTAAATTAAAGTCCTTAAAAATAAAATAATAATTTGTAGTCTTTTGTCAGGCCACTGCTGGATGAAGGCCTTCCCATTCAGTGTAATTAATGGCTTTGCCCTTGTGTTACAGCTCTGACCCTTCAGCCGCACGATGCAGTTACCTACTTGTGCAGGGCAGAAGTCCGTGGCAAGCTGGGGAAAAAGGAGGATGCGATATCCGATTATAAACGTGCGGTGGAGATACAGACGGGGAGAAAAGAGTCACTGAAAATGTGATTCTCCTTTTTTTTTTACATTGACAGTGATCACAAGTTGAAGCCTATAGAAACTTGTTACTAGTATTTGACCCAAATGGTGACACGTCTTTAAAGTCCTTCAAAAAAAAGAACACACCCCCTCCCCCTCGAAAGAAAATCAATTATGATCCCTGTGGGAAAACACAGAATCTCATTGGACCAGTAAATTACCTTGAACCTTTGATCTTAAGCCATCATGTATACGGATACACCTGGAGACAGATACACGTCTCTGTATAGAATGGCTTTGAAAGCAAAGGAAGCTTTATTGACACTCATTCCATATACCAGCACATCGAAGTATTTCTAATTCACGTCAATTTAACATTTGACATGTTATATTTATTTTTATAATTTGCTTTCATTAAAGAAGGCCTTACCACATTACAATGGCATCTGCATGTAATCCTAAAGACCGAGATCACTTTTATTTACACTGGTGTAACATTTGCACAATAACATACGCCAAAACATGTCAAATACTAAACATGGTTATCAGACCACTGTAGTTGCTAAGTTAATGTTTATTGCCAAAGAGGAGTGTTGTCAATTAAATGTAAAAAAAAAACTCATACGAGAATACTGTATTTCACATTACACCCTCGGTTTGTTTACTTTTCTAGCATAATTACCCTTGATTGCAATCGTGCCTTTCTATATAGAGGGTATATATTTTTTTCGCTCTGCATGAAATACTCATTTCATTTTCGATTTCCAATTTTTTTTCATAAATTTGCTTTACCCACTGACATTTCGCAAATCAAGGCGGAGTTTTATTGGAAGTGGTTCATTTTGGTCCAAGGGTGACCCTCGTTTAATTTCGGTAATTTACAATTTAATTTGCAGTGTCAAATAAACGCGTATTTGTGCACAGTAAGTTTAGTGTTGTGGCTAATTTGGTTGGAATGCGTGCAATTATATTGTTTCTACACATAAGGTCACTAAAAGGGTGTTGCCTTAAATTGGCTATTAAGAAGCATGAATTTAAATGAGTGGAAATTAGACTTTGATATTCATTTGTTAATTCAAATTATTTGACTTGAAAAATCTAACTGCTTTATTAAATTTACAGTTGTGAGTGCATTAGCGTTCACAAGTTGGTGGCTAAGGAGGGCTGAGGTTTCATGATTTGCAACTATTATAATAATAGCTTTTTCCCCTGTTTTCTGGCAACGAAACAGGTGTCAAGATATTATTGGTTCTTTCAGTAAAGTCACGTAGAAGGGAAATATTAAAGAATAAACATATAAAACAATATTATTTTATTATTTCCTTCTACGTGACTTTACCGAAAGAACCAAGAATATGAATCCCTGCAGTCACGAAAGCTTTAAATCAAAACATAACAAGTGTTAAGATGTTAAAACACCAAACTGAAACCTTTTACAAGGAATCATGTCTGCATTAACCACAATACTTGTAGTCTGAATGCAAACAAAAAACATACTCTGATAATATATGCATCGTCTTTGAAACGGATTGGTCCACACCAGAGACAGCTTTCTTTTGAGCCTCGTCCTCTGGTCTAACACCGTTTGAGACGGGGCTCAAAAGAAAGCTCTCTCTGGTGTGGACCAATCAGTTTCAAGGAGAGTGCATATATTATCAGAATGTTTTTTGTTTGCATTCTCACCACAAGCATTGTGGGTAATGCAGACATGATTCCTTGTAAAAGGTTTCAGTTTGGTGTTTAAACATCTTAACACCTGTTTTGTTGCCAGAAAAAGGGGGAAAACCTAATATCATATATTGGCACTGGCAAAGGAGGTCCCATGATGCAACTATTATATTTAAAACTGTCTTATATATGTAATTACATATACATTTAGGTGTAATTCCGTTTGAAGACTGTGTCAATGAGGAAGTTGGTGAGTTTTTCTGACTTGTCTTTGTAGATCATTGCCGAAGCAGTCCCATTATTATTATTATAAATTCATCTTCATTGCAGAGAGGACTTATCTATTCCACAAATCTAAAATCGGTAGGTCTTCATTTCATGATAACATTTAAATGTCTTGTAAATGTTATCGATGTTTAATACGCAATTTAATAAACCATGTTAAATGAGATACCGGTTATTTTCAAGTGTCGGGGTTTGGCATCGACAATGCTCACGCACTTGCAGTAAGTAAAGTGTCACCTCCGTCTTCATTAGTTCATTGAGACAACCCTTTGTCACTGCACTGCTCTATGGAGGCCTCTCCCCGCCCCCTCCCCCCATGCTATGTCGACCATGTGGACTGTTTGACCATACTTCACCATTCTGGTTAGTGCCGGTTTGTGAAGGGTTAGTACCATGTTCCTCGTGTACTCAATCGTAGAGAACTGAGCCCCAGTTTGAGAAAAGATGCACCACTGTCGACTCATCATTACCCAACTGAGCATCACTCCGCCAACTAATATCGCAGGAACTTTAAAATCTACGCCGCTGCCTTTGGCTTCTTGCACTGTCAAATGTCTCGCCGCCGGATATTCACCGTGATGCTGCAAGACTCCGTGAACTGCACCGACCAGAAGTGCACTCAAACCTGCCCCTCAACAATGATCGGAACAACAATCCCGCATCTTTGACTGAGGTCCAGAATTCGGCCTGTTTGGAAACACGCGGCACAAACTCCGCGTGACGCGAATTTCAGCAGCATGGGGTTAAAGCACTGTGCCCACCAAACACCGGATCAACAAGCCCACCACCAACGCACTGCCTGGCTTACACAACACGCAGCTCATCAGCGAGTCCACCACCAACTCACTGGCTTACACAACACGCAGCTCATCAGCGAGCCCACCACCAACACACTGGCTTACACAACAC
>CM025616.2:2652703-2735639 GCA_014621495.2 Entosphenus tridentatus | reverse complement strand
AAAAAACCAAAGAGTATGAATCCTTGCAGTCACGAAAGCTTCAAATCTAGAACCCGACGAATCTCTTAAGCAAAGCTTCCGTAGAGAAATATCTTCACCCTAACAAATACACATTTATATTAATTTGCTAAAAAAAATTATCGCAGCTTTACCACGTTGATATATACACGCATTGAGGTGCAGATTTGTTTAAATGATATAAATGTGCAACATTCGTTAATGTGTTTACTAAAACAGATTTCATATACTCACTTCACTGGAATCCTGCTAAAGGTCATTATGAAACTATAAATATTTTAATTGTTCACCAGGTAAGGCTCACTGAGCAATATCACTCTTTTTCAGAAGCTCACCAAATGGCTTATCACGCGGAAATTTATAGCAGCCAAATACTCTACTCCAAACGCATGTTTATGGATGTGGAGGGGAAAACCGGACGACCGGGAGAAATATCCACGCGGCCACGGGGAGAGTGACACGCGAATTCAAAATATACAGCAGGCGTTAGGGTCTGGATCGAACCCACGCCCTCCGGTATACCAAGCGAGGTTGTTATTCGAATTCCTCCTTGGCAATACGGCGACTTACATTTGCTTTGTTTACTTGCGTAGGTGCTCACCGGTGTGCTGTACAGCTGTCCGGTTATAGAACTGAGAAATAAAGCTGCAAGCCCGCGGATCTAAACACCGCGTGTGTCATGCCGAGAAACGCGCGCGGCACAAAGCTGAAAGGACATCGGAGAGTCATTTCCCATCCGTGTTTTGTCTTCTTCCGAAGAACACAATCGCCCCCCCGCGCCCCCCCCCCCCATTTATTACGACGAATGTGGCCGCGCTGAGCGTCGAATGTGAAATGGATTGAGATGGATGTCCCAGCGACTCCTGCAGGGTTACAGCGTCGACCGTAATAATATAATTGCTACTCTCATGTGTTTCGGGTGCGCACGACGCGATGCGAATTCGGCAACGATGTCCGACGTTCCGAGTCGCATTTATAGAATTGCGAGACGGTCCATTCCTGATGCAACACATTTGTCGAGAATGTCTGCGGTCATAGCAACAATAATACAGGTAGGAACAATGGTCCACACTGCCCACCAGGGATTAATTGTCTGTCTGTCTGACTGTCTGTTTGTCTGTCTGTCGTGCATAAATAAATATATAATACACACAGCTCTTTGATTGGTGGAGACCTTACAAACAGCTTTTTGATTGGTGGAGACCTACTGCCGGGTACGGAGAGGGGAGGGGCCTAAGGATATGGGGGGTTGGTCAGGGGAGGGGCCTAAGGGAGGGGGGTAATGGGAGGGGCCTAAGCAAGGGGAGGGGGCTGGGTGGGTCACCCCGTGGTGCCCTTATAAAACTCAACGTTTAACCTACACACTACACTATACACGACACGATACACTACACTTATACAGGTAGTAACAGCTTCCACACTGCCCACCAGGTATGAGTTGTCTGGCTGTCGTGCACGAATGCGCTGTCCAACCATGTTCCTACCTGCCCACTCCGAAGGAACGTGTTAATAATATCCGTACGCACATTCACCTGACCGTTCAAGAGCGCACCGTGGGAAACATGTCTTGGCGTGCGGTCGTTTATCTTTCACTGTCTCAAAGACAATGCCGATGCACAATGTGCAAGCCACTCTCAGCACAGCGCTACTCGACGACTCTCGCACACACGTCCTTGAAAGCCTCGATCTTTGCAGCACCCTAAACGGACGGGTGGTGGGCTGCGGTGGGGTGGAGTGGCAGGCGGGGGGGCTGACGGCTGTCTGCTGCCACACTGCGCATGCGAGACCAATGGAGAGGAGGAGTGGGGGGAGGGGCGAGAGGTGGGGGGGGGGGATCTGGATCGACCACTGAACGGCACGGCGAGGGTTTCGTCAGTTGAACACGCAGCAAGTAGCGGTTTTAGGGCTTTCGCGACCAATATTATCCATAATAGAGGTTGTTTCTTGGGTTGGATCGCGTAAATATAAATGTGTCGTTGAACTCGCCACCACCCGACACAGCCAATTAGTAGTTTGTCACGTAAACAGAACGTGCCAATTTGTTACTCGTTCACAACATCTACAATTCGAGTGTGACGTTTCGCCGGTAACTACAACCAGCACCATCCGATGATGCTGGTTGTATTTACTTTCCAACACACCGGTGTGCTGAACTAGTAACGAATTGTCATGTTTTGTTTACGTTGCAACCCTTACTAACTGGCTGTGTCGGTGTGTGGCAGGTTTAACGATACATTTATATTTACGCAATCCAACCCCCCAAAAAAAACTTTATTGTAGAGTTCGTCTCTCCTACCAGCTTCTCTCCTTGCCTCTGCATCCGAAAATACCGTGGCACGCTTTGTCATGGCACGTCGGCAAAGAACGAAGCACTCGCTCAACTCGCACTGCGTATAATATGAAGGTCTATAGCCATCATTCGTCATCAGCGTGTATGTATTGCAGTGCCAGTATTGATCTATATGGCTGTATGAGACAATTGTTAAATAAACAATACAACTTCTTTATTTTCACGAGTTTTTAATGCAACAACATAACATACTCCATTGGAACCTCATTTGCCAGTAGTAAAATATGATCATTGGTTTTTTACCCTTTTATCTGGCAACAAAACTGACACCTTTGTTAGGGTAAAAATCCAATTATCATATTTTGCTACTGGCAAATGAGGTTCCAATGGTGTAAATGCTTACCCCGAGCTCTCATACTCTGAT
This sequence comes from Entosphenus tridentatus, assembly GCA_014621495.2. Taxonomy (NCBI): domain Eukaryota; kingdom Metazoa; phylum Chordata; class Hyperoartia; order Petromyzontiformes; family Petromyzontidae; genus Entosphenus; species Entosphenus tridentatus. The sequence continues at coordinate 2,732,907 of CM025616.2, read as the reverse complement.
GGTGCATTGTCCTTGAGTTGTGCGCCTTTTGGCGTCATCTGGTCCAACACCACGTGAAACGAGGCTCTAAAGAAAGCTGTCTCGGGTGTGGACCAATCAATTTCAAGGACAGTGCATACATTATCGGAGTTATGTTTTTTGTGTGCATTCCGACTGCAGGTATTGTGGTCAATGCAAACATGACTCCTGGTAAAAAAAGGTGTCAGTTTTGTTGCCAGATAAAAGGGTAAAAAAACTATTAACATAACATACTGTTTCCTAATCCTATGAGAGCATATGTTTACAGCACTGTACACGCTCTACCATAGGTGCATCTGTATTACAGTATGTCTACATGATACTAATAAGAAAACATGTTCAAGTCAAAGAGTGAAAACTTAATTTTCTAATGACTTTTAGGGGCCGTCCATAAATGGCGTCACACACCTAGGAGGGGGGGGTGTCAGACATTTGTGACGATGTGTGACGAAAGGGGGGGGGGGTGAGAAATGTGACGTCACATCAAAATGCGCAACTTTAAATAAAAAAGACAACACGTTCTACTTAATTAAATACACTTTTAAATAAATGTTTTCTCCTACAACATCAGAGCGCAGCGCCACTGCTGACTACCCCACAAAGTGGCACGTGTTACATCAACCCTGGAGGGATGATGGGCCAAGTCAGCCCCAACCAGGAGTTGAACTTGCAACCTTCCCATTGCAACTCTTTGGTTCTTTCGGTAAAGTCACGTATAAAGATAAAATAATAAATTAAATAATAGCATACGACGTTTCGATTGCAACACAAGCAATCATCATCAGGTATGAATGAAATAGCAACAAAAAATCTAACCAGAAAACTATAAACAGACATATAAGCAGACAGATATCACCAAGATACATAGAGAGAGAGTAACACAGGCACAGAGAGGGAGATCGTCTCTGTGGCGAGGCCTTAAATAGACAGAGGGGGGCGGGGGCAGAGAGAGAGAGGGGTTAGAGAAAAAATTAACATGTCAATGAGTACGGCGACGCGTAGTAGTAAAGAACGCAATCGAAACGTCGTATGCTATTATTTAATTTATTATTTTATCTTTATACGTGACTTTACCGAAAGAACCAAAGAGTAATTCCTGCAGTCACGAAAGCTCCAAATTAAGATTTTCCCATTGCAAATCGCCCACTCTGCCGCTGGGCCACCCTGCTCGGCTTACTTCGTGCATGATCATGACATAATGACCCTTCTACTTTACCTGCGCTATCGGCCGTCACGAGACGAACAGTCCATTCAAGAACTCTCACGAGAGTAGCACATCGCCCTGCGTTAGAGAACAGCCCGTGGAAGGAGATGTCACAAAACTACTTCTGAAAGCTCTTGAAGTGACTTCTTATGCACCCTGCGAGTGAGCACTTCCGCCACCCTCCGTGTTCTTGTTCGCCTCTTGACAGCGAAACCCACATTTTTCATCTCGTCGTTAGAATTTAGCCAGATTGTGGTGAAAAACAAATGTAATTGATGGGATGTTACTGTTGCGTGCGTTATTGAGATGGCAGAAACTATCAAATCACACTTCTTTCAGATGCGCTCCTGCGGCTATCTGGAAAGCTCTTCCAATATCAGGAAGCCACTGGAGCTATGCACTTTTAAATTTAGCTTAACAATGTATTTCTTTAAGAAGTGCTTTTTGTGTGTTAGTCTGTTGTCCTTCTCCCTGCACCTCCGATTAGCACGTTTGGTTACATACAGTCCTAAAGAAGATCAACATACATACACTTATTTTTCGCCAGCAGCTGCCCAGATTCGATCCCAGGCTTTCTGCAGTGCTGGCTCGGCGCTCTAAGCTCGGAGCCACCCAGCTTCCTCGTTCACTGATCTTTTTCTTGTCCAAAGATAAGTCACTTTGTTTTATGGATTTTTTTTTTGCCGGAACAGAGTGTCATCCCTCGCCACGATACCAAATCATTCCGGAGATCACGATGCTCTCTGAAATAAAGCTCCGTTGAGAATGTTTGGTCAGATAACACATTCCTGCGGAGGGAGCTGGTAGGAACGTTGGGTTGCTCGGTCAATGGCCAAGGTCAACAGCGGCGTGGTGTATTCCGCAAATAAGGCTGACTGTGAGGGCGGGCACAAGCCGACGTTAGTAGATTAAACGTTGAGTTTTATAAGGGCACCACGGGGTGACCAGCCCCTCCCCACCCAGCCCCACCCCACCCTCCCCACCCAGCCCCTCCCCACCCTCCCCTCCCCACCCAGCCCCTCCCTCCCCACCCAGCCCCTCCCTGCACGACGGACGGACGGACGGACACAATAATCCCCTGTGGGCTGGTGTAACCAGGAGGTTCCTACCAGTATACACTATTGTTGGTTATTCAAAGCTGTTGAGTGAAATGAGTGCAGTACAATGACAGCGTCTGACTAATACGATGATGATCATAGCCCCTTCATTGCCTGCATGTTAATTCAATTGGCGTATGGACGCATTACTGGGATTGTCCGCATTAGACGGAAGCATTTTGCACCCTTATCTGTACATTCCTTCCACAAGCACGGGTTTGCGCATTTGTATTCAAGCGAGCACATTTATAAACCCACACAAGCGCCTATTTGGATATTCACATTCCATGTAATGCGAGTTGGATTTATGTCGCGTGAAAATGCATGCTGTAGTGAAGCATACGCGATCTGCAGATGCAATCGGTCAATGTTGTCTACGTGCGTCTGGGGTTTTTGTGCGAGCGCGTGGGTACCCTAAACGCGCCTCTCTATCTCTGTGCGAGTGCATAAAACACAAATACCAACGTGGGATTAAACCGTGTGAAAATACTCACACTTCACCCCACCACGCGCAAAACTGACAATCAACGAACTGTGTTGTACCTCTGTTCCTTCTGATGACGATCGCTTGTGTTGTGACCGAAACGTCGTCGTTTTTTGTTCATTTCATTTTTATTGAGTATCATTTGAACCTATCTACGTGACTTTACCGAAAGGCCCAAAGAATATGTGGTGTACCCGTTTCACGCTGATGGATGGACAGAGGCGTGGGGAGATCTAATAAATTGGTATTTGTTTCAACTGCCGGGAACACAAATCGGCGACTCTGAGATTGCTAGCCCAGCGTGCTAACCATTACACGGTGGCAACATCCTGCATTTACAGTCATACGAATCACAATTGACTTCATTTCGCCCGTAAGAAAAGAGAAAATGCCCGATGTTCTCTTTTGGTACGGTTTGTTTTCGCGCGTTTGCGCCAAATATCGATGATGGATTGACGGACAAAATCGGGCCTCAAGGGTGACCTTTGTCAACTCGTGATGACAGCACAGTGCACTGCAGACCCAACATCCAGAGGTACGAAAGAATAATCGTTTAACTATTGATAAAGCCCTTGGTAAATCTACTGCTGAATGAAGGTATCCACACGCAGCGTCGGTTGGGGGGAGGTGGGGGGGGGCGGTTAACCATACTTCACCATGCTGGTCAGTACGGATTGGTTAGTAGACCCGTGGACTCGACTCAGACGTCACTCAGCGGGCTTCAGGAGACGTTGATCGCCAGGTTCCCAGCGCAGGGCGCTAACCACTGCACCACCTCTCCACCTACCCACGAGATGTGGTGACGTATCAGCCTTCAACGCGACAGTCGCAGCGGGCAGAACGTATCAAAACAGAAGATATAGGTTGTGCGAGCAAATACTCACGCAATAAATATGCTAAATTCCTCTTGATATGCAAATTCTTTTGTCAAGGCGCCCCTTCCCCCCTCCAACCCAGCTTAAATATATGCTGCCAAGCGTGGTGGTGCCCATTCAGACGCTGTCTTTCCGACAGACCTGTTCTTCACCTGAGGACGGCTGCTTGCGTTGTGGCCGAAACGTCATGAGAATTGTATTTTATTATGTTTCATTTTTATTATTTTATTATTTCCCTTCTACGTGACTTTACAGAAAGAACCAAGAAGACTCACGCAATGCTTTCACAAAATGTATAAATTAAATGTGGTAGAAGTCCAGTTGTAAAAAAAAAACTGCCCTAAAACTTTTCAAACCTAACAATTTGTTATCGTAGACATTAACTATTTATGTAGTCAAGCACCACGGATACAGCAGTGTGAATATCGCCTGTATGTATTTTAAACTTCTATTTTCGCATCGTACGTAGCCGACCGTGCTAATGGGAAGGTGTCTGTGAGTACGAGTGTGTGTGTGCACGTGTGTGCTTGCCAGACATTGGCACGGTGGCGAGCACAGTCAGTTCACCGACAAACACCTGGCTCTGACCCCACGACCTTCTGTCAGCGAGCCGGTGGCCCCTCCACGTGGCCCCAAAGTGCCAGCGAGCCTGGCACGACTCTGTGGGGACGTCGCCTTCATACTCTGTTACTGTTGAATACGATTTGGAGGCATGAGGCGTCCAAATACGAGCACGTCTCTAGATGCCGTACAAAGAGGGGGCAATAGAATATTAGGTTTCACCCCTTTCTGGCAATAACACAGTTGTGTTAAGATGTTAAAACACCAAACTGAAACCTTTTGCAAGGAATCATGTCTGCATTAAACACACATACTGTCCTTGTTATAATTCCAGTCAATCTAGAATCAGCCGTATTCTGACTGAGTCCTCGATAGTATTGTGGTTAGTATCCCTGCCTGTCACGCGGGAGACCGGGGTTCAATTCACCGTCGGGGAGCGCAGCTATTTTAAAAATTGTTTGTCCACTGGTTCTCATTGTTATTACTATTTAAAAAGACTTGCTGTTCATAATAAAATAAATTAAGAAATTGTATTTTCTACCTACGTGACTTTACCAAAAATAACCAAAGAGTATGGATCCCTGCAGTTACGAAAACTTCAAATCTAGACTTGCTGTTCACTTTTACCACGTGATTTTCACCAAACCTTGAGTCACCTGCTGCTCTCAAAAGCCTGAACTTTTAAAAATGAATCCTTCTTCATTTCAAGCGATGATATACTTAGTACAGTACTTGTGGTGATCATGCAAACGATACGCATTGTCTTTGAAACTGAATGTCTCTGGTGTGGACCAATCAGTTTCAAAGGCAATGCATCATAAACTACCAGAGCGTGTTTTATTTATTTGCATGTTCACCACAAGTATGTGTGGTCAATGTAGACATGATTCCTTGAAAAAAGCTATCCGTTTGGTGTTTTAAAATCTTAACAGCTGTTTTATTGCCAGAAAGGTTTTATTCTTTTCTGGAAATAAAACAGCTGTGTTAAGATGTTAAAACACCAAACAGGATAAAACCTTTTCTTATATTTGTATTTACTGGCAGGTGAGGTCCCATGAAGAGGGGACAGGCCCATATGTGGACTATTCAAAGATTCACAAAATCATTATGTTGTGTTTGTGGAGTGTGTGTGTGTGTGTGTTTCTTTTTCTCGAATCACTTTCCCCCCTGTTTTTACTTGAGTGGGCTCTTGGCAGCCCATTGTACGGGGGATGAATCTCGACCTTGCCCTTCTGGATCGTTATCAGCACTTTTTTGTTGTTCATCACGATGATTGCAGCCTCCATGGCTGCACGGTTGGAGACATGCCTCGCGCGTTTGTCAAATATGGTTGGGTACGGTTCAGCGCGAGATGCTGGCAATGTTTTAGTTTACCAACTTCGGCTTTCGCGACCAATATTATGTATAATGTGTGTTTTATATGTACGTTATTTAACCCAAACACCTTTATTATGGATGGTTACGTTTTAGTTCACTCAACCTCCTTGGATTTGTCTGGGATGTGACCTTCTGGACTCATTTCTTTTGCTGTGATAACTTTTGTCGTTGTTGTCGTTTGTGCTTTTTTGTTTCGGTGCCATTTCTTAAAGCGTTTATTCATTTGGGATTTTGCTTGGCAATAGTGGCTGTGTATTGGATTTGGTCCCTTATACATATAATTAATGTACAGCGTTGTGCGATGCTATTAGCATTAATGACCCGATATAAAATGAAAGTATTATTATTGTAGTGAAGTGGGATAAATTCTGCAGAGATACAGACATGCACTTACCTGCATTCATTATTTCTTGCACTGGACCCGTGTTGCTACATATCAACTATGACTTTGTATGGCAACTCAGAGGTCCGCGTCCCGGTGAGATCGACAAAGCAACCTCTCGAGCAAGCAGAGTCGATGTCTTCCGTGCCTCCGCTGAGTTGCCGTGGTTCACGATGTGGTCCACTACGTTCTGGTGAGAGCTTCTAGAGTTGCATGCCCCTGGACCCCCCCCCACCCCCCTCTGTCCACCCAGCAATATGCATTCTATTCTATTTCGCATTTATACAGAGCCCTTCCCAGGGCGCTTTAAGATTAAATCCGACGGCGTTCAGTGAGGATGGCGATGGAATGAATGGAGGGACAGGGGCTGGTAATTGAGCTGATGCTGCAGGGGTAGGTAAGGCAGAGTAAGGTGGAGTGTGATGAGGGTGTCTGATGGGTGCAGCGTGGATGAGAGGCAGCGGGGTATGGGGGACACGCGTGAAGTTGTGGATGAGGATAGGTGGAGGGTGCTAGGAGCAGTCAGTCGATCAGCAGGTCGCGTGTGGTGTGGTAAAGTGGAAGAGAAGGCCCAATACCCATGAGAGGGGCTCTCTAGGACACCCTCTAATGGAGGACATTCCACCAGCAGTGGCACGAGCGAGCAATTGCAGGGCTGCGCATTTACCTGTTATAAAGGTATGTATGTTGAACTTCGTTCGAACCGTACACGTGTGTAACGTCACCTTTATATGTGAGTATTTGAGCTGCATTATTCTAATTTGCAAAGGCAGGACCTGTACTTTATAGTATTTGGTGTTTACAAGCAATGCATGGACAGTGTGTATCCTGGGCCATGAACAGTGTAAAATGCCACGGTCTTCGAATGCATACAACTCGATAGATTTATCCGAGCAAAGTCTAAGAATGCGATGCGACAGCAGAATAAACACATTGCCCAAAATATAATAGTAGGTTTTTACCCTTTTAACTGGTACAAAACTGACACCTTTATAAAGGTGTCAGTTTTGTACCAGTTATAAAGGTGTCAGTTTTGTACCAGTTAAAAGGGTAAAAACCTACTATTATATTTTGCCACTGGTAAAAAAGATCTCATAGTGTAAACATTGCCCAAACTCTATCGGTTATATATTTTAAAAAAATCCTCCAAGATATATATTCCTTAATTGCTTTGTAAAATGACATTTATTTTTGTAACAACAGAGGAGAAGTTGTGACCCCTGTGCGGGGTCAGAAGTCGACGGATCATCACACAGCTGGTATGTACCTGCAAAAAATCGGACGGCACAATTAACAGATTTGTAATTAACGGCCGTGTCAGCAGGTCTGCAGAGCCCGTTGGCTGCCTATGACAACAAATTAACCGGCTGCCAAAGCTGTGGGGTTTTTTTTCTTGTGTTCAATTCCACAAAGTCTCGAGGGAAATGGTTTCCTGCAGTTTTGTATTAAGAAAAAAAAACGCAGCCCGGCAATTGTTTGCGTCACAGCGCCGGCGTTACCCTTTTACAGCTGGGTTACGTTTTTTTTATTTAAAAATTTGGGACAACTCCTAAATCCGCTTAGCCACTTTTCAACCGAATGCCGCTCAGCGAAAAACACGGACGTTTTTGCTCGTACGAGATGATTTGTCACAAGACTTATTGTGACGGACGGATGAACGGACGGAGATAGCTCATGCATCGACGCTTTAAACCTTAGTTGGGGAGCATGAAAATCAGAATTGGCTTGTGTATATTTTTTTGTTCTAATATTATCCGTCTCATTTACACTATTTTGTTCAGTCATTAGCCTGAATGCAACGTCACCCGATATTTTGGTTAATATATTGTAATCTGCATTAATTTATGCATGAAAATATGTGTAAGGATCGTTATTAATTGCATAATTGCGTCGGCACATTTAAATGCGCATTTTTGTACTTGAATATTATATTTGAATGGAGTGTTATAGCTAGGAACATTAGTTTGTATGTTAAATCGTGTGATATAATTTGCCACAAATAGTTGCAACGCGTGGTGTTTGTATCTTGAGCACTGTTTAACAACGTAGGGTTTTGCGAGCAATATTATCCATAGTCGAGGTTGTTGGGTTAGATCGCGTAAATATAAATGTGTCGTCGAACTGGCCACCACCCGACACGGCCAATTATTAAAGTTGGTCACGTTAACAAAACGTGCCAATTCGTTACTAGTTCACAGCATCTACAATCCGAGTACGACGTTTCGTCGGTAATTACAACCGGCATCATCCGATGATGTCGGTTGTTTACTGTCCAACACACCGGTGTGCTGAACGAGTAACGAATTTAATAATAGGTTTTTTACCCTTTTTCTGGCAACACAACTGACACCTTTTTACAAGGAATCATATTTGCATTAACCACAATACCTGCGGACAGAATGCAAACAAAAAACAACTCTGATAATATATGCACTGTCATTGAAATTGATTGGTCCACACCAGAGACAGCTTTTCTTAGAGCCCAGTCTCACATGGTGTTGGACAAAATGACGCCAAAAGGCGCATGATAGTAACGAATTGTCATGTTTTTTTTACGTGACAACCCTTACCAATTGGCTGTGTCGGATGCTGGCGGGTTTAACGATGCGTATATGTACGCGATCAAACCCAAAAAACCTCTGTTATGGCTCTCAAGCACTGCTTGTCATGTTTTGTACTCATATTTTCTCAGTCATTCACACAGCGGAGATCGGATATCGTGCGCTATGAAGCCCACACTCATCGCCATTGCTACCAGGGTTCTCGCTGTTAGCGCGGTGCTGTGAGCATAATCCGTGCCTGTCACATTTTTCTCGTGTTCGATTACAGTTATTATACGGCAACTCTTATTTGACGCACCATCTATCATCTTTTAACAGCCATTGGCATATAAAGGCCTCCCACCAAGATGTTCGCCATCGCTCACTAAATTAAACTAACATATTTAATTTACCAAGTAACGCTCACTTGAGCTCTTAGCTCTTTTTCAGGGGCCACCTGGCCACACACGATCGCGAGCTGATCCAAGTTGGCGCGTATCATCGTACGTGGGGATGTGTAGCGGCAGCCAAATCATCTAAGCGTGTCTCGTCTCTAATTGGGGAGGGCAACCCGTAGGACAATCCACGCGACCACCGCGGGCAGAAAGAGAACGCGTGGAATTCAAATATACCACGGGTGCGAGATCGAACCCATGTCCTCCTGCGCACCAGGTGAGAGAGATAACATCTCCTCGCCACCACGGGGCCGTGTGGCTCACGGACCGACGTCGTTGGGACATCTTCGGGGTGCTCCAGAAAGCGAACACATTCATTTCCGAAATTACCGTAGAGTCTTCTTAGCCACCAGGGTATTCTCGCAGGGCGTGTAATGAGTGTGCATGCGCAGTGTCTCTTCGTGCAATTGTATTTAACGTTAGCTATACACGCTATGGCTTTCTAAATTGAAAACAAATTTCTTTGGAAACGCTTTTGTATTTAGTTTGTTGCCCCCCCTCACCTCCGATGAGCGCGGTTGGCTACGTACGGTGCGAAAGAAGTTCAGCATAAATGCATACCGTGTAAAGTTTGGCCCAACTTCGAAAAATGCGTGACAGCAGGAATTTCCCCTTGGAGAAATTCGTTTTGCGGTGTGCAATCTGCGAGTGCACACAACCATAAATGAAGAGTACTCTGACATTTACTTCCGTAATTGTGCTAACAATGCATGCGCTATAACTACAGTGAAGTGTTATTGGTCACAGTCAATCCGCTCCGCGTGATGGAGATGCAATATCGTTCATGATAATCCGTTTTTAATGGGAATTCCCCTACCCATCGTCTCCCACATTTTGTCTGTTGGCAACAATTATAGACACACAAATTGACTGCTTTACATATTGGTATTAGAGGCTGCCGTGCAGTTAGTAATCTATTTTATTTCACGGGATTCTCCTGTCACTCTTCCCAACTACTCCGAGGGCACAATTGTCACATTCTCCCACCGTCAATTCGCGGCATCTTCCCGGTGAATAAAAGCGAATAAACAGCGGATACATTATTACCGAGAGCATTATTTTGTGTGTGTCTGCATCTTGCAACGCGTGCATGATACCACCACCACGCTGACGAGTGTGCACCGTGAATTGCATTTTTCATCCGCGCGTGGACAGCGGTGGCACCAGCGGTTTGAGCGCTCGCGCTACGAAACCCGGCGACCCGAGTTCGATTCCCGTTCACGGCCAACACCCGTGATGATTATCTGAACCGGTCATGGGGCCTCCCCATAGGTCAACTCAGCCTAAAATCGGTACCTGGTGCGGTACGTAAACATCGCCACTGGGGGAGACAAAGGCGGCCGGGCGCGGTGTTGGTCACACACCTCCTCGTGCACCGTGCCGGCCTTCATAGGTGCTCACTGCACAGCACTTACGGGGGATCTTTGTCTGTGTGCGCACGAGAAAAGCAATTGCACCGACGTTCAGAACACAACACAAACGGGTGCCGCCGTGCTTTGCTTCATTCTTGCGATAATGTCAACACGGAAGCTCGGTGCATTAGCCCCCGTCATTGTGCCGTATTCAGGAAGGATCTGCTTACGCACAAGCCGCTAATGCACCGTGGACCCTTGGCGGATGAAAATGCATTTTTGCCATGATCTCATTGAGTTCCGGGGAGAAGGAGGGGGGGACAAAGATTTTCGCGGCCGAGTAATTCACCAACGTCCGTGTCCTTCACCATCCCCCCCCTCCTGCTCGCAAAGGGTCCCGTTCGCGACGAGCGCCCGAGGCCTCGCGGCACCGTGGCGATCGCTCGCGACGTTCTCCCAAGCCGGGTCGCTCCGGCCGTAGCGCGTGGTGCGACCCAGGGGAGCCGTCGCCCTCCGTCTGCATTCCTGCGTGGCCGCCCGCGCGAAAAGCCGCCCGATCGTCTTCCCTTCCAGGCGACCGAGTGGGCCCCACGCGAATGGGAGCACGAGGCGCCGTGCGTCTCGACGATTTGATTCGCGCGCTGCCACGTGGTGTTGCTTTTGTTTTCGCGATTGCGCCGTACAATCCCCCCCCCCCCCGCTGTGGCTTTCAGCTTGTACCGCGTGTTGCTCAACGCGGTGTCCGGCGTTTCGCTCCACGTGCCGGAGGTCGTGGGTTCGACCCTAACGCCTGCTGTATATTTGGAGTTTGCGTGTCTCTCTCTCCCCAAAAAGTGATTTTTTCCCAGGGTCCTCCGGTCCCCCCCCCCCTCCACGTTTAGAATCAACGTGCGTTTCGAGTATGTGGCTGCTCTAAATGTCCACATGATGATGAGCCACTTTGTTGGGCTGTCATTTGTGACAGCCCAGGGCGCTTCTGCAAAACAAAGCTGCGTAACTCAGTTAGGCATTATCTGTAAAAAAATAAGAAACGGTAAAGAATCATCGGACATCGTGACAAACAACGCGAGGTACAACCTGAACACCCATCGCGGAGAGCCGTTCCGTCCACACGTGAAGCCACTGCATGGCTCTTTACTGCTTCTGTGCTCGTGTGGCGTGATGCTGCAGGAGAAACAATAGCGGTAATGGGGTCATGCTACCATCGATTGAATACAACACGGACAAAGATCACGTGTGAAAATGTTTCAGCAATAGAGTCGTGACATGCTGGTAAACGGGCCCATTGGACAATGGCATCAAATCACACGAGCTATTTAAAGTGACTAAAATAGTAAAAAACACAGGGCCCAGTCGACCTATTTAAAATATTTATTGTTCATACTAATTGTGGACCGGGTGGCAACCGAATATAATGTCGTGGCTTTAGCTAAGATAAAAGTAGTTAAGGCCAAATTATTGTAGTGGAATACGATGCTGTGAGGCGGTAACACGTGAGTCAAGTGAAATGTTGGGACGGGATTTGCTTTCTTAAAAAAAAACGAAGTTCCATACTTGAACCTATTATGTAAACATAGGGTGCGAGCAAAGAGCTGGAAATAGAGCAAATCTCATTCGTGTTCAATCTTCAAAAACACAGGTGCCACTCCATTTCATGCTACATTAAGTTGCTTTACAATGTTATTTGCAGTGACATTTAAAGTATTAAATCCGCAGTGGGGGACGATTATATTTAAAGGAATCTTGGTTGCACAAAGTCAGACTTTGCCTGGCATTCGGAGGTATTCTATAATGCATTTACCGAGTTGTTCAACAAATAAAGGAAACTCACACGCTTGTTTAAACAAAGGACTTTGGCATTTAGTGGATATAACCCAAGATTCGGTGACCTACATCATATATTCTATATCAATAATTGAGCAGAAAAACACGTGGCAAATTATTGAAGTGACATCTCGCGTTCACGCTGTGCTCGTGTGTTATTATATTTGTGAAGCCAAACAAACTGTTTGTTCCTGGAGGTGACACATTGCATTTCCGATTCTTTGACCAAACGCACGCGTCTCATTGATTCACAAAGGGCCGTGGTTCAACGAGAAATACGACGCGATATCGATTCGTTAAAGTGCCTTCATCGCCGCTAGCTTCCGCACGCACAGAGGAAAAGTTCCATTCATCAAAGTCTTACTTCAAGTGGCCATGCTCTATTTTACCTCGCTGATGTTGTCAAGGAGCATAAACCATCATGCGAACACCGGTCATCCTCGCAGCAGCGGCTTTTGGCAAACCATCGAACAAAGACGGTCACCACATCGCGTGGCGCTTTCGGATGCGCTTCTGCGGCCGTCTGGAACGTTCTTCTTTCCGACATTAGGAAGCCACTGGAGCTATGCACTTTTAAATCTAGATTGAAAACTCATTTCTTTGGAATTGCTTTTTGTGTTTGGTTTGTTGCCCTTCCCCCGGACCTCCGATGAGCGCGGTTGGCTACGTACGGTGCGAAAGAAGTTCAACATACGTACAGTGACGTTTACATTAATCGCGTGGCGCGTTTGCTCGAACAATACATGCCAGGAAATGTTGCAATTTTAAAGTAAATAATCGCTGCGAGCTTTCAACCGAACAAAGGCAGGAAAAACACAAAAGTGCGCGCTAATATTAGGCGCTTTAAAAGCAATGTTTTTGCTTTAATAAAAAAAAGCGAAATTGTTCATCGATGCACGGACGTCTGGCACATGAATTACGCATCACTCCAATTACTAACTGTGAGCGTTTACGAGAGAGAAAAGTTATACAAACATAAACTATCAACCCACGGTATTACCAAGTACATTATAATAGGCACCGCCAGCACACGCTCCACCGTGATTGACATGAAAAGTTTACACCGTTTGACCATACATCCTGAGAATGTGATGCCTTTATTTTCACGAAGATCACGTGTAAGCCTTGCTTCCTTAGATCCCTTCACCTTATTGAGTGGCTTACGTTTGCGGCGCAACATCCCGGTGCTCTATGGCGAGTGTTGCTGATGTATAACACTGGTCAAAAAAAATAATACAAAAATTTCTGGCCTGGACTTTTGCAGCTATTTAAGACTAATTTCAGGGTGCTGATTCCAAATCTGTTCTCAGATTTGCTCTATCACATATAATTTAATGCTATCGGCATACCCCTATTTAATTGATTTTACCCGAAATTAACTCTGTCACTTATGATTGCAAGTTGTTGCGAGTCAGTGACTGCTTTAGTGTTAAAATATGGCGCTGTATTTTTAGGATAGTGTGTTTATAATATTATTTTATGTAGATATCCACATTTATTTAATATTTTTCTTCTGCAGTTTTTATTGAAAATGCAATATTTGATATCTCGAAAACCTGATGTGATAGACAACAATTGATGTCAGATTTGGAATCAGCACCCCAAAATTACATTAAAACCGTTGGAATACCTCATGCCAGAAAAAGTGTGTTGACCAGTGTAATTCGTCCTTCCACGTAAGAGTTTCCACATCTTCCATGGTGACTAAACAATAGGAAATGTACATTCCCATCCAAAGCAATGGAGCAAACCCACAGCATTGTTTAAGAACAACATATGCATGTACGTTGAACTTTTTTCGCACCGCACGAAGCCAACCATTCTAATCAGTGGTGCGGGGGAAGGACAACAAACTAAGCACACAAACATCATTATGAGTCCTCCTTTGCCAGTAGCAAGATATACTGGTAAAGGTGGTCTCATAATGTAAATGCTTACCCCGAGCTCTCAATACTCTGATAGTGCGCTGTTTTTGAGTTGTGCGCCTTTTGGCGTCATCTTGTCCCACACCATGTGAGACTAGGCTCTAAGAAAAGCCGTCTCGGGTGTGGACCAATCAATTTCAAGGACAGTGCATATCATTATCAGAGTTGTCTCTTTTTGTTTGCATTTTGACTGCTTGCGTTGTGATTATTGCAAACATGATCCCTTGTATAAAAGTGTCAGTTTTGGTGCCAGATAAGAGGGTAAAAACGTATTACTACACAAAAATCATTTTTAAAAAAATCGATCTAGATTTTAAAGTGCACACACACTTGCACTTTTTGGAAAGAACAGCGTTCCAGACGGCCGCAGAAATTAATCCGGAAGCGCGCGATGCAGTGACCGTCTTTGTTCGATGGCCAGCCAAAATCGACTGCTGCTGCGAGGATGACCGAAGTTCCCTTGATGGTTTAAAATATCTTTAAGGCACACGCATCTTATTTAAAATGTTTTTTTTTGGGGGGGGGGCGGGGAAGGGGTCACCGCTGTCTGCAATGCTTGACGCGTCCATTCCATCACTTATCGCCAGCAGCAGGACTTGTAGGTAAACATGTGAGCAGACGCGTGCTTATCACGCATGGGTGCAGGGTGCCTCATTTGCCTTGTGAACACATTGGCTGGCTTGCTTGCTTGTGTGTGTGTGTGCGTGGGAAGCGGTAGTGTAGCCGTTAGCGCACTGCGCTACGAACCTGACGACCCTGGTTTGATTCCCGCTCACGGCCAACACCGGTGACAGCGATTATCTGAACCGGTGCTGAGCCTTTCCTAGGTCGACTCAGCCTCAAATGAGTACATGATGCAATGTGTAAACATCGCCACTAAGGAGACAAAGGCGGCCGGGCGTGGTGTTGGCCACCAACCCCTTCGTGTGCCGTGCCGGCATTCATAGGTGCTCGCTAACAGCACTTGCCCCTACAGTCTGTTAAGGCTTTACGGGGGATCTTTGTCTTTGTCCGTGCTTTCGCGCACATTCCAAATGCATGGTTTGCAGAATTGTGCAGAATCTCCGTTCTATGCAAGTGGGGAGCGGTAGTGTAGCTGTTAGCGCTACGCTGCGCTTTCGAACCCGGGTGAGCCGAGTTCGATTCCCGCTCACGACCAACACCAGTAAAGATTATCTGAACCGGTCATGGGTCTCCCCTAGGTCGACTCAGCCTCAAACGAGTACCTCGTGTGATGTGTAAACATCGCCACGAGGGAGACCATGGCGGCCGGGCGTGGTGCTGGCCACCCACCCCCTCGTGTGCCGTGCCGGCCTTCATAGGTGCTGCTCGCTAACAGCACTTGCCCCAACAGCACGGGCGGCCTTTGGTTTTGGCACATTCCAAATGCATGGTTTGCAAAATTACATGCCTCATGCTCACACCAACCTGACAGATAGGAGCACAGGTTCAAATGTTAACACGTGCGAGATTGCAGTGCAATGCAACAACAATGTATCCTAATGAAAATGATAAAGGTGCAGCCCTGCAATTACCTGATCGGTTTTGTGCGCAGAAGGGCTTCCACGCTTGGCCATCCGGGTTGCACGTGCGAGTCGTGCTTATGACCATTAGACCACGACAGAATCGCGTCTAGTAATAATAATAATGATCGTAATGACGATAGCAATTGTGTACGTTGAAAACACCTGAATGAGTCTGGGAACTCCTTGTCGAGGGAGGGTCCTGCATCGAGATGTTTGGCCAATTCTCATTCGTGAGTGTTTTTTTTATTTTGGCTTCAAGTGGAGCAAGTCGGAATGCACCGGAGAAAAGCCCCCAACGTGCACCAGGGGGCCGAGACTCAGCACCGCTGGCCACCTCGTATCCCCACACCCTCGACTTCTGGCCAAGGCCTGGTGGTTACCTATCCGAGTACGAATCGGGCACAGCCAGTTTAAGCTTTCCAGGATTTGATGAGTCTATTCTCTTCACAGGGCGATTTTCTCGCTGAAAAATCAATTATATCAAGTCAAACACACTGACAATGGAGAATTCGCTCGTGTTTATATGCTCGGGCAAACATACATGTGAGGTAAAGAATAATTTTTGTTTAAAACATGCGAAAAAGGAGTCCTCAACAAATGAGATTTCAAAGAAATGAGTTTGGGGATTTGTGTTGCCACCATCGCACCAGCACGAGGCTTCGTGGACGCTCTCGCGACGGATGACGACGACGACGACGATGATGCCACCCACCATTCCCTTTGAGAGAAATGTTTAATTAATTCCGTTTGTATGCCAAAAATGAGGAGGAAGGAGGAGGAGGAGGAGAGAACATCTAAATAAACTAAATCGTTGCTCGCACGCGGTAATGTTTCCCGTTGTATTGTTGTCACGTCCAAATGAAGCACAGAGCACGACAACAGCCACGAGCGTTGCCCTTGGGGGTAAGGGGCGAGGCGGTGAGCTGTGGTGAGCGAATGGTGCCGGTTCCTGAGGAAGTTGAAACAACAGCGAAAGCCGTCGAGGCTTTGCAAGCCACCGGTTGCAAATTGCGTGCGAGACGAACCAAATCCACTCCTCGGGCCGCGCGAATGCACTCACACGCGTTGTAGACCATTAGTTGTACCCTTTAAGTGCTGTGCAATTTTCTCTATAGTCACCGCTGTCTGCTGGCTCTTGAAACACATTGGTCATTGAATGTGCCTCTGAGTATAAGATTAATGCCCTACAAAAATCCGAGTCCTCTCCAAAATTAAATCAGTTTATGCTGGCTGGAATGCACTTCCACAATTAACAATGGTACGTTTTCACACACTTAGCAATGTAGCATGCAGGTAAAACAAAATCTATACAAATCGAAGCATAATAGCAACAAACACCCAACATCATTCACAAACATGTCACTGTGGTTTTACACGAGCACGATGCAGATTTCACCATCAGTCCTTATCCGAGTGGTGGAAATTCAACGTTCCTATGACAGACGCTGATGACCCAAACAATAACCACTGGACAGCAATAGTTTAAAACTGATTTTTGTTTTACTTTAGAACTGCTTTGTGTGTTGAGTTTGTAAGTCCTTCCCCCGCAACCGCGATTAGCACGGTTGGCTACGTACGGTGCAAACGAAGTTCAACATACGTACGTACAAACATAGTAAAACCCGGTCTGTAAGGGAGTTGATGGCAAACACTTTCCCACTGAACCAACGGGGCAAGGTTCCTACCCCCCCCCCCCCCCCCAAATCTGTCCACCCAGCAGTGAAAATGTTTGCCCCAGTGAGTCTATCGGTAGGTTGCATACGATGGGGAAAAGTGTGGGTACTCCCCCTCTCTTCCATGACATCTGGCCAGCGTGGAAGAGTAGGCCGAATTCCCGCCCCCCGTATACTAAAGGAGCATCTCTAGAACCTCCCTCGAGTGATGGCCCTTCCACCAGCAGTGGCGTGAGCGAGCAAGTTGGAGGGGCTGCACTTTTACATTGTTTTGCTGTGGGTGATTGACTGCACGTCTGCCATGCACATGCCGCGCACGTGTGCTTATCGACTCCGTGATTTGGCGATGCGAGCTCGCGACAGCCCAGCTGAGCGTGCACATCACGAGTCAAGGCCGTCCGCATTCTGCCGATTGTGTCAGTCGCCAATTGTAACTTTGGGTGAGGCAGACATTCATTTATTGCCCCCCCCACCTCCAATGACTGGGCAGGGGAGAGCGTGAACGTTTAAGGTCATTTTAAAGTTTGAAATCATTAAAACTGACGTTTTTTATTCGATGACAGTTGGATTGTTAAGGGAGTCACATGACGCCAATGTGTTGTTGCATTGGCTTTGGCTGTGAACGTTTAACTGTACGTGTATATATGTTGAATGTTTTGGGCTCCACGTGATCTCCACCAGCCATTTTTGGCCACTTCATTTACCACATTGTTTTAAATTAAGTTTGTGTTCTTGTGACCTTGAATCACAAAATGTATTTAAACAAGTGGGATGTGAATCGTGCCGCTCCTCGTTGCACGTTTGAGTGGCCAGTTATCCGTCTTCACCGCGTACACCACGCTGGTGACACAAAACGGTGAGTGATTTGCAACCTGATGTCATGTCTAATGACGAATACACAACAAACCACCATCACAATTGTAAATGTTGTTTCTAATCTGACGAAAAAATGCAGACTCAGAGCCTGATATGGTAGAAGCACCCCAGTAAGCATGCAACGTCGTTCGGTCAACGTCGACTAAAGATTGCTGCATGTTTACGGGGACTCTACTTAACAGAGGTATTCCTCGATTTGCGAACGGGATGCGCTCTTCAAAAAGCACACGTGAAACGAAATTTCGTAAATAGGAACGGCTTTTCCAATGAATTTAATACAACAAAAATAGGGATGTGTTTCAGACAGTCATTCTTACTCTACTCCTACCCTAAACAATATACGCCGATATCACTTTTCACAACACAGAAATAATAAGAATGAAGAACAAAAATATTAAAGGGATTGAATCATTATTAATTTAACACCTGTTCAGGGAACTCACCAACAGATCCTGCTGCATGTTGGACTGTCTGGCGAGGTGATGTGGAGGCGTTGCCTGTTGCAGGAACAACAACTTGACGCTGCCTCCCAGATGACGTCTCGTTTGGTGATCTCGGAGTGAAATTTCGTGAATGCGGAAATTCGATTTCGTTAATAGAAAAGTGTTCATAATTTAGCAATTGGGTGAACGCGGAATTCGGTGAACCAAACGTTCGTGAATAGAGGGATACCTACATACAGTATATAAACAAATTCGCTAAAGGTGGAACATTTCTGAATGACAAAAATGCCTCTGTGTTTTTGCTCCCGGAAAATGTGTTTTTCCATTATCGTCGCCTTGTTCGTTGTTATTAAGTATACAAAATGTTATCTTAATAAATTGCCTGGAGGATTGTGCATTTTAAAAGCCACTTTAAATTGATTGATCCACTGCTGCGCTAATGAATGTGGTCATGTGACCATTCTCAAATGTATACATTATTAACGAAACAACAACAATCAGTGGGGTTGATTGCTGCCGTAGTATAAACAGTCACTGAACAAATTACCCTAAATTCGTCTCGATCTCGTCCCATCTCACGAACTCAACAGGGCTGAGACGCACAGTCGGGAGACTTTCACGCTTTGTTTATATTTTTTGTTTATATTTTTTTATATTTTTCTATACGGCTCTAATGCGTGCTGGGGTCGTGACGCGCAACATCGTGACGAACAATTCACGGCACAACCTCGCAACACACCATAGAGGTGAGCTTGCTTCGTACGTACATGAAGAGACTACCTGGGGACAGCAGGTGTAATAACAGGTGTTATAGGCTTGGGGTGCGAGGCAGCCACGAGATGTCAGAAAATTTAGTTTACCCCCCCCCCCCCCTTCTTAGAGGTGGAGTCTTTTTTTGGGCACCCCAATACTTTACAACATAATCGGCCAAACAATTCGATGAAGGACCCTCCTAAAAGAAAGCGCTTTGAGATTCAAGAGGGCATTCTTGGGTACATAAAGGTCATTCTTAACGCGTGAGTTTTCACTGCCGCTTGTAATACAAGTACCCGGATGTCGTTTGCACGCTAGACCACGTGTCAAACATGAATAGCTTTCGCCATGCGCCTGCGGGCATCTTCAGGGGTAGAATGAATCGTCAAGGAGGGGTAGGAGAAGCTCATCAAAGTCCCTGTTCGCGCCTTTTCAGGAAGACGCCACTGGTCGGGGATATGCCACTCAGTCTTATGTCCCCACACCCTCTTACCCCCTCACCTCCACTCTCCCACTCTCCTTCGCCATGCCATACTCGAATCTGAAGAAGTCCAGCCAATGCCTCCCCTCCCCCCCTCCCCCCCCAGAGGCCGACGAAGAGCCCACGGATAGAGGAGAGGGCCTTGACCAACATCGCTGTGAGCCAGAGTTGAAGGTTGAGGTAGGTGGCTGCACCTGAACGGAGGGTGGTAAACCTGCAGGCACCTTGGGATGAACACGAGATGCTTCTCCGCCTACCTCTGGATCTGGGCGAGAAGGAGGGCACAGTTGCTCTCCTTCATCTCTTACAGGAGGCCCATTGGCACCGTGATATTTGTTATTTCACCAGGCAAGGCCCACTGAGCCACGTGGCTCTTTATCAGAAGCGACCTGGCCACCGATGACAGCTCAACCAAGTGACTTATCATCGTGTGAAAATGTAGAGCAGCAGCCAAATCATCTCAACGCGTGATGTTGAATCTAAATATGGAGGGAAAGCCCGGAGGACCCGCAGAAAAATCCACACGACCACCGGGAGAGAGACACGCAAACTCCAAATATACAGCAGGCGTCAGGGTCAAGATCGAACCGACGACCTACTGCACACCAGGCGAGGTAGTTAACATCTCCCAGCTACCGTGATGATTATGACGATGAAAGAGAGAGAGACACGCCAACTCCAAATATACAGCAGGCGTCAGGGTCGGGATCGAACCCACGTCCTTCTGTACACCAGGCGAGACAGTTAACATCCCCCAGCCACGGTGATGATTATGACGATGAGAAAGAGAGAGAGATGCAAACTCCAAATATACAGGAGGCGTCAGGGTCGGGATAGAACCCACGGCCTTCTGTACACCTGGCGAGGTAATTAACGTCTCACCACCGTGGCGCCTTCACCTTGGCAAGCCTCGTGTGGTCGGGTAACGTGAGCAGCGGCATCCTTCCCGAGGACATAAAAGGTGCGAGCGAGCCGAGTGCAAAGCGGCAGGGATACTGACCCCGTGTTCGCCTCTCTCTCTCTCTCTTCTGGTCACTGGTAAGTTAAGTGAACTTTTTTTAGTATTTTGTTCAAAGCATAGCGACTGTTGTTGTTGTTGGCTGTGGGAACGGGGGGAGCAGCATTTTAACACCTTAAGTGCAGCATAATAGTGCTTTCAGGATGATGTACTCGTGAAGCATTGGTGCATTGTCAAAGAGGGGGCAAATTGATGCTTTATTGGACAAATCCCACGTACGAGCCTTAGAGTTGAGTACACGCCTCCTCAGCTTTGCAGCCGTTACAAGCTATTTATTTTAAAACTAGGTTATGGATTTCTGTTGTCTGCATTAGTGCACAACGCCGCATAAACATGCTGAAAGAGATTCGGTCTGGCACTCTTTTCATTGTCATTTGCTCTTTGGAAGGCCTTTTTTGACGAGCATATATTTTGCAGCTGAACATATTCTTCGTGCGCATTTTGGTAAAATTTGAGTTAAAATGTGTTGGGGGTGGTGGGGTTCTACACGTTGTCTGCAGAAAAAAAAGAAATGCTTGCACATTGCGGGCGAGCAGTGAGGGCGAGAACGATTGCCTTGCAGCTAATCAAACCGGGTTTGATCCCGGTCACAGTTAACCTCAGCGGCACATTATAACTCACCTCCTTCATCAACCTGTACTGACCAGCATAGTGAGACACGTTCAAACAACTGCCCATGGCCAATGATGTAAAAAGGCCTACATTCATCAGTGGATTGACAGAGCAATGTAAAGTGTATTATGTAAAAAAAATTTTATGAATGCCATACAAAAGCAATCCATCTGCTTAATATGTGACATACATGTATACCCACCTACCCACAATGGCGAGATGTTAAATACAGTGCCTGAAACACAGGAGGTCACAGGTTAGATCCCGATCCTGACGCCTGCTGTATATTTGGAGTTTGCATGCTCTCCTCGTGGTCGTGTGGACTTTTCTCCGGGTCCTCCGGTTTGTACCTTTACATTTAGCAACATGCGTGTGGAGTATTTTGCTGCAATACATTTCCACATGATAAGCTTCTTCGTTGAGCTATCACTTGTGGCTAGGTGGTTTCACTTCTAAAAAAGAAGCTAATAGCTCAGTGGGCCTTACCTGGCAAACAAAAATAGTTAATAGTTGAATACGAACCCACCAATCAGTGCTGTAAATTTAACAACATATGTGTAAAGTCTTAATGGAGAAAGAGAGGTTGACAGATGATGAAATGGCAGGACGATGTCTTCGAAGACGTAGAGAAGAACAAATGGATGGGGGCTTTAATCGAGCGGTGCGATGTCAGAAAGAACAAAGTATCCGCTTGCTGGTGTTTATCGGCCGTACGAGCGTACTGGTGAAGTGCCCTCCACTCAGCTGCCATCACTGCTGGTGCAGTGTCCAATGGAGCATGTCCACTTCGAGGAAGACTTTGATATATGGGACTTTTCCAACCAGAACGCGGAGTGTGTCACGCTCTTCGCTTGCGGAAGCTGGCGACGGGGAGGGCACTTTGTCATCGTATTTCTAGCTGAACCACGGCACTTTAGAAATCTGAAAACAGAAAACTGTTTACTCTTTTTGTTCTTTCGGTAAAGGCACGTAGAAAATAAATAAATACATAAATAACAGAAAACGACGTTTCGATTGCAACACAAGAAATCGTCATCAGGTACGAATGAATGAGAAAACAAACCCAGTAAACTTAGAAATATAATGCAATACAACACAGAGAGTTGGCTAACATAACAGTCAACACCATACCTGGTTGATTACGTTCTTACAAAGATTGCTAAATTTGAGAGGGAGACAAAACACAGACACGGAGACACATGGACAGACACATAAGCAGAGAGAGACAACACAGTGACACACAGAGAGAGACACACACATAGGCACACAGAGTAACAACGCATCTGTGTCGAGGCCTTAAACAGAGAGTGAGGGAGGGCAGAGACACACAGAGAGCGAAAAAACAAACTTAATAAAGCAAACTTAGTAAAATTTGGAAATGTAATGTAATGCAAAACAGAGAGTCGGTCAACACACAATCTAAACGTCGTATTCTATTATTTAATTTATTTTATTTCTACGTGACTTTACCGAAAGAACCAAAAGGTAATTCCTGCAGTCACGAAAGCTCCAAAAGGATCTGAAAATAGCGAGTCCCTTCCAGGAACAAACATTCTGTTTTACTTATTTACATATTTCTATCTTCTTGGTTCTTTCGGTAAAGTCACGTAGAATGGAAATAATAAAATAATAATAAAACATAATAAAATAATTATCACGACGTTTCGGCCACAACGCAAGCAGCCATATTTCTAGATTTGAAGTTTTTTACATATATGAACGGCAGCTCTGCATGCAATCTGAGAAGTAACTTTTATAATTCGATGTATGTACGTGATAATCAGAGGTGCAGGGAAAGGACAGTGTGCTTTCTGTGAGTCTGACATCTCACTATGTTGCTCAATGATTTATTCGGATAAATTACTTGGGTGACCACGCACTACATTGTGAAAGAAGGCTTGCGTTTACCTTCACAAGCAGACTTGCAATACAAATTACGCACCTTGCACTGCAAGAGAAAGATAGGCTTCACTCCGATATTAAACCCGGTGACTCAAGTTCATTTCCCAGCCATGGCTAAGAACAGTGGCATCAATCTGATCCAGTCCTAACCACCTCCATCCCATCCACCAACTTTCAACGAACATAATAATGAAGTGTGGTTAAACAACTGGCATGACCAACGCAGCCTTGGGAAGGCTTTCACCCAGCTGTCAATATTACCATCCTTCACTGAAGATTTGGACACTCTTTAAATTCCCTCAGATGTGCTTCCATGCGGGGTAAGAATTAATGTGCTGCCAGGTCCTGCAAAACACATTGCTTGTTTTGTCCCATGAGAAAACACTTCCTTCCCAACTATGTAGTCCATAACCAAGTGCGAATCGAAGATAAGCTACAATGCAATATACGATTCGTCCCGTATGTGTCTTTAAGCAACCACGAAAAAAAACTAACGGTGCCAACAATTTTCTCTATTTTATTCCATGCGTTGTTGGAGAAGCCAGTGAAATGCATCGCAATTAATTTCACTAATTATTTTTAGTTTTTTTACCAAGACGCAGTAGTGAGCCGTGGCACACTCGCCCTCAGCTGTGCGATCTCATCCTTGTGCGATTTAGAGCACAATGTGGGCATGAGAGATAAGATGCAGTGCAAATTCAAAACGTTTTTTTATTCACAACGTTAAAGAGGGCCTGAATTACAAAATGGTACTGTCTGCTGATTTTAAGTCAAAAGGATTGCCTTGTGGCTCCAGAAAAAAAAGTTTTAGCCAATTCCTAACCACCACCTCTCAGAGGACTGTACAGTGCTCAGTTGGGCTGAGTGAATTTAACATTTCATTCTATAGTTCACGACAAAACAGGGAATACTTAGCTCCTAGAGCAGTAAATATGCATTGACTTTAGGGTTAAGAATTACGTTTTTTGGGGGGGTCATAACATTTCACAGTAGTTTATGTCGCAATTATTTATAGGCTTTGTGAATCGTGTTTGCGTTGCAGATAAGCACATTCTTTCGCTTTATTTATGAAGTTGTTTTACCGGTACATAAAGACAATTGTGACTAAAGTGACAGATGCACATTTTAATGACCTTCCAGGCTGGCTACAAATATGCATTTCGACGCGATATAAAGTCAAGCCTATGATATGACGAGACATTTAAAAAAGAAATACGTAATCTGCCAATTGGACTCCGAGTTAATTTGCAGCCAGGAGATTGATTTCTTTAATTCGTAGGTGCAAGATACACCTGAAGTCTTACATTGCTTTAGGTATCGTGGTAAGTAGATGTGGCTCAGAGGTCAGAGCACTGAGCTGACAGCACTGAGGTCCTGGCTTAGAATTCAGACAGCTACCTGTGATTAAACCGGCTTCTCAAGCCACTTCATGGACTCCGCCTGTTCACCGATGACTGCGCACATTTTACATTAAATTTGTATTCCAATTAGTCAACATTCCAACTCTGAGCATTCAAGAATGTCAACATTTGACTGTTCGTGGGATGAACATTCCTCTCGGTGGCAGGTAAAGTGGGAAAATGCTGCCCGACTTCAGTGCAGAACAGAGTTCAACTGGAATGTAGCTCCGCATTAGCCACTTCATTTGGCCATCCCCGAAATACGAAATGGTTGCAAAACTCTGCCAGAGATCCAAACGGATACTTTGTCTCCTGACGTGAAGCTGAAAACAACAATAAAAACAACATTTGCGACGTTAAATGTCGCGAGTTAAACACTTAGAATTAAACAATCCCCGTTATCAGGAGTGACCCAAGTAACTCGCAACATGCGGATTGTGATTCTAAAGCCAACAGAAAGCACCCCCCCCCCCCCACTGCTTACCAGTAAATGTACATGTCTCAAGAAATACGTGGGTCTGGCCGCATTCTTAATCTATAATGAGTGTTTACAGACATTTGTTTACGAAGGAATCGAGGCTGTTCATTCAGAGGTTATCGAGATGATATTAAAGAGCCCTCATGGGACCATGCCAAAGAGACACGGATAAAGGATGCGTACACAACAATGAGATCAGAAGCCAGTAGTAGTAGTAACACTGAGACGTAGTAATCATCACAAAATAGCAAGTGTAAGCACAACTCGGCTTTACGATGTTGATCAAAGCAGGATGGCCTAATTGTGCCGTGCGCCGCGCAGAAAACAAATGTAAAAAGGTTTTTTTTTGTAAATGCAGCTTTTATTACAAATCCGTAGGTTTATTTTTTCGTGGCAGTTTTGCCGTATGGGCTGGCTGGCTGGCTGGCTCTCCGTTGGTCCATCACGATGTCCGACGTTTCGCCGCACGTGCTGGGAGCCTCGCACGCACAGATAGCAGATTACGGAGGGGGCACGACGGCGTGGCTTTCGTTCGGCAGTAGATTAACAAAGGGGCTGTAAAATAAAAGAAACATTACCGATTTGCATTATTATACGAACGTTACGTGTAAGCGTACCGCACCTCCGCTTGGCAACGGGTGTCTACGTGCCGGTGCGAAAGAAGTTCAACGTGTATGCATACACCACAAAGGCCCGTCTCCCCGTGCTGCGCTTAGGAAGCTTTTGGAGAAAACTGCGAGCTTCCCAACACGCGTGCAAACCAGAAAACGCATCAGAGAGCGTCAGTTTAGATGGCAGCATATGTTTACCAAAGAAGTTATAACATGGGACCTTGCCAGTATCAAAGTATAAGAATAGGTGTTAACCCTTTTTGGCAATCAACCAGGTGTTAATCATTGGAACCTCATTTGCCAGTAAAAAATATGATAATTGGTTTTTTACCCTTTTATCTGGCAACAAAACTGACACCTTTTTTAAAGATGTTGAGAATTTATAGCTCGGAGTGAGCAGCTACAGCATGGGATCTTTCTTGCCAGTATCAAAGTATAAGAATAGGTAACGAAGGTTGTCTCTGGTGTAGACCAATCAGTTTCAAAGACAATTCCGTATGTTACCAGAGCATGTTTATGTTTCGCATGTTCACCACAAGCCTGTGCGGCAAATGCGGACATACTCTTTGGTTTTTTCGGTAAAGTCAAGTGATATATCAAGTGATACAGCAATTTTGCTGTGACGGTTTCACCTGAAGACGGAAGCTTGTGTTGCCTCCGAAACGTCGTGATTTAATGTATTTGTTTTCTTTTTTAACCCACGTGACTCTACCGTAAAACCAAAGAGTATGAATCCTTGCAGTCACAAAAGCTTCAAATCTAAATGCAGACATGATTCCTAGAAAGGAGCTTTCTGTTTGGTGTTTGTATTGCCAGAAAGGGGTAAAATATATTCTTATACAAAGAGGTTCTTTTTGTGAGGTAATTTATGATAAACAAAAACAAACAAAAAATAAGTAGCCATTTCCTTGCTTTAAGGGCATTCGTGCCGCCTCTCAAAACAAAAAGGTGCAATTATGAAGTTTGATTTCTCACTGTATTTGGAGAAAAATAATTACACTTCTGTTTTGCTTTCGCGTCTGAAAAGGCAGAGCGAACCGTTGTTAATCTGAGGCCTGTGTAAACGACGTTGCTGATAGCTGTCCTACATTCAAAGTGTATAGATAGTGACTGGGGTATGTTCAACGTTATGCCTTCTCATTGTTTTGACGTTTCGAAACGTCAAAACGTAACTCATCGAAGCTCCAATGCTCAGTGTTTGTTTAAAGTCCACGCACAGACCCCATGTGTGCGTACTCGCACACACGCGCACACGCACGCGATATACACCGAACTCACACACACAGATACACGGAGAACGAAGACAAATATTCTCTATGTAGCCTTTTTGTACACGGTTCCTAAGAATTGTTTTGAAATGTATCGCAAGGCTGCACCATTTTCTGTTATGATGGGCTTTCTCGTCATTTGGAGATTTGACTTTGAAAGGTTGTTGGCAAAAGTGCTGTAGGTTGGCATCTCCCAAAGACCAGTACCGCTTACGAGTGGGTAGCGTGACTCATTTTAGGCTGAGTCAATCTATGGAGGCACGGCGCTGGGTCACACATTACTCGCCTTGGCCGGGAATTGAACTCGGTTCACCAGCTTTGTCGCGAACCTAACTGCGCCACCACTCCCCAAAACACGTGCGCAGACACAAACACAAACAAAACAATATAAACAAAGCGATAATTGCAATGCTCTACTCATTAAATGTCCCGTGGTAATTGTGCACTTTGATCATCAGCGTATTACAATCATGACCCAGATTTAATGTCAGCAATTGTCTACGTAAGTGTTTTTTTAAATGTACTTAATGATTTTTGTATGTCAAATATCAGTTTAAATTCCTGCGGGTAACTAAATGCGTATATCTCCCTCTCAGCTCACTCTACTCTCCTCCACGCACTCTCCTACCTCTCATTTCACTCTACTCCACTCTCATTTTACTCTACACCCCTCTCATCTCACTCTGCTCCCCTTCACCCTGTTCAAGTCCAGGCTTGAGACCTTCCTTGACTGTGACTACCTGTTTGTTTTCATAAAATAAATATGCCATCTGTTTCTGTGCACAATACATCCGTGTTTAACGTACCAATTTATGTCGTTACAAATGTAATGGCTAAACACGGTCATGAGAATTGTTCTCCAACTTGCCAGTGTGGTCTTGAAACAATCATAGCAATTGGCGCAATAAACGCACGCTCATGTATAGCGTGACAATTTTATTTCTTTGGGCTATGTCAGGTGGCGGAGGGGCCCTAAAGAATACAATTTGTCCCCATCATCAATTTGGCTTAACCCAAAAATCAACCATGAATCCTATAATATTGGCTGCGAAAGCCATCTCGTAAGGCTAACACAGTTACATTTCACCCAGCGCATTTACAATGTCACTTACAAGGTGTTAGATGTGTGTGTGTGTGCGTTTTGTGTGCTGGATGTTTATGCGAGCGTTACATGCCAACACTAAAGTACTCGTCTTTGGAGAAACCGATTGTGACCTCGCTGTAGCTCTATAGTCCAATGTCTTGTTTCGAAAATAAGAGGCAATGGTTAAACCGCAGATGCACTCGCCTCTCCAGGTCACACTCACTCCGCTCCACACACCAAAAAAAAATAGATTGGTGCTTCTGTGCCCAACTACTGCCTGCTACCACAGTTCGACATGTGAGTCAAGAGAGTTAGTCATTCTCAGTTTCTCCCAAAGACATAAACAAAGTGATTATCATCACCGACGCAACTATTTATTTCCGTGGCCCAGACTAAGCATTTCCTCTGCAGCGGCTCGTGAATAACAATTGCTATAAATCTGGGAGGGTTAAGGGAAGGGGAGAGCATTTCCTGTGGTGTATGCCCCACCCTTCCTAGTAAACAAGGCCCCTATTCCCAATAATTATAGTTATAATTTAGTACCGCTGGTGTTCGCGCCATTCTATTAACTAACGAACAATGTTTATGTATTCATGATTGCTTGTGTTGCAATCGAAACATCGTGAGAATTGTATTGTTTTATTATTTTATTATTTCCCTTCTACGTGACCTTTACCGAAAGAACCATGAATATGAATCCCTGCAGTCACGAAAGCTTTAAATCGAAATGTCATGTTTTGGTATTTTACCAGGTAAGGGCCACTGAGCTATACAGCTGTTTATTCAGACGCAACATGGCCACAAATGATAGCCAAACGAAGTGGCTTACCATCACGTGGACATTTATCGCAGCCAAACACTCCAAACGCGTGCTTCGAAAGGTGGAAGGAAAAACGAGAGGACCCGGAAAAAAATCCATGCCACCACGGGGAGAAAAACACGCAAACTCCAAATATACAGCAGGCGTCAGGGTCGTGATCGAGCTTACAACCTCCTGCGTACCAGGCGAGGTAGTTAACATCTCCCAGCCACCGTGATGATTATGATGATGATAGAGAGAGAGAGACACACAAACTCCAAATATACAGCAGGCGTCAGGGTCGTGATCGAGCTTACAACCTCCTGCGTACCAGGCGAGGTAGTTAACATCTCCCAGCGCAGATCGCTCCGTTATGGGATCGTCACCTCGTGTGATTTTTCGCCGCCTTGAACTTTTTTCGTCGTCGACTTGAGCGATAATTACACCCCGCCCCCTCACCCCCCCCCGGAGGATGGGACAGGTTGCTCGTGGGAGGCAAAGTGTGAACTTGGTCATTGTCGCGTCGCCCGGTGCATCCTCGAGTGACGCACAGAGACATTTGTTCTCGCGGCTGTAGGCGGCGGGGAGAGAAAGGAGGGGGGGGAGTAAGGAGAAAATCGGCTTCATATTTAAGTGGATGGCCCTAAGTTTCATTCAGGTCGGGCTCTATCTTGCCGTTCGGCAAGATGTAGTAATAAATGGTGTCTTACTCCTCGGCAGCCGCGGCCGTCAGATATTGTGAAGGAGTGTCAGACGAGGTATTCATTACGCGTGTCGCGGCAAATGGGGTCGAATTTGGAAAGTGCACGATACCTGTCGGGGAGATCAGCTGAGCATGACTGGGACTGGAATGGAGACTGGATTATCACACAATCGCCACATCGGATTATGCCTGACGTATGTCTTTGTTGTTGTTAAGAATATCACCGATAGAGACGGCTGGGTTTATAGACAGAGGTCAGAGCGCTGAGCTGCCACCACTGAGGTCCTGGGTTGGAATCCAGACAGCTGCCTGTGATTAAACCGGGGTTTCAGGCCACTTCATGGACTCCCCCTGTTCACCGATGACTGCGCACGTTTTACATTTAATTTGGATTCCAATTCGTCAAAATTCCAACTCTGAGCATTCAAGGGTGTCAACATTTGACTGTTCGTGGGATGAACATTCCTCTCGGTGGCAGGTAAAGTGGGAAAATGCTGCCCGACTTCTGTGCAGAACAGAGTTTAACTGGACTGTAGCTCTGCATTAGCCACTTCATTTGACCATCCTCTAAATACGAAATGGTCGCGCCGAGTTCGAATCCAGATGTGTACGTCTATCACTCATTTCCATTCATTCATTCATTCGATCTATTCATTATCATTATCGACTGTCATCGATTTTGCTTCATCACCTATTTTGTCCACCTCATCTCCACCGTCACATCCACGTGTACCGTTATCAATTCTCCGTAAAGCGCCTTGCTTCAGGCGATACATACACATTACATATACATACGTTGTTTACGTTAAGATAAGAGAAGGTGTATGCCGCCCATCAACAACTTGATTTCTCAAGTGTGGTGAGTTGATGGTGTTGGGCCGGTCACCAGCGACTGCACACCTCAAATAACGTTTTGGGTTTTTTTGGGACTTCATAATCAGAATATATTTATTTATCCTGGAGAAATCCGATGAGCTATGCAGCTCTTTTTTTATACAGATCTCCAGCAGGGGCTGCTCAGAAAGTTATACAAGAAACAACAAACAATACAAGGGACGAATAAGAAACGATAGGACTTCGTTCAGCTCCATTACAGCTCAGAAAGTGGCAGGGGTGGGAAAGTTCGGTCTCTTCGTGTGGACGAGAGGTCACTTCTCGAGATTTCCACTGCGTGATAAAACCGCCTCCCACTACTTCACGATGCCGTCCAGAGCTGGTTGTTGAAGGCAGGGGTCACCCGTTTGACGTGCGGTGGTCATCCATTAAAGGGGCCGTTCATAAATGACGTCACGCACCTAGGGGGGAGGAGGGGGGGTCAGACATTTGTGATGATGTGTGACGAGGGGAGGGGGTTTGAGAAATGTCACGTCACATCAAAATGCGCAACTTTAAATATAGACTACACGGTCTACTTAATTAAATATACTTTTTAATCAATGTTTTCTCCTACAACATCAAAGTGCAGCGCCACATTAAATACGCACTACAATGACAATAGTTTAAAGCGATTTGAAGCATGTTTTTATTTGGGGGGGGGGGGGGGCAGAGCTTTGTGACGTCATATTTGAGGGGGGAGGTCTGACTTTTTGTGACGCCGTGTAACGAAGGGGGGGGTGGTCAAAAATCGTCCAAAATCGCGTGACCTAATTTATGGTCGGCCCCCAAGCACCGTCCAGGCGCAACATTGCTTAGCTTAGGAGATTTTACACAGATGTAGTCATTAGCGTGTGATACGATCATTGCTTGGGGTGTGGGGAGTGGGAGAACGGAAACTTGTGTCATCTTTGTGTACATTGGGTCGGCACCTCCGATTAGCAGGGTTAGCGACGTAGGGTGCGAAAGAAGTTCAACGTTGAAACAAGCCAACGTGTGCTGTTGACGACGCAATGATTTAACGAGTGCCAGCTTGCAAATGACGCTGTGGTTTTGCAATTGCAGGGGGAAATGCCAAATCGGTGAGCACTGGCTCACCGATTTGGCGTCTGTACGCAGATGTGCTTCTCTTGTATGGAAACTGTATGCTGTCGTCTTGACATTGGATAATCCGCAGTTGCATTCGTGACTCTTTGGAGGCCAAGGAAAGCTTCACTTTGATTATTGTCTCTGCATTGTGTTGATGTCACACTAATACTGGACCTCACGAACTCTGCAGAGTGTCTGAGTAACCCACGTGGCACATTGAGCCGAACGTCTAACTTGTACTCACACTGTAAGGGATGGGGGGTGGATACGATGACTCGTACTGGTAGGAAACCACTGGTTCCACCAGCCCACAGAGGATTATTGTGTCCGTCCGTCCGTCGTGCAGGGAGGGGCTGGGTGGGGAGGGGAGGGTGGGGAGGGGCTGGGTGGGGAGGGTGGGGCTGGGTGAGGGGTGGGAGGGGTGGGGCTGGGTTGGGAGGGGCTGGTCACCCCGTGGTGCCCTTATAAAACTCAACGTTTAACCTACTCACGCCGGCTTGTGCCCACCCTCACAGTCGGGCATATTTGCGGAATACACCACGCCGCCGTTGACCCTGGCCATTGACCGAGCAACCCAACGTTCCTACCAGCTCCCTCCGCAGGAGGAATTTGTTTAAAAATAAAATATCGAATGTGAAGGGCGCTTTCGTGGGATAGCAGGTGGTGAACACTGCCGTCAATTTGTCGATCGTGAATGTGTGTTTTTTTCACAATGACATTGTTCTGATGATGAAAATAATAAGAGACACTATTTATCATGGGCACATTGTTCTGGAATTAGATGCAGTGTTCCATCGAGATAACTCAAGAGGCACGAATCCATTGAGGGGCTGTTTGAAAGTTGAGATTGCCTGAATGTTGCCTACGTGCAGTGAGAGAGAGAGAGTTCAAGGTGATCGGGTGCGGTGTGTCATGCTGTTCAGTGTGTTTCGGGTTGTACCGCGTGTCATTCAGCACCATCTCTGACGTTTCAATCCACGTGCTGGGAAGCTTCTTCAACAAGTGGAAGCCATTAAGGTCCCAGCACTCGGAGTAAAACGTCGGACGTCGTGCACAAGCAACGGGCGGTAGAACACGAGAACACGTCAGAGAGCATTTAACGTTCTTCTCCATTATAATCTTTTTACCTCCGAAAACACACAACTGGCGAACACATAGACGCTGCATTCAGATAGAAATGACACTGTCACTAGTAATATAAGCTGCCTCGACCACGATGACTAAAAATTGCACCCCCCATTTCCGTGATTGCCAGAAGGCTCTTCAATAGCATGTACTTTTCTTTACGATGTACAGACGTGTTTTAGTACACCCTGTGCAGAACACATTCGGCATTGCCTTTGAAACCCTTTTATTGGGAAATCATTATTCGAGCTGCCGTGTGAAACGCTCAAGGTGGCGAAGAGAACACTGATGCTTCCCTTTTGATTGAAGCCGAGTCGCTAGTATTCCGTTCGAGCAATTTTCTTGCGCAATTATTTACTGATAACGCTTGTGGCATAACGGTGAACCCAGTCTGCATCTTATTCTTCTTCTTGCGTGTGGCTGTTGGAGATGCAGAGCGACAACTGCAATTCGACATTCAGGTGGTCCGGCCAGACGAGCTCGTCGCGAGCAGCGGAGTTGTGCATCTCTGCGATGTCTCCTTCGTATTTGTGGATCGGGCATGGCATCGTTTAACGTCGCACGGTCTGTTCTGGATGACCACAGTCGTACAACACTGGAGAGTTTTTAATTGCCAATTAATTTTAAATTTTAAATTTGTGCATCAGGTATCCGCATATACCATGGTTTGTGCGAATGCGGTTTCGGATGGACCATGAGCTTCGTGGACAATCAAACCCAGGGGGTCTTTCATATGGCTGGCGAACCCAGTCATATGCGTTATTAATAAGCATGCAATGCTTTTTTCCTATTAAATGTGAATTCATGAAAACAATGAATTCGCATTAAATTCAAAGGAGAAAGGTTTTCGCTCGGTGCGAGAAAACTTTAATGACACACTGCAAATTGGATCTCCGGCCAGAACATATTTAGACGTGACTTAACCGAAAGAACCAAAGAACATAAAACATTTCAAGAGGGGTAAACAACCTTACGAACAATTACGATCACAGGGAGGCTTTTTTGAACAGAAAGCAACGAAGGGCAGCACAACAGCGAAAACGGTGTTCTACAATTAGAATGCAAATAAATTTGGGCAACACATGCCACTCGAAAAGGATGGCAGTGGATGAACAAAACAAGCCAGAATTATTGGAGCCCAGGAGAAAGAGAGATGAGCAAAAGTGGAAAGAACTCGGTTGATGTTTGAGATTAAATTGGGCTTCAAAACACACGTAACCTTCTATCGGCTGTGTGAGAGTGTTTAACAACAAAGTTCTGCATTAATTTCCCACACTTCATTTCCATTTTTTGTTACATAATGACTGTGCTGTCAGCACGCCGCCCGTGTCTATATTTATATTCATGGTTCTGTGAGATTTCTGAGATGAAATTAACACTTCATCATTATGCATCATTTGCAGCAAAACTACTCAGGGACATTCTGCCGGAGTGCATCGTGCACGGGGTAGTTCTTTTCTTCGGCTGATACAAAATTACTTTCAGTACGTGGCGGGGTGGAGTGATGTCGCAGTGATTCGCACACTGTGGTACGAACCCAGTGGCCACAGTTTGATTGCTTGTCACGTGTCAGCATCAGTGACATCTAAATCCAGAGTGGTGAAGTTGATAATTGTTTTTTAACCCTTCTATCTGGCAACAAAACTGACACCTTTTTTACAAGGAGTTATGTTTACATAGACCAAAAGGCGCCTTTTGGCGTCATCTGGTCCAACCCATGTGAGACTAGGCTCTAAGGAAAGCTGTCTCGGGTGTGGACCAATCAACTTCAAGGACAGTGCACATTATCAGAGTTATGTTTTTTGTTTGCATTATGACCGCAGGTATTGTGGTCTATGTAAACGTGACTCCTTGTAAAAAAAAAGGTGTCAGTTTTGTTGCCAGATAGAAGGGTGAAAAACCAATTATCATATTTTTTACTGGCAAATGAGGTTCAAATGGAGTGGTGAAGTTGTATAAGCCTTCATGACGGGACAATTGTATGGAGACGTTCATCCAGGAATCGACTGACAAAGGGTTGTTCATTATTATTACTAAATTGCAGTGTGTGCCAGGAACGTGGAGAGTGGGACGTGTGTAGAACGAGGTGAGAAGCCGTGGTGACAGAGGGGCGACGAGATGGGGGGGGGGTCATGGGGTTGTTGAGGACACAGCAATTGCACTGCGTGTGGATTGAGTAGGGAAGCAGTGAGGCATCGTTTGGGATTGGGGGGCCCGGGGGTGGGGGGCACAGAGAAAGCAAAATAGACCTTGCACTTGTTTTCATCATTTGGAACCACGGGTCTATTCAATACGTGGAAGTTAATTTCAGAGACTTTGTGGCTAATCGTCAGTTTAGTTTTGAAGTGACGGATTATTTGGCATATAGTCACCCTATTAGGACTGTAATTCAGCTTGACATCATTTTTCCAACTTTATAAATACAGCGAAAGTGCTCGCAAACACGACGACGGTAGTGCCAGACGTCGGTCTTTTCATCGACGCTGCGATGCTGATGATGGTGACTTTATTGCCGTGTTCATGTGTCAAACCGTCGACTTATTTCATGAATATTCCACATTTTCCGAGGGCACAAACCTTCAAAACTACACCCCCCCCCCCCCACTTTGTAATTTTGATTGTGAGCTCGTCTAATGTGTGGAAGTGCCCACATATGAGAAAGGATGATGATGGCTGAGGATAAGGACCTACTTTATGAGTACTTAACTAAGTGATTTTCTCTGGTTACGTCACTGTTTTCATCAGCGCATTTAGTCACCCCGAGTCACACGGGCTTTCTCCAGCATCATTGAGCGCGCCCGTCACCTGCTTTTAAAAAAGTGCTCGCAGAGGCATACGCTGACATCGGAGTACTGGCATACATCGGTTGTGACTATGAACAAGGCGAAGAAAAAACTCAATTCAATATACTAACACAGTGTACTAATAGCCCTCCAAGATTATACTGTCCTGTATGGTGATATTGTATTTAAGATTGTTACAAGAATTCATCATACCAGACCCTAATGAGGGCGCAGAGAGATGGGATCATTTTCAAATGTAGTTTGATACTCGGTTATCAATTTCAGCACTTCAACCCGCACCAACAACACCCACTATTCAGCGAGATGAATTTCTCTCACTTGATACAGCTATCGTGCTGTGACGTTCCACCTGAAGACGGAAGCTTGTGTTGCCTCCGAAACGTCGTGATTTTTATTTTATTTCAATTTTACTTTATTAATTAAAAAATAATTTATCTACGTGACTTTGTCCAAAAAACCTAAGAAACGGTGAAATATGGTCAAACAATCACCCCCCCCCCCCCCATGACCGAAATGGAATGAATACCCCTTCATCCAGCAGTGGATAGACGATTTGGTTCCTGCTGAGAGCGTATGTATCTGCAAGTGGTAGACATTCGTCATGAACCCCGCCTTACTCTGGGAAAAAAATCATAGTAGCTGATGTTTCAGGCAGCGGTCTTCTTTCAAAGCAGAGATGGCAGACAGGCTGACTGATTTGATAGTTGGACATCACAATTTGCATCGTGCGGTCCCTGAACATTTTTGCTTTTTCTTTCAGAAAGAGGTCATTAAAGCATGAGAAGTCTGAAACGATGTTCACCCAATTGTAAAGTCTGTCAAGGCTACAGTATTATTTACCCACGGAATTTACTTGACACGTAGCATTTTCGCAGCAAATATTCTAGAAATTTGGCCACATCATTAATTGGCCCAACCGTGAAAAATTATGAATCGGAGTTTACGGACACATTTTTTCCAAGACCACAACTATATATACTCTGAAAATAAGAGCAGAGTGTACTTCAGTTTACCGTGAGCACAAATCACTGGGAACGTGGCTTCACCGTGTGCTGAACGTACCCCCTTGTGTGCTCTGGCAGATGTCGCATGGCCGAACCTCTCCGGCACACAATGCTCCAACCCATTGTTCAGAAAGGATCACAGCCACACACAGATTTCCCCTCAATTTTGGCCAGTGAATTACAAAATCGGGGGGGGGGAGTGGGAATTAACCCTGCACTTTGAATGCCATGCAAGGGACATTTCATCCAATTAGTGCTCGTTTTTTTTTTCCATCACGGTTGCTGGGCACACGTCTAAGGCTCAATATCCAAGTGGTAAATAATGAACAGCACCATAGAAGATGGGGAAGATGAGTGTTGTATTCGTTTATTTCATCAAGGTTATACGAATTTGCAACAGCAAAAATGGTAATGCCAGTCGAGCCGTGTAACGGAGAGAAGCATCTGTACAGGGTCATGACCTGCAGTGTGGTGGAGTGGGTGTCCTTGTTTGTAGTGTAGCGGTTAGAAGGGGAGCGGTAGTGTAGCGGTTAGCGCTACGCTGCGCTTTGAAACGGGAGACACGAGTTCGATTCCCGCTCACGGCCAACGCCAATGACGATTATCTGAACCGGTCATAGGCCTCCTCTAGGTCGACTCAGCCTCAAATTAGTACCTGGTGCGGTGTGTAAACATCGCTACTGGGGCGTGGTGCTGACCACTCACCCCCTCGTGTGCCACAGTGCCGCCCTTCGTTGGTGCTGCTCGCTAACAGCACTTGCCCCAGCAGTCTGTTAAGGCTGTACGGGGGGGATCTTTGTCTGTGTCCTGTTTGTGACCTGCAGTGCGAGTGGCTGAACAACGTGTGGGTGAGACAAAACGGTCAGTCTGGTCGGCAGAGGTCCTCGGCGCGGGTGCAAGAATCACTTGCGTGAGGTTCGTGGGAAGAGAAAACACACGAGTGGCAATAACGGAAGGGTCCTTAATAGAGGGGTTTTTTGGGGGGTTAAATAGCGTAAATATATAAAAGTCTCGTTAAACCCCGCCACCACCCGACACAGCCAACTAGTAAGGGTTGTCACGTAAACAGAACGTGGACAATTCGTCACTAGTACAGCACAGCGGTTGTGTGTTGGAGAGCCAAGCCACAACATTTAGAATCGGATGAGTTCTGAGGATGAGAGTGGCCGCTGGCGTGGGTGTGACTCGGGGTGAAATGTCGATGATTGCCCAATGCCACATTAAACTACAATAATCATCCTCATTACATTAAGCATACAATGTTGTGCTTATTTAACGACATGAGTGGAAGTGCATTTGATAAACAGTAATTGTTGTGCAATTACATTTTAATTGGAAGTTCTGGAGAAAATAACCTTCAACTAAAACAATGTTTTTTTTAATACCTTACTTGGGCTTCCATGACTAATATGATGCATAAATTGGTTTCTTCTTTTGGTTGAGCTCGTGTTAGTATGTCAATGTTTTAACTATAACCCTGCCAACTGAACATCTGGACCCCGTGCCCCTACTGGACATCTGTGAAAAAGAGCTTCATAGCTCATAGGATTTCTCCAATAAAATTATTATGATTCTCCACCACCCAACAAAGCCACGTCACGTGATCTCCGTCACGCTGTTGAGACATCGAAGTAAAAAGGACGTCATGATTAACAAGGGATTATCACCTTTAAATGAAATAAGTCTGTCACCGCGCCCTTACAAATTGCACACGAATGGATGCAATGAATATATCACGCCACGGTCTGCTTTTCGCTTGCCAGTTTCAGATTTACTGCAATACACCCGTCCTTGGACGGGCAAAAGGCGAGTTCGTAAATAAGATGACAATGTTGGACTCGAGATAAACAACAACATGATCCGCGTTGCATTTTAGGAGATGGTAATCACACAACTATGATTGGAGGGGGTTGATCGCTCGTCTCACAGGAGTCTTCATCCCGCAGTGCAGATCATGGCTGATGGTGATTATCAACAAACGTGAAAGACCACAAAGTGCTAACGCGCACAAACGGGATTGATATTTGTAAAAATGTCAGCAGTTAAACGCTTTAAAGCGAAGTAATTTGTGAGCACCAATGCTGCCTGTGGCTCACGTGAGTGAAGGTACAAGATTTAAATACGGTGTTGATGCTCTCCGTTTAAGAAAGGGGACAGTTTCCAAAATTTAAGCTTCAATAGATTTCTATTTGTAGGCCATGAGGTCTGCCCCACTGTGATAAGGACCCCCCCTCACCCGCCCTGTACGCAGGTTGTAACAAAAGACATTCATTGTGCCATGACAAGTGCATGCATGGGTGAGCAGCAAGGCAATATTTCACCTGCCTGAACACATTCATAGCCCGGCTTTGGTCAGGACAGAAGCCTGACCTTTTTGGAAGAAATGTCTGTAATCTACACTGTTAGGTTTGCGTGACCCAGGTGCCCCCCCTAAGCCAGTGCAATTCGAGCCCAGAATGATGATTTTGTGTGCAGTGTAACAATTCACGTTAAATATCACATTCAAAGCATTACATGACGGTTGTAGTTCACGGAGCTCGTCTGTCAAATTGTATCACGAATGCAAGCTTTGAAAGTGAGTTATTTTGTTTACAGAAATGTCATGCATTAATACAACATTTTAAGGTTTGATAAGTGGCCATGTACCTCATTATATTACATAATGTACTCATATAATGGCTGAAGTCAACATAAACATGTTAAATCCTGGTTTGTGTACATTTTCCACTGACATCGTACATCAAAACGACCAGCCGTGAAGAGTGTTGAAATTAAAATAATAAATGGTTAAATGTAATCATTCAAATGTACACCCTGCTTGATGATGAATAGATGTAATCAAATTCCACACGAGCGCATTTGAATTCATATCAATTGCTTTATTTAATAATGATCCCATAATAGCAATATTCCCATTATTATGTTTTTTTGTCAGTTATTTCTAACGACTGACAATCAGACCCAAGCACGTGACATACACGATTCAAATAATGCTGCAGAATTGTGCACAATTGCTTTGAACAACTTGAAAATAATTCATAACTGACGACTGAAAATTCTAATTGTGGTGTCTGCTGAGACTTCCTTTTTTGCTTGGCTCCATATAAAATTAACATTGAAGTATATGTCTATTTATAGGACATTATGCTGTTCATAAAATCTAACACAAACCTACTTAATTATTATACTCCATTGGCATGCACTCATTGGCAAAGTTGTGTTCGATTGACAAGGTGTATGCCGAGAATACAAGCAAAAGCAT
The DNA here is from genome assembly GCA_014621495.2 of Entosphenus tridentatus. Taxonomy (NCBI): domain Eukaryota; kingdom Metazoa; phylum Chordata; class Hyperoartia; order Petromyzontiformes; family Petromyzontidae; genus Entosphenus; species Entosphenus tridentatus. Next base: position 2,693,029 of record CM025616.2, on the reverse strand, counting down.
ATTGAACGAATGGCATGGGATCATTTCTCGAATGCATCTTTGCACAAATGCCACCCCAAACCATTCAATACATTCGCCAATAACACTGTGGCCTTAAAATGAAAAAGTACATAATCGGCAACGTTTCTGGCAAATATACTTCTTAAATAATCCTTCACAAAAAGGAGACATGGTAAATTATTTGAAGAGGATGAACAGAAGGGGCAGCAAACAGGTGGGCTCAAGATAACTGTGAGCAAAACCAAAATCGTCTACAAAAGTTCAGTGAACAAAAGAAAATGTTCGGAGAGACACAGCTGGAAAACGGAGCAGAACATGTGCATATATTCCAAACAATTAAGGTACACCAGAATCAAAATGATGAAATATGTGAGCAAGAGTAGATTGTAGAAGGGTTTTGGAAATGTTTACTTCGCAAACAAAAGCAGCAGCATAATTTGTCGAAACAGAAATTGGAACAAGAAGTGAAAAGTACACAAATAATCGTGTATAAGTGCACGCCAGTAAATGCACTATGAGAAAGAGAAATGCAGGATTTAGACAACAAATGAAAATTAAAACACATCATTGGCCATTGTCAAAAGTAAGTGGGCCTGGGGATTGATCACACTTGCTAAAAAAAAGGATTAAGGCTGAAGTATGGAGGCTGTTGACAGGCTGGCAGCAAAAATAGGGAATACACCATGAATAAAGAGCAAATGCGTTCAGCTCGTGTGCAGGATTATGGCATCACAAGACTGCGTAGGGATGTCAACAACATGGGGAGGCCTTCATCCAGCAGTGGATAGACTATGGATGATGATGATGATGATGAAATGTTTTTTTCTCCTGGCACGACATTGTCGAATCAATTGGAAGTAGTAAATAAATAAATCACTTGAATAGCACTCAACACTTTTAATGTGAAAATTCGTAAATATGTCCAGCAATTACATAAATCCATACTTTTGTGATTCAAAATAGATGTATTTTTGTGTCACACTGTATGAGCAAAAATCTGTCAAGAATCATAATATTGGTCGCGAAACTCTAGCAGAAATTAGGCTAAATTTGTGTGTCCACTATCAACAAACATTTTCAAATGTAGCGATTCATGTGCATTATCCTTCATCAGTTTAACGTTATAGTTTATTTGTTTTCGTACGTTCAGAGAGCCTTCATTGACTGCAATTAGCTGGAATTGGTTAAAGTTAATGTCTTAATTGCTCTTAATTATGTGTTTCTACGAATACTGCACCACACAAATTGACAGTGGGAAACATTAATTGGAGGTTTATAACTGCAACCTTTGAAAATTGCGAATGTTTCCAGAAACAAGATGCACTTGACCTGTACAAATGAATTCATGAGTCACAAATGATTATGGAAACTATTCATGTATATGTATATATATCCACAATAGATTTAATATTACATATCTCGTATATGGCAATGTCTTTTCCCACTTTCTACTGCCTTAAGTGTAGTGTTCTTCGCGGAGGCACGCACTAGAACGTGGAGGCAACACATTTATTATAACGCCCCAACAGGGTAACTGCATAAACATACACTTGGTTAACTAGACCACAATGGGGTAACTACATAACCGGGTCAGTCAGTAACATGTTGCCTGACCCATGAGGCCGAACATAAACACCAAAGACCGAGGATCGAACAGACGTAATACCGACGGGTTCAGCGATCGCTCTCAGGACTTCTGGATCTTACCAGAAGGTTCTCGACTAAGCATCACGTGTCCCCTCGAGCCCCCTTTTGGGGCCCCCTCCCTACCCTGTCCCGGTCACGTGCCTTCTCGGGTTCACCCAGACTGTCACGTCCTTACTTGCCCTCTCTTAGACCGTCACCATACCCACTCTGGTGCCAGAGAGAGGCTCAAGACGTGCAGTTTCACTCTTGTGATGGTAGCTGGCGCTAAACACCATAGTGACTCCATTTACGTCACTACATAAGCATGAACCTCCATGGGAGGCGAATTATTTGGCTTATTTGGTTACGAGGATTGTATGTCTATTTAGAATTGTTTAACGTGAATCTTAGAGCAATTTTGCACTTTAGGATGAATCATGTCTTGTGATTGAAACCAAGGGACCACTGAGCTGTAAACTTTGGGGCCTTAATTCTAACATTTTGGTTTTTGGGGTTTTCTAGATAAATATCCACTCTCTTGCCCTTCTAGAGCATCATCCGAATTGTAATTATATCAGTCAGTGCACAGTGTAAACTGTGATGTCACTATGTACGGAACGCCCTGTGATGCAACACTGGACAGAGCGTAGTGACAAAAGTGGGGAATGAATTGCACTAAACAAATATTTGCAGAGCTCATTTTCACATTTTGCGATTATTCAGTTGCCAGCGGAAAAAGAGGAAATTGCCACGGTTTATTACAGTTTCTGGATTCATGCATGCCCCAAACACTGACGAATCTTTGCTTTGAGACTGAAAGAATCACTGCGCGTGAATATTACGCTGAATGTGTGACGAAAACATCGAGAGCATTGCGTATTCGTCAAGTTGCTCCGCCGTTGCCTCCCTTCTTCGTTGTGAGATGACGAGGCCGAGTGAGATCTGTCCGCCTCGTTACCGTCTCGCATCAGCTTCACCACCGTCCTTCGCTTGCTGCCCTGTTGGGTTTGAGATCATGACGAACTGTGTCGCTGTGCCAATTGCCCTCCTGCCGTTTCTTGCCCATGCACGTGTGCGTGCAATTCCGCGTTTGGCGATGATTCTTTCCCGATCCATTCTTCTCGACGCGTGTTCGTGGCATATTGCGCGAAGGTTTTGTAATCACCTCGATAATACGTACCAAATTTTCTCATCGCAGAGAGAATCATCATCTGAATGCTCCTTGTCATTTGTGAAACGTCACGGGTAAAACTTTCCAAGTGAGAATAAATCAACTGTTCGTATTTACACAAAGGTATGAAATGCGGCGATCCGCCACCACACTGGGGGACAATTTAAAAAAATGTTGTCTTCTCTCAATTTTCTTCCCCGTACTGCTTGCAACAACAGACGTTACCTCTCAATGGCAAAAATTGGAAACTTAACCAGCGTTGCCGTTTCCCGGGACTATTCCCTAGGCCTAAGGTAACCGGATCCAAACCCACAGCATCGTGCACAGGCAATCTCAACAAGTGCTTGGCCTCGCGAGCATTGCTCGGATGCCTTGCACGTGTAAGTAGCAATTGCCAGACATTCCGATATCGTGTAGGGGTAATTTAGATTTAGAAATGCATTTTGTCCACCCCCACGCTTCCATCGGTGGCCTCATTTCATTTCATTTTAGAGCGGAATAACCATTTGCATGCCTTATCGGTGTTGTCAAGCCACAGAGGAAAAGCCATCCGTTAAAAGCGCAGTCAATTTTACATCGACCGCGTCAGGTTATCGCATTTAATTTCAGAAAACGTGCACATATACGAACGGCGGCACACAATGATCTGAGTAGGGGAATATTAAAAGTTCCGGAAAAATATGCTGGAACTTTTGGTGGAGTGGTGGTGCAATGGTTCGCGCACTTCGCTACAAACCCTGTCACCTGAGTTGTATTGCTGGCCTTGGCTACCACCAGTGGTGGTGAGCGATATCTGAAAGAGACCTGAGCCCCCCTTCTGTCACCAATTTGCACTCGCCAGCGTGGTGAAGTATGGTCAAGCAACTACCTTGACTGATGTGACATGGGGTGGCCTTCATCCAGCCATGGATGGAAATGGAGATCAGTAAATGATGTTTGTTATTTATGTAATGCCCTATGTGCCCTTCATCTCATATGTACAGTAGTATATCGCTCATTATGTTTGGATATTGTTGTAATAACTTACGATGTAAATTCGACACGTAAGTTTTTTTGCAGCAACTTGTAATCCAAGTGCGGTTTTCCCGGCGAGCTCACATTGCTCAGAATGTTTTCTTTCAATATTTCGCCACACTACTGTGTGCACCTTCATCAGTTTAATCGATTTGATTGCTAACGTATTATTATAGATTCCCTAAGATGGCTGCAGCGGTGCATGACGAAAGCTTGAGAGAAGATGCTCAACACACCGCCCAACAGAACTTGAGGTTATGATGTCGATGGGGGTTAAAAACGTAAACATTGACAGCTGGAATCAATCTAAAGCCGCGTGCATTATACAAATGTAATGTACAACAACATGGGACCTTTCTTGCCAGTATCAAAGTATAAGATTAGGTTTTACCCTTTCTGGCAATAAAACAGCTGTTCAGATGTACAAACACAAAATAGAAAACTGTTGCAAAGGCATCAAGTCGACATGAACCACACGTACTTGTGGTGAACACACAAACAAACGTGCATTGAAACTGATTGGCCTACACCAGAGATAGCCAAAAGGCGAACAATACAAACACAATGCAAGTATCGGGACACTTACAGGTCGGGTCGAGCACTACAAGTTCTGATGAGTACATTACAGTGTACAGTATTTGTGTTCAGTAACTGTCCAGTTATTATTGTTATGCTCCATTTGAAAATATATTAGTTGTATTGAAAATTGTCATTTGAGTTAGCGATGGGTCAGAACATATTTTCTAAGGAACGCATCTTAGATTATATAATGGAACCTTATGGTAAAGCACATTTCGATATTCAATGTTTCACTTTACTTTCAGGTGTTCAGGAACGCAACCAAAACGTAAAGCGAGGAACGCCAGCGTGAGTATGATCGGGTACAATGATATGATACTCGTCCGGTGCACCATGGGGGGGGAGACATGACGTCAGCACGCAGGAACCCGGCTCAACGTTGTGTGATGCGAGTGACGTCATCGCGCAGAGATGTGCGAGAAAACGTTTTGTTCTTATATAGTACGATAAATTAAATTCAGGATTGTGCTGCATTGGAATGCTTCGCCAATTCTCTTTGTGTGTTGGCATAGAGAAACACGTGTTGCAAACAGCTATCACTGCCACAAGTCGGAGATGGAATGTTAAACAATTCTTTACTTATTTATTTAAAATGTGAACATTTTGTCCAGGGGACAAATCGGATTGTTAGGGAGTTTGTTTTGCGCCGTGTCAATTCCTGAGTGGTTTAAATTGTGCAAGCTCAGCGTTTGCCTGAATTTGTGGGTAATCAGGGATTTAATGAACAGTTTACAAAAATGCCACTGTTTCATCAACAATGTTGGAATGATTCAATCTCCATTATTTATGTAAATTACATTTTGAATCACCTCATGAATTAATATGCATTTAAAATAGCTATCTCTATTCTGAACTGCATACCGCTAAAGCATAAAATACTATCATATTTGCATTTACAGTGGGTTTTTTTACATGTTCATTTTGAGCTTAGTTGGCTAGCTCTTGGGTAGAGGTTGCCCTTGGCAATAAAAATGTCCATGCAGAGATTATATCGCTCATATTTAATTGAAGTCTGTCCATGGTGCACACACAGCCTGCTCATTGTTGTGCATTTGCCTGCCTGGCAACGCAATATTCATAATGGCCATTACATTAATGCAAAAGTGTGAGGTAATTGTCCCTATATTATGGATAATTAGACCAACTAAAAAAGAATAATTTTGTAACATTGCTTTATAATAATGTTAGACACGTTTTATTGGGTTGTCATGAGGCTGAGAAATCTAAAAACTTAAAATTAACACTGCACAACAAACCGTTAGTGACTACTTTTATCGCAATTTCCGAATGCATTGTGCAGGAAATCTTGGCTAGCATTTTCTTCACCTTTAGATCGACACGGTTAAGACATTTGGATGAATATAAGGAACGCTTACATAATATATTTCGTATTTAGTTTTGTCTATAACCTACATAATACGTAATGTTTTGGAACAATCGACATATTTTCCCTAATCTACAGAACGGAACAACGGCAATTAATTTGCACAGAATTAGTGCCGTGCCATTCCGCGTCAACTTAACCAGAGCTTCTGTGTGTCTCTGTGTTGTCTCTCTCTGCTTGTGTGTCTGTCTGTGTTTTGTCTCTAAAATGTAGTTCTACCTGATGACGGTTGCTTGTATTGAAATCGAAACGTCGTATTCTATTATTTAATTTATTTTCTTTCTATGTGACTTCACCGAATGAACCAAAGAGTAATTCCTGCAGTCACGAAAGCATACTCTTTGGTTCTTTCAGTAAAGTCACGTAGGTAGAAAAAATAATAGATCACGACGTTTCGATCGCAACAACAAGCAACCGTCTTCAGGTGAAAAAGCTTCAAAACAACTTCATAGATGAGGTGTTGAAGGACTTGTGATAAAGACATTGACATGGCAGGTGTGTCTTCATGATCGTGTAATACATGTGCAATGTAGACAACACGCATTTGTATTTGTAAGCATTATGTTGCACAATATTAGGAAACAGCTTGAGTTTTAACCAAGAGAAACCCAAATGTCTAAATCTTGAGGTAGAAATTTTCCTGGATTTTGTTTGAGTTTACATGGAACGATGTTGCTGTCTCCTTTAAGGCGCTTATAGGTGACTGGGCCACCGAGTGACGCAGAGATGATACCGCTGAGCTCGCAGTCCCCAGGACCAGAATTCAAATCCAAGTAGTCGTCTGTGGTCAATCATAGTTCTAAAAAGTTGTACGTTGTTGGTCTCAGCCCGATCAACAATAAGTGCCCAAACATGATCATAATGAATTTGCCCTCCACTGTGTGGACCATAAGTCACTTTGAAAGATCTCGCAAGAAGCTCTGTGATATCCACTTCTGTGGGCCATTCTCCAAAGATTTGTTTTGCTCATGACATGACACCACAAACACAATTTGGATACAAGTTGGGAGAAAAAGACAATCTTCATTTCATTTGTAGATATTTGGTTTTTGGAAGGGCCTCATGAAACAGCCTTTATCAATGTGGATCTGTTAAATTTCCTTCCATTAATTTGACGGTTTTATATCCAGTGACAGTCAGATGTCGTTTACCCACAGTTCATATCATTCATTTAATTGTATGCCAACAAAAGTTGAAGAGACAACCTCTATTTGAGAGCGCATTAACTGATCTAGCCCTCGAGACACTGAAACTCTTTCGACAACAGCCCCACATGTGGATTTTGAAATCTACTTGGCAGCGTTTTACAAGACGACTTTGAGAGCGTCTTGAAAAAATAAACACGGAATAAACAGGAATGTGCACACAACCGCACTTTTTTTTGTTAACTCGTTGGAGATGTAAACAAGTGGAAACTGTGGCCTTGATGGGGGTGGAAAAAAAAGACCAGTGCTGGCCAAATGAGCGCAACTGTTTAAGATAGTAAGACAACATTTGGTGTGTGTTTTGTTGAACGTTTCCATTGTTTACATTGAGGCCAAGACGCGAATCACTTCATGAAAACGATGCTGAAATGGCAAACCTACCCCCAGTGCAACGCGATTTTACATATTTAATATTTGTTTAAAATATTGCATGAAATACACAGACAATAAATCGGATAGTTTATAGAGAACAAGATTCGAATTACTGTACATTGTATATTTAAAATGAGGATAAAACAGGGATGCCTTGTTCGCGATGGGTAGCAGCACACAGATGACTTACAATCCAGATGTTTCTGATCTCCCAGTCACGGCAGATGACAAATTGGAAATCTTCTGAAATCCCCAACTCCCCCCAAGACCCGCCCACCGAGCGGTATGAACGGTTACGTCACAGTTAGTCGATCGGTAAGTTGCACGTGGTGTGGTCAAATATGGGTACTTCCACCTCTGCCACGATGTCTGGAAGAGTAGACCAATGTATCCTCTATAGAGCTCCCTCCAGTGGATTGGCATGAGCAAGACATTTCATAACATACTAAACGTAAACTATTAAACCATTTTTTTTATTTGACCCACTGAACTATACAGCTCTATTTCAGAAGAGACCTGGCCACGAGTGATAGCTCAACGAAGTAGCTCATCATGTGTTTCTAAATGTGGAGGGGAACAATCGTCGATAGTCAACATCTCGATACATACGCATCGCTTGTCCTCAGCCACGAATCGGCGGGCCCACCTGCTGACTCAAGACGAACCTGATTCGCAACTTCTGCAACGTCCACACGATGCAAAAAATATTTAACTACACATATTTGGAGCATTCCTGGCAGCGATTTCAGCCGCACCACCTCTACATAACATTAGGCTCAGTCAACCATTCTACACAACAAATACTAATTTCCTGGCAGCGATTTCAGCCGCACCACCTCTACATAATAATAGGCTCAGTCAACCATTCTACACAACAAATACTAATTTCCTGGCAGCGATTTCAGCCGCATCACCTCTACATAACAAAAAGGCTAAGTCCTTTTTACATGCACTTTTACATCATCCGCACCTAGTTTACACAACAAAGGCTCATTCATAACAGCGTGCTTCAGCCGCACCGAACCTCACAAAAATAATATTCAGGGCCTACCTTTGCTCCTCCCACCCTCAACCAGTATATATACAAATACGGGTTTCTCTCATTTGATACAGCTATCGTGCTGTGACTGTTCCACCTGAAGACGGAAGCTTGTGTTGCCTCCGAAACGTCGTGATCTTTATTTTATTTTTATTTTACTTTTATTAGTTTAAATTTTTTACCTACGTGACTTTACCGAAAAAACCTAAGAATATGAGTCCACACGAAGCTCAACTGGGCCACTTCCTTTCCCACGTCCCCGGCGACTTTTACGCAAAGCGCCTGGCCGACGGGGGCAGCGGCTGCGAGGTTGACCGTGCGAAACCCATCGCTTCTCAGCAACCCCCATCCCCGCAAAAAAAACCCCGGGGGATTTGCTGAGAAATCACGGCGATGTCTTCCAGATGTGCTCTCGCAAAAAAAAAGAAAACTGTCCGTTTGTGTTTTGAGCATATGTTTTGATGTGCGTGATAGTGGAGGGGAAGGCCCACGAGGGAACACGTGGGGGTGGGGGTCACGGGAGGGAAGGATCGTCACTGTCGTGTGTGTTTATAAAGCCAAACAGATGAGCCGGGAGACAAAAATTGAAAAGTAATTTCTTTAGAACTGCGTTTTTGTGTTTAGTTTGTTGTCCTATTCCGCACTTCCGATTAGCACGATTGGCTACGTACGGTGCAAAAGAAGTTCAACATACAGTACATACAAAAAAAACAAAGGGAAAGATTCCCCCTATAGCCTTATCAAGCTGTTGGGGCAAGTGCTGTTATTGAGCAGCTATGAAGGCCCGCACGGCACACGAGGGGGTCGGTGGCCACCACCACGCCCGGCCGCATTTGTCTCCCTTGTGGCGATGTTTACAGACCACACCAGGTACTCATTTGAGGCTGAGTCGACCATACAAAGACTGTTGGAATTAAATTTTTTGGGTTTGTTCGGACATTCGTAGTGTCGCATATCCGCCTGGCAGACATCTCCCCCCCCCCAAATCAACCGCCCATGTCCAGTGGCATTATTTCGCGTGGCTTACCCGTATTTTTTTTCGTAATCTCGCGAACATTTGCTTACTTCCGAAGCATTTCCCTCGTGCCTCAAAACACCTACACCGTATTCTTGCCCAGAAACATGTCTGTGTGTGCATGGTGTAGCTGATATACTCCCGTAGACGTTCACATATCTGACCTTTTCACATGGCCACCTGCCATGTACCCAACGAAATGGACGAGTGTCGTACTTGAACTCACTTCATTGCATCAATGCCATTGCTTAATGAGCTTACAGATTCAAACATCGTTTCGGAGTGTTTTTAAAGTGGCTATATCCACTAAATATATTGCGTTTTAGACTCCTTTAATCCCTTTTATGTATGTTAACACACTTCGTGGGAGTGCAAATACACGTTAGGCAAACTCCTCTGAGCTCAAATCGCTGCTTTCCGAGATTAATTCAGTCGCTGCCCCATGAAGAATCGGTTCTTTGCTAATCGTTTTGCCACAGGACAAATTGTTAAGTTACGTAAAGTTCAAGCTGGAGAGGTGGTTGGATGGCTGGAGGTCAGAGGTCAGAACGTTGAGCCGGTACCGCAGAGATCCGAGATTTGAATTCAGGCAGTCAGCTGTAAATTCACCACGTTCTCACATGCAGCGAGTTGATGGCCTGATTGTCACGTGACAACCATTACTGTCACGTGCAGAGCGGGTGGAAAAGTTCTGCCCTCTGCTGTGTGGACCAGAGGTCACTTGAATTAATCTCAAAATTACTTTTGTGATATCCGCTTCTGTGGGCCATTCTCTAACACAAAGGAAGTTGCATTACTCTGTGAAAGATCCGAATGGATTGGAAGGTCATGATAAAATAGGAAGAAAAAATACTTTAAAATGTTTTAGCTGGAACACAAACACAAGCTAATTCGCGTTGGCGGCAAACAAACACGCAGGAATGCCAACGTTAATGCTCTCAGATGACTGTAACAGACTCGAATAAAACCAAATCACTCCGGAAATCAAGCGCACTCTTACTCGATGAATCACTTAGTGGCAACAACGTCTCGTGGGACATTCCACGTGCCCTCAACTCGTCGCTGCATCGGACCTTGCCGACAGCATTCGCGGTCTTGCGCCAGTGTGATCATCACTTTCGGCAGTCGTCCCGTCCCTGCACACGCCCGCGTCCGTGGTGGAATCCTTCGACAGCTCTCAGTCAACGCAATTTTACGCGTGTCACCATCTCTGCGTCAACCCCATCGCTCTCAACGTGGCAGTGATGTCCGTCGTGTGAATGGCCATGATGATCATGGAAGAACGGCGTTTTTTTGTAAAACAAAGACACTAAGTCCCCAACAAGCATTGGGAGGTAAAGTCACGTAGAAGGGAAGTAATAAAATAATAAAAATAATAAAACATAATAAAATAATATAATAATATAATATAATAATTGTATTACTTCCCTTCTACGTGACTTTACCGGAAAAAAAAAAAACCAAGAAGATGAATTCCTGCAGTCACGAAAGCTTTAAATCGAAATTTAAGCGTTGGGAGGTGCTTTGTGTTCATTGGCAGCCCACTCACTGGTGGGAAATTCCGTATTCTGATGGTAGGGAGGCCTTTCTCTCTACAACACAACGACCTGTTGACTCTGCACAAAGCCGTACTCATTTTAGCGCTCTGATGTGTTTTCGGGTTGTGTCGGTGCATTGGTCGGCATGACATCTGACGCTTCACTCTGCGTGGAGTAAATTGAATCAATAAATTACTTTGTAATGTTTGTCTATCTCCCACCGGAATAATATGAACGTGTATTGTCCGTGTGCAAAGTGTAGTCGTATTTTCGAAATGTTTTTCAAAATGTGTCCCCTATTGATGATGATGATGACGATGACAATACCACACTGAGGGTTGCTACACATTTAAGTTCATTGCCACGGTTCTATCCACAGGACAATACGTGTGACCGAACAATTTTCGTCAATGGGTATTTGTATTTATTAGCTTTTTGTGTTGCCATTGCTGAGTCGACATAACGGTCGTTCATAACGTCGACAGAACACCAGGACAGTACTTTCACATTGGGGTTATCGCTGGGCAATCGTTCATAAAACGATCACTGTTATAGCCTTCAACAGATAGCCACAAAGACAAATATCCCACCGTTGTCTTACCAAACTATTAAATGCTGTTAGCTATCACCTATGAAGACCGACACAGCACACGAGGGGGGTGTGGCCAACACCACGCCCGGCCGCCTTTGTCTCCCTAGTGGCGATGCGTACACACCGCACAAGGCACTCATTTGAGGCTAAGTCGACCTAGGGGAGGCCCAGGAACGGTTCAGGTAATCGTCACCGGTGTTGGCCGTGAGCGGGAATTGAACTAGGGTCGCCAGGTTTGTAGCGCTGTGCGCTAACCGCTTACATATGCGCAAGCACACTTACATAAGGACCCACACAGATATGCCACACACATTAACACAAGAACATACATTCATGTATGCTGCACTGCACATGTTCTGCTACACCCATACTGGCGATTAATGATGCCAGCAAGCACGCGGATGCCACTTGTTCACAGCATAACGTTAATTTTTTAATGAATTACATTTTCGAAGGTCTTTCATTGCCAATGTTGCACAGACCTTGGCATCGCTCGACTTTGTCTTAAATTTCGTGTCAGTTAACGGAGGTTTCGTAGTTCCGTTTGTGTGTAAGCGTGTGACTTGCTCGGATGGATGCGTGAAACGTGCTCGGGCAGAACGGGGAGAAGAACAAACAGAAGAACACACACAAACATTCCCTGGGCATACCAACAAGTAGCCTATCAGCTCCAGAAAAAATATATTTATCTTTGTGTGTCCCCCCACCGCTCCATCTTGACTGGCTCTCACGAGCGTAACGACTGCACCGATTATGCAGCCGTTACATTGGCACGGTTGGCTACGTACGTTGCGAAAGAAGTTCAACGTACATACACACTTTGCTCTTCCATCTAAGCATAAGGCTCCTAGATTTCACCACCCCCAATTCTGCGGCGTTGCTATAGGTGAGTCAGCACACTTTATGGTGACATTTTTCTGGACTAAGGACGTACCATGCTATATTCGCCCACCCGTGCATTTACCTGCTCACAAATAATTTGCCTGGAAACAGCCGTGGCCAAGGGTGAAACATCCTTTTTGAGTACGCGGCCTTCTTAGCCCATCCAGCTTGCGTGGAAATGCCGTGAGGCCGTGACCTCGTGACACTTGTTCTTGGGCCCATCAGTTATATATATTTTTTTGTAGATGTATAGACACGCCTTTCCTAAACCCCGCACACTCGTGCAGTTGGTTGGCCTCTAAATGTTCCATGATAGTGTTCCCAATTACCTCTGTAAGCAGTTTATATACACGCGCTAATGGGTCTGTCATTTGTCTCCTATCGACCACATTCTATCAATCACATTCTGGGAAGCACTAATGAATATCAAATACCATTATTCCTCGCCTTTGTAGACTACAAAATGCATTTGACTCCATGGTAATTGATGCAGTCGTTCAATTCTCACAAATCAGGGCCTACAGTATTTTAGTTTTAGAAATAAACACCATTTATTAACGTAGAACAGCTCCACTAAGATTGGAATTAAAATTATTAAGATACGAATTGAAAGAGTAGACATTATTTAACAAAGTTATTCACAGCAAGTAAATTATTTTTTCCAAAACTTGCATTTGGAAATATAATGGCATGACACGTAAATGGATGGAATATTAATAATCTCAAGTTTATTGTTGACATCGCCATTACAATGACCGACAGTAATTAATGACATGAAATGTGTTTAAGGGTGTAATAATGCTGCAAACTAGATGTGAGTAACACAGAAGTCGGCATAACAAGTATGTTTAATAAATGCAGATATACGCTGGAGGTGTAAACTGAAATACATAGATATTACTCAAGGGAGCACTCGGAGAAAAATGATTAAATTTAGGTGGACAAGAGTGGGTTGCAGTGCTTTTGTGAAACTAAACTTAATCAAAATGATGAGCGCTGATATGCCCAAAGGAGAGCGTTTGTAAGCAGTCTATATCACCTGCTATGACATGTGAATAGGAAACACGGACATTGGCAAATAAAATTGGAAAACCTATAAAATGTATGCTACGAAAAAATGGAGAGGTACATGCCATGAAAATTGCACTGAGCGAAAGAGGAGCACGTGGGTCAGAGAACATGCAAGCCAGTGACATCCAATGGACTGTTAATGAAAGTGAGCTTGGGCCAGACTCCTGACTAGAAGAGATGATGGATGTTGGTCGAGACTAACGACGGAGTGAGAGCCAAAGGAGGGAACGCGCCCAATAAGATTTCCATCGTTGAGATCAAGCAAATAAATAGCCTCAGGATCTGGATGATGTTTTTGCATCGTAAGACCATGAAAGATGGTGACAGATATTCGGAGGCCTTCAACCAGCAGAGGATACATTGTGGCAATAATGGCAGATTTGTGGCCTTGATTCAGCAGTGAATTGACCAAGGACTGTAAGTTATCATAAAGGTTATTACTATATTTAACGTAATGTTTTACATCATAGCAACAAGCTTGCTTTTATTTTCACCGCTAAACTGTTGGCTCGTTTGTAAATTGGAAAGCCATAAGGCTATCCAGATGCGAGGTTGGATAACGATGCCCCTACATCACTGGCATTATTAAATAACGACCAATGTTACATTTTATAATAAGCTTATTTAAATTCACCAGATCAAGTAAAATGAGCTGTTGAATGTGTGCGGTTTTTATGTATAGGGATTTGTGTATCTTGACAACATATCTTAAGGTATTGGTGGAATTAGTGCCTATGCGTTTAGAGAACATCTGGGGCGCGAGATTATTAGGTTGAACCGTCAGACCTGTTATTGTCAATGAATAGGTTCATGAGGAAAAGACAGTATTTTCCTTGAAATTGCACGAGACCTCTATCCATAAATAGGTGTCGAGTTTGTGACGTATATATGTGATTTTGAAAAAAAGACAAAACGTTTTACCAGATTCCCAAGACATCATCTAACGTAAATGGTTCCCATGGTGATGATGGCGGCCACCCACCGTTATGAGAACGAAGCAAGCGTCGACTGAACTCAACCGAACTCAACACGTACGTCGATCTGGCACTCCAATCGGCACCGGCATTGACTTGGCACTTCGTTTACATGTTGTTTAATTATCTCATGCCGCTTGATAAAGTATTCCATTTAATTCCATTAAGTTACCGAACAGCATAACACAGGCTACCACCACCACCACCATCGTCGTCGTCGTCGTCATCATCGAAGAAACAAATCACCACACGCCTTGCCGGGAACCGAGTCTTTGAGCTGCAGTGAAACAATGATTATGCCGATTAGATTGCACGAAATGTCTGATACGGCTGTTGTTCACAATTGCACCCAATACAACAAAAAATATACATCTAAAAATAATCGTATGTTTACTCTTTGGTTCTTTCGGTAAAGTTTCGTAGGTATTTTTTTTAAATATAGATTACGACGTTTCGATCGCAACACAAGCGAGCGATGACGAAACGTCGTGATGTATTCATTTTCTACCTACGTGACTTTACCGAAAGAACCAAAGAGTATGGATTCCTGCAGCCACGAAAGTTTCAAATCCAGATTGAATCGCATGTTTGTTACCGTTGGTACGGCCATTTTAGTACACACAATGGAGAGGAAGGACAAGATCAATGGGCTCGCGTAATGCGAATGCATCATGTACGTTCACTCATGAATCCCCCCCCCCTCTACCTTGCTCAAGAATGCGGTACTCTGTCAATTAAGTGGAGTCACCACATCTACGCCTCCATATAAGGAACGAAACAGGTGGACTTCTCCACAAAACTGTCCGTCGCCTGATGAAGCTGGTTGTAATTACTGGCGAAACGTCGTACTCAGATTGTAAATGTTGTGGCTTGGCTCTCCAACACACCGATTAGTGCTGTACTAGTGACGAATTGGCCACGTTCTGTTTACGTGACAACCCTTACTAGTTGGCCGTGCCGGGTGGTGGCGGGTTAAACGACACATTGATATATTTACGCGATCTAACAAAACAACCAAAAACCCCTCTATTATAAACAATCGTATGTTTATCATGAATAAACTAACTCGGTTGTCAAGCAGTGCATGTCCGTGCACGCGAGAATGCCGCTCTATTTTGTACCCTCGCCGCTGTTTCTCTCTCGCTTTGTTCTCTTCGCGTTACACCCCCCCGACCCCGCGTGTATCCTGGGGACGTGTTTTAGTCAATAAAAATAATAATCATTAAAAAAAAAGCTGTCGCTGCGCTTCCCAGTTGAGCAGAGAAATAATGCCTTGGCGTGGTACGTTCAATTACAAGTGACACGATGCCAGTGCAGGATGATCCTAGTAGCACAAGTAGCTACACGTTCTACGGACTCCGCGCTAAATGCTTTCAAGCTATCAATTCCGGTTCAGTGACTCTGCACTTGCTCTATTACTATAGTACTAGACTGCCTTCAATTTTTACGAACGACTGGGTGTTTAAGGTTAGCGATTTGTCGTATTATTTGGCTGAAAAGCAAATGCAAAAATACAATTACTTTCCGATGCAAGTAAACAACTTGTATTTTGATATGTATGTGTGTTTTTAGGGCCCCTTTATAACATGTGCTACAGGCCCCGCACTACCTTAGTCCGGCACTGCACGATGCGGCAACTTTGCCCAACTTCATTTGCTCCCCTGTGGACTCTGAACGCGCAGTATTCCTTCTCGTCATGTATTGTTCAACAGTTGCAATTGTATTAATTAAACGTTGTATTAAATGGACGATATTTAAGCATTTGGACGACAGGATTCATGTACCGATTCTGCGCATTGCATCGTGTGATTGAGATGTTTCAGCAAGTCGCGTGGGATGATGGGAATACGTATTTTACTTACATTTCGTCAACCATAATCTATCCACCGCTGGTTGAGGACCTCCCCACGCTCTTACCAATCCCTTGAGCCCCCCTGCGATGCAACAATCCATCTCACTCCTTTCAGCGCGTGAATTGATCTCATCGCTCCAACTCTGCAATGGTCATTTTCTCAGACGTGCTTCTTTCGACTGCCGTTCCATCACCGCGTCCTGTCCATCAGCGATCACTCAGTCTCGCGATGCGTTTTGCTCCACTTCGCTTACTATTCGAAGCAGTTCATTGTCACCTCTCTGAATTGCTTCTGTTGTCCGATCCGTGTGTTCCTATTTCTATCGTCTCTCGGTTTCATTCTGAGCGTGCATCTCCACAGCACACTCTTCATATTTTGTTCGAATGGGCATGTTTTGAATACTCGTCCTAACTGATAGTATGCACTGCTTAAACACGTTTTTTTATCCAGGAATATCAATATCCTGATTTTCGTGATCAAGCTCAGTATCCCACGATTATAATACTGCGCCCGAATATAATAATTGTTATTGCCTTGCTTAATGCCTAAGAGCAAGTGAGAGAAGTAACGAAGGGGGTAGTCCACGAAGCTCAAAGTAGCCAGCGAGGAATCACCGCCAGTGAGGAGCCCGCATCTGGCTCCAATTACAAATTTACTCGCAAATGACCGAGGCAGATGCAACTCTCTCATCAAATCAAGGGGGGTGGGGGGGGCTTCTACACGAACCGACCAATAATGTGCTTGTCGGGAGAAGAACCCCGTGGATAATCTCATGAGATTCCCTGCAGTACCGCCACAATGCTACTCCTCAAGATTTGGCAATGCCACCACCGGAAGCGATCTGCTGTGCCGAATATTGTCAAAAGACGACAGTAGAGGTTGGACAAGGAGATACGACGACGAAGCGATGTCATGTATTAGGAAAATTGTTATTTATTTTTCTTACCTGTTGCTGCCTTATCGTGCTGTTGTGTTCGTTAGGAGTGTGATGAACAAAATGGCAGTGCGTTTGTGTTGTTGTTGTGGTGGTGGTCTGGCCTGAGAATACAAGAGCTAACCATGGGTTTTGCGCAGAGGCAGGGCTGCATTTACTCTTGGTGTGAAATTAATAGAGCAAACCCCGGTATTATCGGCCAACCGGTATTGTGTAATCGACCCTTACTATTATTCTGAATGCATATAGCATGCTGGCCAAGTATTGGTAGCAATCCAATTTGTGTTGCCAAAGTGCGTTAACAGGGTTGTCACTGGATTCCATCGGCCATTCACCGTTTTTTTTATGAGACAGGAATCTATCATTGGGCTTCAAAATTGGCCCAGTGAGTAGGCGGGGGTGCAATGGACGTAATTGAACAGAAACAGAATTTATATGGGCACCCTTCAATAGCCTGTGTTGTGAACACGTGTGGATGGAATTTCGGAAATCCGAACAGGCTCAATTTTCTTAATGTTAGCAGCATTTGAAATGACCTCCTGCGTTTTACGTGGTGATGAGCTCTCAATTGTGCGGTGATGAGCTGCCAGCTGTAGTCTTGATATAACGCACTATCTTTCTGTATCAAAATTATCAGAGGCAAACCTTTAGTTACGGATTAGTCAGTTTAGATATTTTGTTTCAGTTTAATTTATTAGGTGTAGCCCTGTGAGCCATGAGGCTCTTGACTCGGGTACAACCGCAACAAACTAAACATGAACGATGAACATCTTAAAGTGACGACGCGCAACAGACACATTCAGGACAAAAGAGTAAAATCTTCCAGAAAAAAGCACCGTACATCAACGCTGTGTGCAAAAATCCCAATGGGATGCAAGCCGAACAATAAAAACCATAAGACAATTTAGATAAAGTTATCAGACTAACTCCGTACTTCAACAAACAAACATGGCTTAACTATACGTTTTCGCATATCACTAAATGAAAGCTATGAAAACAATGTAACAGTTATTATAGGAACTGTGATTCAAATTTAACAAAAAACGAAAATCATAACATGTACGACCAAACTTTGCAGCCATAGCTGGCAGCATGAGTCACTCCATAACAGCAGGAGTATCAAAAAGTTTAAATGCACTTTCAAAGATCAGCACACTAGAATCGAAACTCAAGATCAATTAATAGGTTCATGAGGAAAAGAAGTATTTTCCTTGAAATTGCACGAGACCTCTAGCCATAAATAGGTGTCGAGTTTGCAGCATTTGATTTCAAGCCACTCTGCATAGCAGTGGTAGCGGGGGGTGTATATTGACAAAACAGCACGATTAGTATTGGCCGTGTTCCTCATTTCTTAATATTGTATGAGTACATCAATTCATATTCTTGGTTCTTTCGGTAAAGTCACGTAGAAGGGGAATAATAAAATAATAAAAATATACAATTAAATTTCGATTTAAAGCTTTCGTGACTGCAGGGATTCATCTTCTTGGTTCTTTCGGTAAAGTCACGTAGAATGGAAACAATAAAAATAATAAAATAAAACATAATAAAATAATTCTCACGACGTTTCGGCCACAACGCAAGCAGCCGTCTTCACCTGATGACGGCCATTCTACGTGCCTTTACCGAAAGAACCAAGAAGAATATACAATTACTTTATTGTTTCCCTTCTACGTGACTTTACCGAAAGAACCAAGAATATGAATCCCTGCAGTCACGAAAGCTTTAAATCAAATTTTTACATCAATTCAGTTAATGAATGTATTGGATTACAGGAGCAAACATAACAATCCAGACATTTCAATCCTAAAGGTCAAGGGAGATCATGGGCCATATTTCACCACGCTGGTCATTGCGGTTAGTGAAGGGGGTAGGGAAGAAACCCGGTTATGATATAACCTGCCACTGATGTTAGCCGTGGCTAGGAATCGAACTTGGGTTGCTGTGTTGTAACCGCTGTACAGTATCAACGTTCCACCTCCACCGTTGCCCCAATCACGAGTATACAATTGTAATCGTCATCGTCACGACCGCAAGTTACTGCCATCGTTATCATAACACCGATGCGGCTGTTGTGCGTGCACTGGCTTCATCCTCACGATTGCACGTTGGTCTATTTTAATTCACTTCCAGCCCGTGGCGGTTCTGTCCCTGAAGAAGCCTCATTAGGACCTCTCCCAAATATTCTGCTGAACCATTCCATGCCCCCCCCCCCGCCCCCCTCGCCCCGCTCGCCATCCTCCTTGGCTCCTTCAATCCACTTTTCTGCACGACACTTTTACTTTTGTCAGCGTGTTGTCAATCTTGCACGCGCGTGTCCCAATCACCGCGACTTGTTTATGTGGTCTAGACAACGCCCAGATTCTTGGAACGAATAAGAAGCGGCAGAATAAGGAGTACGAAAGAACAAAGACCCCCCCCCCACTGCAATTTCATTAACTAAATGAAGGTGCAGCTAAATAATTCTCGCTTCCATTATGGGAATTGCGATGGCAGCCGCGAACGAGCAGAGGGCCGCCAATGTGGGTATTTCGGTTTCACTCCGTCTTTTCAGTTTTATTTCGTCCGTAGCAGCCGGACGTTTCCAGGAATCCATAACAGATCGCGTGCTGACAGCCAACAGCGACGTGCTTCGGGAAATTCTGTGTTAGTAATGCACCGCACGGGGGTGGGGGGGGGCTTTATTCATTCAAATGTTATCAAGACGATCGGTTTAATTGTGACGATATTTTGTCCAAGCATCTTTCTGATTTGAGTTGTATTATTGTTTAGCTGCGACACTGGTGGTCATTTGCATTTTAAAAACTTTGGGCTGCCACGTGACAATCCACTCACACGAACTACGATTTGTAATGACAACGTAATCATCGCCACGCACTAAATATTCTTTAGGATGGCATATATAATAGGTTTTGTTTAAATAAAAATATCACCGATGAAGAAACTGTTTAAATATTGATTTAAATGATCAATTATATGTTTGACTACATTAATAATCTGTTTTCAACCAATCTCACCCAAGGCATGCTTAATTTTTCATTTATAATATGTATGTTGCAAAAACATATTATTCCAATTTCACGTAAATGTGATATTTAGTAATTGAGTGAAAAAATATACGAAAACATTCTCTAAGGGATATTTGCAGGCTGGAACGTTGCGATGTGCGTTCGGAGGTCATTTGTACGTAGCTAGAATTTATGACCAGGGGCACCAAGCAAATTGTGCAAAGTGCAGCTTCGTTAGCTGTCCCCGTGTCCCTTTACCCTAAAAGCTTATCTGTGAAGACACGTGTCTTTGGACCTCGGGGCTCTTTATGCACACACACACACATAGAGCAATGGAAGAGAAAACACCCATTAACCATAATTTTCCTTTTCTGGCAGAGTAGTTTTCATGTGCATTTTATTTAAGCGCCTGTACTTACCACAACACAATCCATAAGACATTGTGAGGATATGGGACATTTTGTTGGGGTCAAGTGAAATAAATAAGGATACGGTGGTCCATACCAGTGGATAGCACTGCAGTGTTCTCAACACCCGATTCGGACACATTTAACTACAGCATGAAATGGAGTCAAATGTTCAGAGGCAATTCACAAGTCAGATATCGTTACTGACGGGGTTAATTACCTCGCCGTGAACTTTGCACTTGAATTGTTGTCGGCAATGCATGGTTTACCCGTGTAATTACGCAAACACTTATGAAATGGCAATGTTAAACAACATAAGTCACAACAAAAATATCAATTAGTGCCTCCCCTTCTTTCTTCCAAAATAACACAAATGGGCAGTCGCTGTAATTAGAGGGGAGAGTTCGGCACGCTAATGTCAATATACAACGTGACTCCTCGTTTACATTCAATTTCATTACAAAGGCTTTGTGGGGTTATTTTCACATTGTTAAAAAAAAATGCCAATTGAAGCTCATAACATATGGAGGATGGTGTGCAAACGTCGAGGTCACTGCAACATGAAAATGGATTTTGAGTGCTTCAGAGATCAGACCAGTTCACGAACGGGTTGGTCAGTGACGCTATTCACCATGGGGATGACGAATTTCGCCTTCGGGGCCACAATTCCCTTTGTCACCGTCACCATCAGCTACGTTATTGTGTATAATCCTTAACACGGGGGTTCGTTTGGGGTTAGATCGCGTAAATATGAATGTGGCATTGAACCTGCCAACACCCGACACAGCCAATTAGAAAAGTTGTATCTAGATTTGAAGTTTTCGTGACTGCGGGGATCCATACTCTTTGGTTCTTTTGGTAAAGTCACGTGGGTATAAAATAAAAAATATACTTACGTGACTTTACCGAAAGAACCAAAGAGTATAGAAAGGTTGTGTTAAATTTCGATTTAAAGCTTTCGTGACTGCAGGGATTCATCTTCTTGGTTCTTTCGGTAAAATCACGTAGAAGGGAAGTAATAAAATAATAAAAATAAAAATTATTTGATTATGTTTTATTTTTATTATTGTATTACTTCCCTTCTACGTGACTTTACCGAAAGAACCAAGAAGAAGGTTGTGTTACATTCCAATTCGTGACTAGTACAGCACACAACGGAGTCTTGTTGTGGGTTTACTCTCCAACACACCGGTGTGCTGTATTAGTCACGAATTGGCCACGTTCTGTTGACTGTGTCGGTTGGCGGCCGGGTTTAACGACGCATTTATATTTACACTACCTAACCCCAAAAACACCTCTATCATCGAATTCCCTTTGTTCGCAGTTACCTGAATCGCCTCGTTTGTGCAACTATGGTTGCTTGCAATCGGGTGTGTTTAGTAATACGTGGGAGAAATAACATTTGAATTCACTTGTTTTCTTAATCAGTTGAGCAACTTCAGGTTAACGACATGAGATCGCATCCACAATGTGGTGTTGTGTCCCGTGATTTACGCGTTGATTTTATGGTACACGCGTATGTGTACACTCCACTGCCGAATGAGCGCCTCCCGGCACCATACTTCACCGCCAAGCTCAGTTGATAAAGCTAGGGAACATAGACATCTGAACGAAGTACGGTATAACAATAGACGCAATAGACGCACAGGTACTTGTGCATGAGTGTGTCTCTGAATTCATCACCTGTGGTTTATTTTGACTTGAAATATATTCAGTGCATCGTAAATGTCTTTATCTGGACAAAATATAAAGAAGAATGGACCTGCACCATTATTTTTGTATTTCTGATTGTTTATACGGCAGTTCAAAAGACAAAGACACGAGCTGGAAAACCTGTCAAGAGTTTTAATCCACAATTACGAAGGCATAAACTTCAGTTTCTGGAATAATCATTATGCTTGGCTGCCGGCTGCCTGCGCTGTGCTTTGTACTAAAGTGGCATGTCTGTTTTCATAGAACGCCCTTGCCTTTTGTATAGCATTATTCATGTTTTTTATCGCCATTTTTGTTTCCTAATTCTGACCAGTCCCGTGATGTAAACGTAAAGTCCGGTAAATGCGGTGCTGTCGTAAAGAAAAATCATCTGAGCCTGCCACCTTGGTACCTTCAGCACGAGCAGAAACAAACGACGACACACGTGTCCGTTCGACTCCTGATAATTCATTACACATTTCTGAATTGGGTTATGTTATTTTAAACGTCGCAATTTCTCGTGAAGAGATGACGCAGTCGAGTCTTAAGAGATAATTACATTGCGGAACACACCTATCTACTGGTCAACCCCTCTACCCCCCCCCCCCCAGTACAAATGTATCCACAGTGATACGTGTGACCTAATTTCTAAAAGGTTAACCACGAAACGACACTAGCTTCAACGATGCGAATTAGATTTTTTTTGCCGTGAAACTAAAAAAAAGAAAATCTCTCCTCGCTATTGAAGAGTGACGCTCTTTAATGACCCATGAAATGTCATAGTTGACAGATTTATAGAAATTGTGTTGGTGAGAGAGAGAGAGCAGAGGGCACGGGGCGTCTCTTTTTGAACACGATTGCGGCCATCCCTGCCCTGTGATGTCCCGTTTGACTGTAATCGAGGGCTTTCAGCGTCCGCTACCTTTTGATGACACCGGGAAGAGAAGCCGAGACGGTGCCTCAGGTACTCGAGTCAACACCGCCACACGCGTAAAGCTTTCGGCTGCAACTTCCTTCAGAGGAGGCACGCGAGTGAGTGAACGACATGACTCGAAGGACAAACGCCGCATCGCGTATTTTCACACACGCGCACGCACGCGCGCACGCGCACACACGCGTACGCACACACACGCGCACGCACGCGCACACGCACGCACACACGCACGCACACGTACGCGCACACACACGCACGCACACACACGCGCACGCGCGCACACGCACTCACACACACACGCACACACACGCACCCACGCGCGCACACACACGCACGCGCGCGACAGCAAGTGGATTCCGATTTGTAATAAGACAATATTGGAAAGACTTGTTGCGTTCATGAAACTATGTCCTCCTCTGTGCAAGGATGTTTAAAAAAACACACACACACACACGCAAATCTGTAATGCGCCGTCACAAAAGTGTGTGCCTTGAGCAGCTGTTGATGGATAGTGCAGCCTTTGGATTAAGAAATTATGGGCAGATGAGCTAAATGTAATAGCAGAGGCTTTTCCCATGCTGTATTCTTTTGAAGCGCCACTTCCATCGCGTTACTTGTCCATTAGCATGAAAGCAGGCGAGTTCTTTCTCAGCACCTCGTGACAGGCACACACACACACATTCACATATAAACACAGACAAAGATCCCCCATGCACCCATTGCAGCAAGTGCTGTAAACGAGCACCAACGTTGACGGGCACGGCACACCAGGGGGTCGTGTTGCCAACACCACTCCCAGCCGCCTTTGTCTCCCAGCTGTGATGGATGCCATCATCTTCATCATTGGCCGTTGTCGATCCACTACTGGATGAGGCCTCCCCCAAGGTGCCGTCACCTATCATGATGCTGCGATGCTTAATCCACCCAGGGACCTGCACTCAAGCTAATTGAATCTCCTTTCGTGGGCGTCCTCTTGGATGCCTTCCATCCCTTAGCTGCCGCTCCGCTATCACTCCTGACCGTCGTCCATCATCCCTTCGACACGATGTGCCCCTGCCACATGATCACTTAACGTTTCTTCATACATTCGGTGTGATGTCATGAACCGGCATGTGTCCCCCAACCCACGAGCTCCTCTGTATCAATGCAATTCCGAGCGTGCGTCTCCCCGTGCCTCTATTGCGCACTCTCCCGTTTTCTATGCGTTTCATAAATCCCAATGTTTCCGAATTATGTCGTAGCCAGGTAGCACACACTGATGAATACACCCTCTCGCTGAGCCACTTCGATTTCGTCATGGCTGGAGTTCAGATTTTCAGAAGCAATGAAAACCTGCTTATTTCACTATTTCTATTGAGGTCTGCATGTCAACAGCGGTCACATTTACATGTACTCTGCAGGGCACAGAAGAAGACAGCGCCGTTTCCTTTCCATTCAGACAATTTTCGGTATACAATTCCACACGGTAAAGGTAAAAGCAAAAAACATATTCCACATCGTGTCAAATGTGAACTGCGAATGCCAATTTTCGAAATAATCCTGAAATTCGATTTCCACATTTCTTTCGCACGGCTTTCTATCATTAACATCAAACACGCGGTCTCATTTGTGAGAACACCACGATATGAACCAATCATGTGGGAATCCAGGGGTGACAAAGCATAAAGTCATCAATTACTGAACGCAAGGCTTCTTCTCTTTGTGATCAAAAGGGAAACGACAGTTGGCAAGACGTTGGGATTTGTGTTCGTTCAATATTTGCATTGAAATGCATTGCTTCTGATTTGCATTTCAGCTGCAAATTGTATCTGCCGCTCTTAACTTTGCGCAAACATTTGACGTTTCTCTTCTGCCGGTCCCCTTCTTCGCCTCTTGGGATTTTGTTTATACAATTGCCGCCAATATCTCCTTGCCGTGGTCTTTCCTCTTCTCTCCGTCCATCGCTGCGTCTTCCTTGCTGGCAGATTCCATCTCGTCCGATGTTGGATTGTTTGACATTGTCAGTTCGAGGTCCTGCTCTTCCCCTTTGCACCATCACCTGACATCCCCCCCCCCCCCTTATTCCTTCATCAGCATCCTCAGTAGCCCAAGTCAACATTGTGTTGTATGAATTGTTTAACTTTTCCCCCCTACATTTTTGTTAGCGTATAATGATGTCTTAATTGCCATACAACATGCAGGAATTACATTTTCTGCAGTACGTTGTTTACAAAATATACCTCTGTTGTATGACATTTAAATTGTTCGCTGGGCCCGTGCGTATTTAATCCATATTGCATGAAATACGCCGCTTATTAAGCAGTTTTTGGGACCAACAACAAAAACATCTCATCACTGAAGGTCAGTTGGTAATTTTTTTCCCAAATGAATTTTGTCAAGTACACTTTCAGGTACGGTACATAATTTCATGGCGACGTTGTGAAATTACGCCGTGTTCAGATGCGAGATGACTTCAATTGAATTAATCACTGCCGCAATAACCCCCGCCTTCTGTGCGCTAGAAAACCACGAACCACATCAATGCCCCATCCTCCACTCAAAACCTGTTAACGTCGTGACCTGCGAGATCTCCACACGTTGGGTATCAAATGTAACATTTCGTACAAACTGTATTTGGGACTACCATTCGGTACATTTGCAACTCAATTAACAGCGAGTGGTTATCTTGAACTGTGCTGATTGTATAATAACTATGTTTTATTTTACGAGGTAAGGTCTACCGAGCTCTATAGCTCTTAATCAAAATCGACCTGGCCACGAATGATAACTTAACGCGAACATTTATAGCAGCCAAATACTCTGAACGCACGTTTCTAAAAGTGGAGGCACCCGGAGAAAAATCCACGCCACCACGGAGAGACAGATCATCCAAACTCCAAAAACACATCAGGCGTCAGGGTCGAACCCACGACCTCCTGCATACCAGTCGAGGTTGTTAACATCTCGCCACCGTGACGCTCCTTGCCAACAATTTACTGAATGAAAATTAAAGGTCACTTGTTCATGTGTTTTAATAACAATATCACAACGTTTCGTCTTGTTGTATTAGAGTTAATAATTACCTAGTGCGGCTTGCTGCCGCTGAGGTTATAATGGTCGAGCACATTGGACTTGCAATGCAGGCGTCGCCCGTTTGACCTCTCGGCGTTAAAGTTGAAACAATGGGCACGTTTCTTTGTTCCAACACCCTCTCTGTTCCGCAGTATAAATGGGCATTCACCGGTCGGTTGATTGCCAGGTGTCGCATGTGGTGGGGTCAAGTGTGACTACTCACACCACTTCCAAAATGTCTGGCCAGCGTGAAAGAGTACTCTCAAATACCTGAATATGCCTCCCCAGTTTCCACAAATTATACATTTGCATCTGTCTCACTTTACGCCATACGTATTCGTCACTCGTTAACCTATATTGGAAATAGGCGTCGTCGTTGTGCTGTACACTAAATATCTCAGTGCCATGTGACCCAGGTCACCAGCTACCTGGAAGTTGTTGGCACAAGGGCCAGACATCGGAGCTTTAAGTGAGGTACCAGAACGATATGATTTCGTGGCTTATCGATTCAATAAGGAATAATTAATTGCTCATTGTGCTATACGGATGAGCAACTAAACACTACTGCCATCATGCGGTTGGGTCGCAGTCCGATGCCTCATCGGTGATGTGCCATTTATTTTGAGTTTCGACGTCCGCTCATTATGCGAACCAAGTATCAATCTTGTGCGTAGTACGTGCAGTGTACGAGTAATAGCCCCGGGGATTGCCGAGGTCTCGAATGGAGTGTTGAATATGATGGCACTGTCACCGTGACCTGCTCTTTTGACAGCTGCAAAGAGACGAATCGGTTGGTCATCACCTCCGAGCGCTGGTCTGCTTAAGTGATTTTTAACTATTAAGAGTGCCCTTCTGAATGTTATCACCCTTTCATAACCTCGCTGGCATGAATAGCAGCTCATCGGCAAGCACTCATCCACGGTCACCGACTTGTCTTGTAATAAAGGCTCGTCGGAAAAATATGGGAGTTTTATTTATTTAATGTGTTTGTGTGATGTGCATTCAGTTCAAGTGCTGGCTAATCACTTACTGATAGACGACGAGTTATACGTATCTCAGTGTGGTCTGGTGACTTGCTTTTGCTGCCTTGGCCAAGCTTGATAAATCGGACGTCCACAATGTATTTATTATAGCTACTTTTTGTACCCTTTTCTCTATTGTGCACTTTGTTGTAACTCGCTGACCCCGTGGCCATACTGTACACCCGTGAAAAAGAGCCTGATAGCTCATCGGATTCCTTCTGCAGTCTAAATATTGTGATTATTTAACGTATGTGTGTAATGCATTTCTGTCGTGTATTTTGGATGATCTTATTAGATACTTGGCAGCGACAGACTATCCCCGGATGTTGTCTGGCTAGCACAAACTATCGCCAAATTATAAAATGAGCCCTTATTATTGGTTCTTTCGGTAAAGTCACGTAGAAGGAAATAATACAATAAAACGGGATCAGGATCTTTATTGTTTTATTTGTATTATTTTATTATATCCCTTCTACGTGACTTTACCGAAAGAACCAATAATATGAATCCCTGCAGTTACGAAAGCTTTAAATCGAAATTTGAGCCCTTCTTATTCGGTATTCGATTCAATTTAATACCAAAGAAAAAAACACTCCATCGTATCAGTAATTGTTTATTCAAATGCAAAGACAACAGCACGCTTTAAGAAAAGAATGTTAACATTTGCTGACCGTTTACATTTTAAAAAGTGTCAACCCTAAAACATAAAAACAAATATAACAGCGGCATTAATGGGGGTGGCACATGCGTAACTTTACGCTCACTTCCGAAGGTAATCTACGCAGCCAATGTACGCCTTTGGCTGCTCGCTACTCAATTAATCTGGGTAAACGTTTACAAGTGACGTGGCCATATAAACCTAAAAAATATATAAAGATCTCATTCAGAATTTAGCAAATTTTTATAGTACATGCTTAGACCAAGTTTCCCACCATACACAACCAATACACACGGCGAGTGAAGACACACGTGGTTTGTTGCCAATTATCCTCAAGCATTCTGCACTCATCAGTCTCTAACCGTATTACAAGCAGCTGGGCGGAAACGAGTTCAGTTTGGGAAGGCAACGCTGTCCCACATTGTACGTTGCATTTAAAAAGTCAGTGTCTGCTCAATTATGCTTCGAACAAAACTCACCGGTTGGCAGTTGCGATCCAGCCGTGGAAATCTCACTCTCATTGCAAGCGCCTCGCAATCAACCAAAAAGACAAACCACTGAGTTGCGTTCCACATAAATGCTACTGAAATTTACCGACTGTGAAAGGGATGGCCGAAGTTTAGCCAGCCAGGATTTTAACTTGTAACCTTCCAATTGAGTCGAGCATACAACCAAAGGAACAATAGGATACATGCTCAAACCAGATTTGACCACGAGGCACCTCAACAAAAAGAACGTTCAACTTTTAACACCTTAGGTGAGAAAGTTAACAGTAGAAATGTTTTTGTTCCGTCAGATGTCAAAAACACTTGTGTGGATAATACGTGATGCTTTGAAACTGCCCTTCTTTACAGCAGTCCTCTCTGAGCTATAAATAAACGTCACCTATTATGTTACTTTTTTGTTCTTATTTGTGCTTATGTACCGCTGCCAACTCAGCAGCAGTAGCTGCATCACAAGATATTATCATTTAATGCAATTCTACACGTGTGCCTCGCCATCCACAGCTTTGAATGAAAAGTTGACGATGCATCCTCTTGTTACATCACTGTCACACTTGTATTTAAGTATTTGAACACTTCAAAAAGTGTGTTTATAAATCACATCTAATTGCTAGATATAAGATAATTTTCCAAATATTTTCGGAATAGGCGTACAATTACCTAAACATAGTTTGAAAGCAAAAGCAATGCTAAAGAAGCCAACAGTCCGAGTTAACAATTCAGATGCCTAAATTGTAAACCCCTTACAATTTCTCAAATAATCCAGTACGATCATTATAAATAAACTAGTATTGTTTACAGAAAATAACCCTCATCAGCTGGAATATTGTGTTGCAGACTGGGACATAAAGTCAATATGCATTTTAAGTCAACGTTGACCAATGTATGTACACGAATGTCCCATGCACCACTTTTAATCAACAATGGTAACGTCAATGGCGAGGTGACTTTAACAACGAGTGAACTTCTTCCTGCCAAAGTTGCACGCCGGATCCACAGAGGTGAACAACCTTTAGAGGCTGTCCATACCCAATTTCCCCTTGGCACTGCCTGCAGCTCCTTGCTGGAATTGCCTCATTATGTGCTGCAAGCCTGACATGCCACCTGCAAAGGACACAGAAAGAACACTGCAGATGAAACGCTCTGCCCCCCCCCCGCCAGTGCCGCTGTAGAGTCCACACACAGTATGCACAATCAAATGTGGGGCTCGATTGTATTAGAAATGTAAACAAAAGTATGAATTTAGCCTTTTTTTCTGTTAAGTAGCATACAACTCATGACATGTAGTTATAGAGCATTGGGGGGTAAATGGTTTGATATTATTACGCCAGAATTTGTTTAAACAGGCAAAACTCGGCACCGATTTCAACTTTCTGGGGTCTCATGACCAGCAGCCCTGATGTTAAACAAATAGCACTGAGTTTGCCAGATGTCAATGGCCTGATTGTTCCAAATCTAAAAATCACAGGGTTTTAGGTCAACACAAAAAACAATATACAAAAAATAACGGTGCATTTTGTGGAGCATGATTAGTGATGAACAGATATTGACCTCTGTTCCGTATATCCACATTTAAGTGTATTTTGATTTGTTACACTGATGCTCCCATTAAGCCAGTTTCCGGCTATTTAAGAAAAGAAACATCCATATTGCAGTGAACAAGTACATTGTCCTTATGCAATATTGAACAAAAGAGGTCGTAAATGAAACACGAGAAAAAAAAACAATTGAAATATGAGGGCATGAGGCACCACAAAAAAAGTTAGGTGCATGCGCAAGTAAACTGTGCGTTTTGGCTTAATGGGAAAAAGAAGAGGGGGAGAGAGTGAAGGAAGGTGCATACCCATCTGCTGCAGCACACGGGGGTCCATCATCCGTGCCATCTGCTGGTTGAGTTTTGCCATCTGTGCCGAGTTCACGTTCTTTGCCATGTCGCCACCTGATGCCACACGCACGGAAACGACGCTTAACAGCTTCCGAAACCGGTGATCAGTGGCACAAGCCTTGAACCATTACACGTACCCGGAATTTGAGTTAACGAGTACAACTTTTAAGATGGCAAGGTGACACTCGTGCAACGTAATACCGTGGCCTCATTTTCATTGTAGAAATATAGATGTTATGTATACATATACATAAACACACATTTATTTATGCACAAAATGCAATATCTGTTTAACATGTAGGCTTTCGCGACCTATATTATCCATGTTTTTTTCAGGTTAGATCGTGTAAATATAAGTGTCGTTAAGCCCCCCACAGCCAATTAATAAGGTTTGCCATGTAAACAAAACACGCCAATTTGTTACTAATTCAGGATACTCGTGTGTTGGGGAGTAAACCCACATTTACGTGACAAACCTTACGAATTGGCTGTGTCAGGTGATGGCGGGTTTAAAAACACATTTATATTTACGCCTGCTAACCCAACAAAAACCTATATTATGGAAAATGCAATGTCTTATTGTTTTACTTTGTGACAGCCATGACACAGTGGAGGGGTCCACTCACCTTACTGGTCAGTGAGATTAGTGGAGGGGGTAGAGGCCAAGACAGATTAAGTTACCACTCACCACTGAGGATAGCCGTGGCCAGGAATCAAACTCGATTAAGTGTCAGCGGGTTCAAACCACTGCATCACTGATGCCCCCTGACACTATATTACTCCTCTCATACAAAAGTGAATTCCTCGCAAATTGCCATTCGGATGGTCATTGTGCCAGACACTGCTCACACTGGTACCTTTGAAAAGCCCCTTGATTCCTCCCATCTTCTTGACCATCTGTGCAAACTTGGTGTACTGCGTGAGCAGCTCCTGCACCTCGCGCGTCGACACCCCGGCCCCACGCGCCACGCGCTGCACGCGCCCGGGCTGCTTCGTGAACAGCTTTGCCCCGTCCTTGTTGTCCAGCTCTGCCACCATGGACATCCACAGCGTCGCTCCAATCAGTCAACAACGCAGCCATGTCCACACATCTCACAACTTGTCTCTCTCCAATTGGTTAACACGCAGCCGTATCCACACAACTTGTGTTTCTCCAATTGGTCAACATACAGCCGTATCCACACATCTTGTGCTTCCCCAATCGGTCAACATACAGCCGTGTCCACACATCTTGTGTCTCTCCAGTTAATAAACACGCGGGGGAGGGAGACTTTAAATCGCTGGCGTACATGTACAATCGTGAAAGGTGCACGTGACCAGAAAGATGATGTTATACACTGACAATTGGTGTTGGTGTACTGAATTCATGGATATTCACAAACACAAGCGCAGAGGAGGTACACATCAATAACGCATTTTGTGCACTGCCCTCTGCTGCCCAACTCGTAGTTCCGCAGCCCCGTGACAATCTGTGCGTACATGATGCTTGGCCATCCAAGCACCTCGGATTAGCGTGGTTGGCTATCTACGGTGCGAAATAAGTTCAACATACACACATACAAGCACTACCCAGACTGAACCCTGTGGAGCTGACAAGATTAGATGCAGTTCGGATGGTTTCGTCACGGGCAGATATTATGACTAAAATATATATTTTAAGTGTGTACAGGCTCTCTCTTAGTAAGAGCATTGCACGTGGGATGCGCATGATTTTAACAGAGATTATAAAAAAAATCGATCTGCATGTAAAGTGTCCATATAACTGCATATATAGTATTTGTCAATCAACGCTTCTGTGAAGGATTGAGAAAGTAGTTTGGACTTGAACATTATCAGAAACATAATATTTATACTGGAGGAATCTGAATTAACAATAAGCTCTTTTTCACAGATGTCCAACATAATTTTGCTGTTGGAGAAAAGTGTGCTCGAACCCACCCACAGTCTAAACTACATTGATAATTTTCAGTCCAGGTATGGATAATGGGACATTCTACGTATTGTACATCACAATGTTTGCAACCATGCTCTCTTTTAGATGGAGAAGATGAATACAACAGTATAATGTCGTGTTCAGAAGCGCAATGTCCAAGACCACACACCTTGGTCATTCATGCTGTCCATAATGGTCATGAGCTTTTTGAGACGCGCCATCGACTCCTGTTCGTTTCCTTTGCTCATGAAATCTGTCCCGAAGCCTGGGATCATACCCTAGACAATGGAAACATTTTAAACATGTTACGTTCGAAAAAAACGAAACTTCAGACATGATGTGCAAACTTTTTATCTTTTCACCATTGCATTATTCGTTGCTATTTTGTATTCGTTATTGGGAAAAATGCAGGAGAAAATTGCTCACCATTATCTGACTGAAGGGTCCCATTTTCATGATGTTCTGGAACTGTTCGTACATGTCTCGTAGGGTAAATTGACCTACAAAGATAGACAAGTCCTCGTTGAACACGTTTTCACAATAACACGGTTCTTCTACGAGGGAACACTGTTCGCAAAACAAGGAGCAACCGGCCGACGATAAACTACTTTCTTGAGCTATGCGGCTGAGCGGTGCGGGAATTCTGGCTATGCGCCCCCCCTCCACTCTCCACCCACCACCACCATAAGCAACCACCATCTCAGGTAAGTGAAATTTTGCATACATTTTATTATTTTACTAATTGTTACATACATCTCTATCCTCGCTCTCCTTCCCTCACACACATAGCAAATGTAACGAGGCTCACATACACACACAATGTATAGGTACATGTGGCATTTAAGTTATTCAGGCGTGTTAAATACGTGAGTGAGAGAGTGTGCACTTTGGCATATATCCCCGATTAGAAGCCGGGATTACACCGTTGAGGATATCCTTCTCGACTGGTTGCCTACGCCATCATCAGCTCGGGAGTGAGGTGGTGTGACCAATTAAGAGGACCGGTGTATCTAAAAATGCTAAACTTTTCAAGGTGACGACAAGAATGATCAGGTCTGATACTGATGGAGTCGTCGCATGATTACATTCTCCAGAATCGGCTTACCGTGCTTGAGTTTATCAATCAACTCTTCATTGTCATCAAGTTTGAGCTCATTCACTTTATCGATAAGCCCTTCAATATCTCCCATTCCTGCAAGAATAATGAGAAAACAATGTTAAGATCATCCAACTCGCTGTAATTAAGATAAAAATCAGTGAAGTAAACAAACAACAAAATCAGTGACTTAAAAAATTATTCAATACAAGGTGCAACTCACCCAGCAGTTTGCTGATGAAGGGCTGTGTCTTAAAAGGCTCAAAGTCATCAATGTGTTCCCCTGTGCCAATAAAAATGATCGGACTTCTTGTGGCTGCCACTCTGTTGGAAAATGTAATTAAATGTACTCATCAGACATGCTGAATTCATAACAGAAATACCAGAAAATGTACACCAATGCAAGCACACTTTGAACAAAAAATGCGTGCACTGGCGTTGGCAGTGTTGCACATGCACAAAGAAAAACTTAACACATTCAACAATAACACTGCCCACAAAAAGGAATAATACAGCATTTGTCAGCAAACGTCCAACTCGTTGCCTACGATTTCCTTTTTACAAGCAGTGCGGTTGACACAAACGTTGGGGTTTATGAATCGTAGAAAATCGCAATACACCCCTCTTTAAAGATTAAAAAGCCAGGCATTCCTGAGGCTCAAGCGGGTGACATTGTTTTGAAAAGGAGAGGAGACACCTACGCGCTGAGTGCACCGCCGCCCTTGGCATGGCCGTCCAGCTTGGTGACGATGACCGAGGCCACGTCCACTTTATCTTTGAAGGCCCGGGCCTGTGCTTCACACGCCTGGCCGATGGAGGCATCCATCACGTACACGATGTTGTCTGGGTTCTGAAAGATGAAAATTGCAACATTTTCAGTCGGTACGAAAGTAAACCGTTTCAACATTCATCACGTAAGAACTGAATCGTTGCCGCAGATTATTCCAGCACGCGGAGTGAAACGTCAGGAATGCTGAACAACTCGTGGTTGCAACCCAAAAATGCCTGAGATCACTTTGGTTAGGAGTACTGACCACAGCATTGGAAACTTGCAGCATTTCCTCGAACAGCGACTCCTCCTGCTTGTGACGGCCACTCGTGTCCACCACAATAATCTCAAAGTTCTCCCTCTTAAACTTGTCCACTCCATCCGCCGCGATCACCACTGGGTCAACCTCTGTGTAACTGCAAACATAAGTTCGTCAAAGTCGCTCAAGCTACAAAGGACTGCAAAAAAAAACACGTTAAAAGGTCATGATGAGGTGGTGCTTATTAGTAAGCACGCAGCTTTTACGCATGCAGCCCTTTATCAACCCACCGATAGATGAAGGCCTCCCCACACCGTGGGTCGTGGGATATATTGAACCATACTTCATCACACTGATCAGTGCGGGTTGGTGAAGATGGAGAGCACTGATGTTGAAGTATATGACACGCAGCTTACCTGCCGTAGAACGGTATGCGGGCTTTTGTGGCATTTTGCTTCAGTTGATCGAAGGCACCTATGTGGGAAAGAGTAAATTACACTCAGTTCAGAATGTATTTGTGGATGATGGAATATGACAACATAAGATGTTCCCACTACTTTTGTATTGAATTTTTTTTTACTGAGATTCTTTCTTTAGTCGACAGAAATTATCTAACCGTGTGAAGTTCAACATACATACACAGAACTGAAAATGGTATATAAGCTGTGTTTGGAGTGGTTACTACAGACAATCTTATACAGTTGCAGTTAAAGCATACAAATATATTACAGTAAATTACGATACATTTCTAATGTAGTCTACTACTTTTTGTAAGTTACAAAATACAAATACCATGAAACAATTTCATGATGATAACAGTTAGAAAGAAAAACATTATTTTGTTCCTTGCTTAATTTTGACTTGAAACTTTCGTGACTGCAAGAATTCATATTCTTGGTTATTTCGGTAAAGTCAGAGATATAATTTTTTTTTTTAAATTTAAGCAAAAAACCCACATTTCGATCGCAACACAAGCAGTCTTCATCAGGCGGAGAAATGAAGACCGCTTGTGTTGCGATCGAAACGTAGTGGGTTTTTTGCTTAGATTTTTATTTTTATTTTTATTATATTTTTATTTTCTATCTACGTGACTTTACCGAAAGAACCAAGAAGATACATTGCTTAATGTCACTAATTACAGTTGATTGTTGAACAAAGTTTTTGAAAAACGATGCCACTTCCAGGTTGGCTACAGTATGACAAGGTGTGTTGAAATTTAGTTTCCATAACAAATAAACTTACCAGCTCGGAAAGTATCGGCACAGACCAGACAAGCTTTCCACCCTTTTCTTTGGTAATAGTAAGCAAGCTATGAAAGAAGGGAAATTAGGAAGCATTAACCAATATACATAGCAAGTGCAGTCACATCTTTAATGCTTTTGAAACCACAATGAACATAAGAGGTACCCCCTTGGACTCCAGGATTATTTTTAAATATTTTCATGTCATTCTCCCAATGTATCCATTGTGCTACCGGCTTTGTGTCCTGGGACAAGGTATCCATTCGGATCTTTCACAGAGCAACGCATCCCATTGTGTTGAAGTTAACCTAAGGAAGGGGACATCAGAGCTATCAAAGCGGTCCCTTCAATTGGCTTCTGAGCTACAAAGGAGATGCCAACATTTTACCACTTGCTCTGCCAAAGAGATTAATGTTGGTTGCATGGCAATAACATTTATATTTATATCTCAGAGCAGGCTTCATGCCATTAAGTGTTGCACCAAAGTTAATGTCATGGTTATTTTGTGTGTGTTATCATTGGTCACCTGGGTGACCTGGCCACCTCCGATAATTGGATCTCAGAGGCTGTCTATGGCTCCAATTTGCGTGGGCGGGCGATTTTATCCCTGGATCTCTGATGCCCTTTACTCCTTGTGCTTTTATGCCTATTTATTCCCCCGTTTTCTTTTTTCTCCCTGTTTTTGCCCTGGTAACTTTATTTTCTTAATTGAGTTTCTTAAGGTGCTTTGAGACACTGTGGCATTTAAGCGCCAAATAAAGTCAAATCCTGATCCTTCAAAAAGCACACACAGAAACCCTGCGAATACAATCTAGTTTATACCCATGAGAATATTAACATTCATGCTTTCTGGAGGTCTCACTTTTGTGCACGTGGTGGTTTTTCCACTGCCCTGCAGTCCCACAAACATGATGATGTTGTGTTTTCCTTTTACAGGGGTCCATGCCTTCACCCCAGGGTCCACCAGCTGGAAAAAAACACAATCAAGTGAAATTAGTGATCTCAAAAAGTAATAAAAGTAACCAAACAAAAATAAGCAAACCAAAATTTTTTGGTGGCAACTACTTGTTTTCTACTGGCCTCTATGAACTCCAAGCTTACATCAGTGTTGGCTATTGTTGCTAAGCATACATGCAGATTGTGACATTACTTGATCCCATTAGACCTTCACCATCAGACAACCCAGCAACACTTGTTTAATGTCACATTCTGCTGATGAGATTCAGAAGTTAAAACCAATCCAAAGGTTGCCATGTGAAACAGATGTTGCTGGAAACATATGGGTCCAGAAGGCCCATAGAGCAATGGACCAAAATGTTATTTAGTCCTACATGGTGGATATCTCTTATTTTGATATTGGTATAGGCTACAATTAGTGTCAAGGTGGTCTCGTACCCTTTACTTAGCCAACACTTTATTTTTAGAAATGTAATGGTATTCATAATATTACAAAACAGAACCTCATACAAAATATGAGTGTTCTAAATCTTGGTCAATAAACGTATTTCCCATAATGGGAAAAAGCCAAACCTACATCCCTTTCAAGATGGTGCTACATTAAGATGTATGGCCAATTCGATTTGAGTGTTTGGCAAGTGGGAAGAAATCACAGCGTGCAGAGAAAACCCACACGAGGGGATAACACTCAAAAGTTCCACAGAATGTGACTCCTTGCGCTCCTGTCATGTCCTGGCCACGTCCGAGCCCTGCGACTGAGAATGTGATTCAACCTTGACAAGTTCCTTGAACACTGTGTGCTGGATCATCCTCCTCTTGTTGAGGCCAGTCGCCATCTCTTCCAAGTCGATCGCGGACCTGCACACACAAAGCCACTTATCATATATCTACTTTGTTACACGTTACTGGACTTCATGTCACGTTAAGCAAGGGAGAAAAAATTAACCCGTAAAAACTAAGTTTTTCACTATAAATCCTTTAAATGCGTGGCGGCTAGAGTCCTCTCGTCCTCTGCCTTGAGATGGCTGCCACCTATGGGGCAGATGATTGCATGCCACCATTAAGCAATTGGTAATTAAATATAATATTTTTGACCTAAAAAGTGTAAAATTTTGGAAAAAAATTCTCACGAAAAGTAATTGTCACGCACAACGAGTCTGTGTGGAAAATGTCAGCTCGATTGGATCACGGGAAGTGGGTTAAAAAACGACCGACAGATTTGCACGGTCGTAAGCAAGCAAGCGCACAAGTGAACTTAATATAAAGGATTTAAAAAGCGTGCAACACAACATACTTGACATTTTCTCTCAGTGTCTTCACAAGCTTGACGTTTACATCCGATTCCAGCAGTGCCGCACATACTTCCTTCAGCATAGAGTTGAGCACCTAGATTTTTCAAACAAGGAGAAACGACCATTCGTTACACAATGTACACACCCACACAACTCAACTGTTCCCCAATAATAAACAGACAGCAACCATTGGCAATTTTGCAGTGATTATGTCAACATGAGGCTTGTACCAGGCTAGGTGCACTTTGTGGCCAGTAAATATTTTAAGGCTCACTGTTAGGTCAACCAGACATCATGAGATTTACTGGTTAAAACAAACCGTGGTTATTGGCAGCACCTAGCATTGAGATACGCAGCTCAAGTCATATGATTTCCCCTAGAGCAGTACTCATTATTTTCTTTGGGTCTTTCGGTAAAGTCACGTAGATAGGTTCAAAGAAAATAAAAATAACAAAAAACTACGACGTTTCGATCACAACGCAAGCTGAGGCCTCAGCAGCTTTCCTCTCTTTTTTCAGCCTGATGACGACTGCTTGCGTTGCGATCGAAACGTCGTAGTTTTTTGTTATTTTTATTTTCTTTGAACCTATCTATGTTACTTTACCGAAAGACCCAAAGAATATTAATTCCTGCAGTAACGAAAGCTTTAAGTCAAGAAGTACTCATTATCTTTATAATGCGCAATTCTTAGACTCGG
The DNA here is from genome assembly GCA_014621495.2 of Entosphenus tridentatus. NCBI lineage: Eukaryota > Metazoa > Chordata > Hyperoartia > Petromyzontiformes > Petromyzontidae > Entosphenus > Entosphenus tridentatus. The sequence goes on along the minus strand of CM025616.2, from coordinate 2,654,376 downwards.
TATCAAAGCTCACTCTGTTGTTGACCATGAGCATTCCAAGGGTGGAACATTCCGCATTCCTATGGCGGGGTCCAGTCTGTACATCAACACGGACCATATGGTTGGGTTGCCAATTGACCACATGAGCCACTTAACAATGTTATGCTGACGGCCTTCCAGCAATGTCTGGTCAACACTCCGCGAGTATAATTGAACAGGAAGACATCTGCATGAATGGTCTACGTTAATAAATATTAACAGGGATCATTAAAATGGTTAACCTATAGCGTATAAACGTAGACGAATACAAATACATATCGTTATTCAATGTGAATACGTTGTGGACATAAACAGTCAATGGCATATGGGTGCTGTAACTTAAAAACTCAATGGCAGTTTCTAGAACTGTGTTGTTTTCATACTCTTTGGTTTTTTCGGTAAAGTCACGTAGGTAAAAATTTAAAATACATTTTTACCTACATGACTTTACCGAAAAAAACAAAGAATTTAATTAAAATAAATTTTTACCTACGTGAATTTAAAGAAAACAAAGAGTACGAATCCTTGCAGTCACGAAAACTTCAAATCTAGAATTACGTGTTGTTTTCAGTTTTCTTAAATGACACAATCTCATCTGGCGAATCATACTGCGGCACCTTTGTAAGCCTTTAAGGCGCAAAGGAGCCAGTCCCTTTTAGGCTTCACGGAATTCAGTGGCAATTGTCAGAAGGCCGACCCGCGCTGTTGAAACACTTGGGATCCATCCTATTCGGTGTTAAACCCCTGGAGCACGGTTACCCAAGGACCAGGCATGTCCCCGACCCTTGCTGGTGGTTTCATGTCCATCACACGGTCTCTTCGTAATGTTAAGTCGCGGGACCAAGGCGACCTTTGAGGATTCGCGATTTCCTCCCGTGGCTTACACGGCACAAGGAGGGCCCACAAAGCCGCACTGAAATCACGAGGGCGCCGCTGGTAACCGTGTGGAGGCGATCTTCATGTGAAGCTTTCGTGACTGCAGGAATCCATACTCGTTGGTTCGTTCTTTCGCTAAAGTCACGTCGGTAAAAAGCTAAAATAATAAAACATCACGACGTTTCGATCGTGACACAAGCGGTCGTCCTCAGGCGGAACAAATAATCCAGCGGTGGAACTACTGAACCAGCGAGAGAGATGTTACAACAATGTTATATACACACAGTTTTATATATATACACAATGTGTAACTTCTGGAGGTGTTCGTTAACAACCACAATACTCTCGACGGCGGCGTGAGGCCATCGCTAGTCGCAGAGAGCCCCCCCCAAGATGGTTCGACGTTTCGTCGTCACCTCCTCGTTGATGATGGTCGCATTGCTGAGGGAGCGCAGGGCCGCGGTGATCTTCCTGCCGAGGTCCGCGAGCACCATGCTGCCTGCTGCTGTGTCTCCCCCGCGTCTTTATATCGGTGTGGCTCTGTCGTCTCCCCCGTGTCTGTCTCTCTATCGCTGTGTGTCTATGTGTGTGTGTGTCTCTCTCTCCGTGTCTCTATCACTGTGTCTCTCTCTCCCTGTGTGTCTGTGTGTGTCTCTCTATCACTGTCTCTCTCCCTGTGTCTCTCTGTATATGTCTCTCTATCGCTGTGTCTCTCTCTCTCCCTCTGTCTCTCTGTGTGTCTCTCTATCGCTGTGTGTCTCTCTATCGCTGTGTGTCTC
>CM025616.2:2624000-2652693 GCA_014621495.2 Entosphenus tridentatus | reverse complement strand
TCTATCGCTGTGTGTCTCTCTATCGCTGTGTGTCTCTCTATCGCTGTCTCGCTCTCTCGTGTTTCTCGTTACTTCTTCGTGGTCAAGGAGCCCCCGGCCCAGCTAAGCAACAGCAGGCGGCGGTTGTGGACGCAGCGATTGGGGCCCCAACTCTCCTTGAATCGATTCCCACCGGAACGATTCGGATCTCGGATCGATTCCTCTTTCAGAATGATATTTTATTTATTTATCTATACTGAAGAAATCCTATGAGCTATCAAGCGCTTCCCCCTCCCCCCACCCCACAGATGTTTCCAGCAGGGGTACGTCAGGTCAGATTAAGTGTGTACAGGTTGATCCAGATGTCTTGTGACTCTCGTTTCATTCTTTAAAACTTAAAACAAAGTAAGGTTTATTTTAAACATTAATTAATATGCAAATAGGATAAAAAAACAATTGTGTGTGGGGGGGGGGTAATTAATTGGGGGTCACAAGACATCTGGATCACCATTTTCAATCCACTGCTGGATGAGGGCCTCCCCCAAGGCGTGGTGCGAGTCAGAGGTTGATGTCGTTACGTGCCACAAGTGACTCGAACAGGAACAATTTGGTTCGTGTTGTTATAAAGCTTTGTGACTGCATTGATTCATATTCTTGGAAATAATGTTTTATTATTTCCCTTCTACGTGACTTTACCGAAAGAACAAATAATATTAATTTGGTTCGTGTTGTCACCGTTGGCCGTGACGATTCATCTATCCATGTCCACACGATGAGTCTCTTCCTTGAGCTATCATTTGTGGCCAGCTGGCTTCTAAACACATTCCTGCGGAGGGAGCTGGTAGGAACGTTGGGTTGCTCGGTCAATGGCCAGGGTCAACGGCGGCGTGGTGTATTCCGCAAATATGCCCGACTGTGAAGGCGGACACAAGCCGGCGTGAGTAGGTTAAACGTTGAGTTTGATAAGGGCACCACGGGGTGACCAGCCCCTCCCCACCCAGCCCCTCCCTCCCCACCCAGCCCCTCCCCACCCAGCCCCTCCCTGCACGACGGACGCACGGACACAATAATCCCCTGTGGGCTGGTGTAACCAGGAGGTTCCAACCAGTATAAATAAGCACGTAGCTCAAGTTTCGCTCTACCTGGTAAGATTTTTTAAAAATATAGTTTTACTCATTAATCACTTTTGTAAGTTATTGGTTTACCTTTCCTAAACTTTGCACTCATATCGTGGTGTTGTATTATTTGTTGCAACGCTCTGACCCGCGCCTTCTGGATGCTGTTAAAGAGCTTTACATCCCATCGGATTCCTCCAGTATGAACACATTCCATAGCCGTTAACCCCATACGGTTTGCCTCGTAATCTTGTACAGGGAAAATTAGTTTCGGTAAAGTCACGTAGAAGGGAAGTAATAAAATAATAAAAATTATATTTATGTTTTATTTTTATTATTTTATTATTTCCCTTCCACGTGACTTTACCGAAAGAACCAAGAAGGCAAAGACATTGTTTTATCTGTTTGTGTTTCTCCCTTGTGATTGGACTTTGTAGGATGAACGTTGAGATGTATAAGGTCACGGGGTCACGAATAAGGTCTGAATTGGTCTGTAATAAGGTCGGGCACTGATAAGAGGTTGACAGGGATGATTTTCTGACCCCCCCTCCTCCCTACGGCAAATCAATTAATAGCCAAGATGTTTGACAATGAAGATTCGATTCAATAATTGTATAATTTTTATTGGCGGCCTCTCGCGGCTGTAAACGCACACACCTTAGAGACGATGTGAATAAATAAGAATGTGTTTTACCCTCTCTGGCAATAAAACAGGAGTTAAGATGTTTAAACACCAAATAGAAACCTTTTGCAAGGAATCAAATACTGCATTAACCACACACAGAACTCGTGGTGAACATACAAACATGCTGTGATAATACAGTATATGGCATTATACTCTTTGGTTCTTTCGGTAAAGTCACGTAGATGAAAATAATAATGTTTCTATTTTGTGGTTTCAACATCTTACCATTATTTCTTGCTGTGGCTGTCCTACCTGATGACGGAGGCTTATGTTGCTTCCGAAACGTCGTTATTTAATTTATTTTATTTTGATTATTTTATTATTATTTTATTATTTTATCTTTTTATTTTCACCTACGTGACTTTACCGAAAGAACCAAAGAGTATACATCAACCTTCTTCATGGCCTAGTCTCACCAATGTCAGACCACAGACGAACAGCACAAGGGCAATGCACTAGCAGGGCATGTATAGCTCGGGGTGAGCTGCTACAAAATGGGAAATGTTTTGCCAGTATCAAAGTATGAAATTATAATAATAGGTGTTTACCATTTTTGGCAATACAATGGACGTTAAGATGGTCAAACAGCAGATGGCAAGCTTTTGCAAGGAATTAAGTTCGCATTAACCACACAGAGTACTTGCGGTGAACATTCAAAATGTTTCTATTTGGTGCTTTGAACATCTTACCACTTTTTTTATTGCCAGTAAGGGCAAAACCTATTAATTTTTCACACTTTGATACTGCCAAAAAAGGTCCCATTTCTTAAGGGACAATGTTTAACTTTGAATCGATCCGTGAATCGCGAAGTGTGAATCGAGTTCACTTCAGAATCGATTTCTGCCTTGTGGTGGGAGGAAGTCCGGTTGGGGGTGTTTCCGTCGCCTTCCGACGTCAGCGACTTCCGGGTCAAATTAATGAAAGGTTCCGAGCTTTAATGGTGTCATTACCTTTCATATTTACTTTAAAGTCAATGCTCTTGCTGACCAATTAGACGAATAAAACGCCGCAAACATTGAGCTAACCATTCGTGAAAAGCCGTTTGAGTGTCACCCACTTTTTTTTCACCGTCACATGTTAATTTACACGCGGAACTCAATATCCGAGCGGGCAGGGGGGGGTTTCCGCTCTGAGCGGCCGCCGATTGGCTGGTTAGCGAGGCCACGTGTTCCTTCCACGCGTGCCACGTGGAGCTTCCACGCGATCACCACTCAACCCGTGCACGGCGGAGGCAACGTTGTTGTTGTTTACAACGAACTGGTGCCCATGGTCGAGGTGTGGGAGTGCGCCTGCCAAATAACGTGTCAACTCGGCGGCGTGTTGAACAAGCCTGCCCGCCGATGAGACATAGGATGGTCGAAAGCAGTCAAAATATCAGAATGTATCTTTATACTGGAGGAATCCGATGAGCTATAAAGATTGTAAATGTTGTGGATTTGCTCCTCCAACACACCGGTGTTGCTGGACTTAATAGCGAATTGGCATGTTCTGTTTACGTGACAATCCTTACTAATTGGCTGTCGGGTAGTGGCGAGTTTAACGCCACATTTACGTGATCTAACCCAAACACCCTATATTATGAGCTATAAAGCTTTTTCACAGATGTCCAGTAGTTCTCTTGATTAAAGGCTGCTGCTGGGTTACATTGATCTGAAAGTCGAGTAGTCCTGTGGATAAATTGTTGCTGTGTAGACGAGATATATGCAGTTACAAGCACTACTCGTCAAAGCTGTCCGCTTATGCTGGTGGCATTCAGCTCACCGTGCAAAAATCCTACATTGTCCCTTTTTGTGGACTTATTTAAAAGTGGGCTTGAGCATGACACCTTGCTAGAATGATTGGCAACCAAAAGATGCATCTACATCGCAGGCTCATGAACTATGTAAACATCCTCCGGAGGCCTTCATCCAGCAGTGGATTGCTCATGACTAATATAATAACTATACTTTTAAGTGCAGTTTTCAGCCCATCTCCGTGGAAGTCACTGCCGCTCCGAATCAGGGATGTCACTTGGCCAGTTCTGCAGTATCCTGAATTTGGAAATGTTTTATAATTCATGATCTTTGTACAGCAGGAATGGCTTGAATAGCAAATTAACTTACTCGTCATACACTTAATTTCAACATTTATACAAGCCATGTCCAAACATGAAAATACTTTTCAGGATAATGTAAACTTGAGTTGTGCAAATATTCAGCGCTTCCAAGTTAACGTGTCATAATCTTCCAAAAATTAAAGATTTTAATATGAATGTTTAAACGTACAACTTTAATACATCTTTCATACAAAATAAATAATATTCAATTTTAAATAAAGCTTCCCAGATGGATACATTCAGGTAACTAAAGTAATGGTTGGCAATGTACAAGGAGTTTGTTAACAAACATTACGATATGATTAACTTTGGGCATTTTGTGACACGAAAGTAGTATCTGAACTTGACCTGATAAGTTTACTTTTCTTAAAAAAAAAATGTATCACATGGTTTGCACAAATTTAAATCATGGATTTTGTTAACATTCAAATAAATTACATTTTGCAATAAAGATCGCATTTATAGACTAATTTCAAAGCAAAATGGACACCTTTAAAAAATATATCAGAATGCCATCCATTCTGTCATGTAGACGCATGTTTCTGGAGAGATGTCTCCACCTTCGTGACATTCATGAAATATCTGGTGAAAATGAAAACAGTAATTAAATGCCATACTTCATGCATCTGAGATGTGTAAAATTCTCATTGACAAAGATGTGGTCATCTTCTATCTTCTATATATATAAAAAAGGGAAATTTGTGAATACGTGTGTCTGTTCGAAATGTTTAGCATACTTCCCGACTTGCAACAAACTTTAAATTTAGCATGTGGGTAGCTTCCAGACTGTACACAATGCAAAATGTATAAAACTAGACTTTTGTATTTTGGGGGACGGCGCAATAATGGATATATTTTGCACGGCAAGTGAGTGGTGACGTCACATCTGTGATATCACCCGCATGCGGCAGCGTCACGCAGTGTGCCTGCTGACGTCACGCATCCCCCCCCACCCTCCGCGTAGGCCGTGTACTAATCCAAGACAAGAATCCAAGTCTCAGGCGAAGCCGAGTAGTAAAGTTAGTCGGGTTATAAAGTCAAAAAATCAATGGATATGACACAATTTCTATTTTTTAGGCTACAGCCACATGAGGCCTTCCACTTGATATATACCTCTTTGTCCATCACTGCAAGCTGCTCAATTCGGTAACTATAGAGAATAGTTTCCACTTGGCAACACTGGTTGCCATGAGCTTGGTCAATTTATTTGTGTCTGAAAGAATCTCTTGTGGTGATATAAGTGCCTGAGATGTGTTAATATATGGCCTGCCAAAGTATCTGAAAGTTGCGTTCGGCCCTCAAGAATGAAACGATTGATTCTCCACACCTATTACAAAAGTTGAAATTGGTTTGTGAGCATGGCAATACTTACGGGGCAGACACCACATGGTGTCCGAACAAGCCCTGTGGGAGGCAACAGTGGGTTGATGGCACGGAAAAGTTTTATGTACCCATCGACACATCCTACAGTGCCCTCCTTCGCAGACAAAATCGTCCTTTCTACCTTCCCATCGTAAATAAGCGTGTTCAGAATTGTCTCCACATCCTCCATTGATAGTTCCACCTGCCAGGCAAAGCAGACAGTTATGCATCTGTCACCCCACATCTTAAGCACATTGTTAAATGTTGCAAAGAGTCAGAATTTACTGCAGAATAAAATATAGAAATGTGTGCGAGGTGCAATAAGAGACCTTGCTAATGCCGAGCTCACAGATGTATTTCCACACTTCATGGGAAGAAGCGTAAGAACTGTTCCTTTGCAGCAATGGCCCCTGCTTGCTCTCCTGGGCTGCTTCAGCCTACCAAAACAAAACAATTCAAATTACACATTCTACAATACGGAACTGATTCCCCAGTAGATTGGATCGAATGACAACTACAGCCACTCTAGTTTTGCACAATATGATCCACATGAACTTACATTGATGTTGCAAACTATATATTTTAAATCTGTAAGTTACAGTCAACTATCAATTTTTTAGGGTCATATTAGGGAGGTCCAGATAAAACAATAACATACAAAGGTATATTCAAATTAGACGACACACATGTATTAGTTTACCTTTGTAGAATAGGAGTGAAGATATAGAATGCATTGTCTGTTTTTATTGTTACTTAAGAGTGCATGTAATCGGTCGCTAAGTGTCACGTGAGCAGTTAATCGTAGAACCAGCACGTGTGTAAAGGCAAGAATGAGTGTGCAATGCCACATTTTCTACGTTAACGTCGTCACAAGCCCAGTTAATCTGCAACCCGGACAATCGACACACGGAAAGTCGAGAGTTAACTGTAGTTTACTACTACAGTAATACATGCTCCATACCTTTTGCTGCAAAAACTTGCAGCACTGCTGGTTGAGGATTTCCACAAACTCCGCTTCAAAATCTTGATCACTGTACCAGGCACCGCCAGTTACAGAGCGATCCGGCTCAATGTTGTACAGCATGTACACCTTTTTCTTGGAAGCCTACATAATGCACAAACATTTAAAGTTATAGAATTAATATGCATGTGATCGGTTACAGCACAAGTTAACCGACTGAAATCCCCATTGCGACTGATGTAATAACTCCCCTTTTCCTCCTCCCCCCACTAGTTTGATGCATTGTCTAATTTCTACCATTTATACTGCAGCTACTCTCTCGCTTGTCAATTCTTGTTTGTACTGCCTTATTCATTCCCACCAATTTTCAAATTATATAATTTGCGTAAACAAGTCATTTAAATAATTGATTCTCGCACACATCTTGATACATGTATTCTGGGCCCAAGAGCTGATTTTAATCTGATTATTAGATACCTACTTATGACCCACCATAGTGCTATTTTCTGAGGTAGCTAATAGCATCCTAGCAGGTAAAAGGTGTTCATGAGTTGCATATATTGGCAGTATAAAACATTGGACTTTTTTTTTTATAGTGCATACATGTTTACGGCAATGACGTGCGTTTCAGTCATTTCCATACCGCAACAGATTTCACTGCTTTGATGAGCTTCTTGCTTTCCAGACTTTTGAGGATTTTGTTAATCTCGGTCAAGGGCAGGTTGCTCTTGTACCTTATATCTCTGCTCCAAATCCCTGCGCGTAAGAAAAACAGAACATTCCATTTACATAAGTGACTAGATTATTTATCTTTATTCACCACAGTATGTCGTTTCAGCCTGTCACTAAGAATGGAGCCTTTGACGCGGAATCATATCTTGTAACGTGCGATTACATCCTTACCTTTATTCCCAGCGTCCTCTATTATTTGATACACGAGCTTTTCCTGATTATCGGCTCCTTTCACTTTGCTGCAATGTAAAAAAATAAATGAACTTTATTTAAAGAATGCTTTAGTGACGAAATTTGATGCAATGAATTGCAAATGTAAATAAGTTGAAAACAAAACCAAACAGTACCTGGCAGCTTGAGCATCCTTAAGTCTGTAAAGTAAACCTGCATTGCTTCTTAGTAAGTCCAGCCGGCCCTGTGTAAATAATACTTTCAGATTACGAAGGCAATGATAAAACAAATATATATAGACAAATACTATACACCTATATTCTAAGTGCAAAGTAGATTGATAAATATTGAATACACGATGATGCAGTAAGACAGCGAGGTGGTTCAGCTGTAGAGTGAGCGGCCGGAATTCAAACTCTAACGGACAAACAAGATTTATGATGGTGTAGACATGGAACAATATGCTCACGACTTCAGAATAGTAGCACAAGACAGAGAGGAAAGTATAAACAAATGACAAAATAGGCTATCTGCCGATGGATTGTGACGATACCGATGATAAGACACGAAACTAATTGTACAAATTTCTTAGATCACGTGTGTGTGTGTTGCAAACGCGAAACTAAAGTCACCGTAGAGAGCAGACGGTTGATGGCCATGGCTCTCTGCTGGGGCTCCAGTTGTGGCATGTCATTTTGGATCACCTGGTCCGTGATGCCATGTGGGAACTGTTGGCACAGCTCGATTATTCTGAGAACGAAGACGGCAATTGGCAGTGGCGTTACTGCTCCATCATCACCATGTAGTGTCTGTATTGTAAAATGTAAATGAAAGAGAAAAGATGACTGAAATGCATTATAAATATGCAGTCAAATGACCCTATGCCTGAAATGCCACACGCCCTGGTGTAAGTTAGTGTGGAAAACAAAGCTATTCGGTGCCAAATATAAAAAGCAGTCGTAATGAATTTGGTTCCGATTGAGCTAAACTTGATGCTATATTTCTCCATTCTTTGTTATTGTCGTCTTGTGGTTGTTGTTGTTTGACTTGCATCCCACTGGGAGTTTTGCACAGCATTGGTGTACGGTGCTTTTTTTTCTGGAAGACTTTGCAGTTTTTTCCTGGATTTTTCTGTTTGCACATAGTCACTTTAAGATGTTTTCTTGTTCATATTTTAGTTTTTTGTTTGTTGCGGTTGCACCCGATCCAAGAGCTGAATGGCTCACAGGGCTATACCAAATAAATTAAACCGAAAAAACTGAAATTGTCTAGTAGTGGCCTACAAAGTCTTTGATTTAATCTTGCCATCCATCTTCCTCCACTGTCTCCCTCTGCTTTTTACCTATCTCCACTCCACAGTTAATTTTATCTCTCATCTCTCGACATTCTTCTCTTGACGCGTTCTGTCCATTTCCAATTTGATTTATTTAGCTTTTCTTTAGTAAGAGCACCAGTGACCACTGTTAACCTTATTTAATAAGTAATTCATTAACCTCTCTACAATATAAAGTACGTTTAAAATACTTCTCTCCATAGATATTTGGCAAGCATAGAGCTTTCTTGGCTCGGTTTAGCTCATCTAAAACTGAAAAAAAGACAATACACCCTGCTGAAATTAACGCAGCACCCCTTATAAAAAGGTACATCGTAAGCTTAAAACAAGGTAAACAGCACGTATTTAAGTGTTACTACTTTATTGTAAACCTCAAGTTTCAAATCCATCTTGTTTAACCGGGTGAGAACTAGGGGGACAAGGTTAAATTAGTCTCGTCTGCAAGACTGAACTCGGTCATATTTCCAAAGCTGTTTGTCACCATTGCATAGCTACACGCACCGACCTTTTGCTTGAATACGAATGGGTCCTTTGTGCGTTAAATGCATGCATGACCTTCCAACGATTAGCGGGAGTGCCCCTACTGACTGCTTCATGTGCACTTATGATTCATACACACAGGGGGCTCATGTTTCGAACTCTTAATTGGTGCATCTGCTCAATTAGATCATGCAATGAGTCCATCGTTCATAAAATGCTGGATGATGACCTCAAGACGTCACCATCTCTGACGGACCAGAGATGAAACGGTCCATTTAACTCACTCACATGAGCTTCACTGCCGCTGCTTCATCTCCGCAGTCGAATGTGCTCTGTTGTGTCTGCCACTCCGTCGTTAGTCTCGACCGCCACGTTGGCGAGGTGTCATTTCCAAAACCTGATATGCAAGGAGGTCCGTGGGTTCGATCCCAACCCTGACCGCCTGCTGTATATTTGGAGTTTGCATGTTCTCCCCCGTGATGGCGTGGATTTTTCTCCGGTCCTCCCACATTTCAGAAACATGCGTTTAGATTATTTGGCTGCAATAGATGTCCACATAAGCCACTTCGTTGCGCCATCATCTCTGGCCAGGTCGCTTCTGGAAAAAGAGCTGCATAGCTATGTGCCTTACCTGATACAATAAAAATAGTATAGTCATCGTCCCTTTTAGCTATGACATGTCCTGACCAAACTCAGCCTTCCTGACAATTCATTGTCTCTTTACTTGCTTTCGAAACTAAGCCTATCTCGTTCTCTCGGTGTCACTTTAAGCGTGCACCTGAACATTTCAAACTGTTCAACTTTGTTCGATTTGCTTTGCCTATATACAACCACGGAGTGGGTTCAAGTACTCGAGCGAGTCTACGTTCCTATAAACCGATAAAAAAAAGCCAACAGGTGGATGAGCTCCCAGTCCAGGTGCTCTCATTACGTCAACAGGATGCTGCTGTTTACCCACAAGTATGAGCACGCCTCGGCAGTCGATCGGCAGGTTGATTGCGGTGGCAGAGAGTGCGGTTTCCCCCACCTATGTATTATTCCAAGATGCCTAAACCACGGTAATGTTGTTGAACTTCTTTCGCACCGTACGTAGCCACCCGTGATGATCGGGGGTGTGGGCGGGGGGGGAGAACAAACTCAACGCAACAGTTCTAAAGAAATTAGTTTTCGATCTAGATTTGGCAGAGGAGTTCAATGGCCATTTAGACAAGGAAGCCCTTCCGCTAGCAATGCGACGGAGCAAGCAATTGCAGGGTTGCGCCTTTATATAAATAGGCGCAGGACATGTTCAGCAATTTGCTCAATGGGTGGCCCGTGTGTTCGACCCATGTGTGCCCCGTCCAGCAACCCTGGGGGCACGTGGGCGAGTGGATGTAGCCACAGCCCCCCCACTCAGCCAGCCACTGCTCTTCTCCAGCTCGGTGCCTCTACCTGCTCTCCAGGTCCACGGCGTCAGTAGCCTCTTGCTTCACCACCACGTCCGTCATTGTCGCCTCCACGACAGCGAGCGAGAGAGAGACGAAAAACCTCAAGCCTGAACCACGCGCGGGGAATAGACGCCACACATCCCGATACTCCACGGCGACGGATCGATTCGGGCTCGCCGACTCAAATCAACGCACGTGTCGTTCGCGCGTTATGTCAAGCATCGATTGATTACGGTTTGTGGGAAAGTTGCGCCAGATGCACAGTTGACCCGTTAGGTGTGAGAGCGAGAAAATTATAATAATGACTTTAAAAAGAAGAGACCGAGCGAGGCGAGAAACTTTATTTCGCCTCTTAAATGGAACGCAGCGGATCGCGGACTCGAATCTTCCATGCACGGGAACCAGCTGACTGGCGTTACGTCACGTCCGGTGGCACCCCACCCCGCGTGCCCCTGTGTAACCCCGCCCACCCCCCGTGTAACCCCGCCCACCCCGCGTGCCCCCGCCCTCAAGCTGCTTCCGGCGGCCATATTACGTGAGGGGTGGGAGGCGTCAGGCGACGCGGGCGTTCTGCGTTAAGCCGGGCGAGGCCGTCTGCACGTTACCCCGGCAGTCGACCACGCCAATAGGACACAGCAAGCAGCCATGTCCCTGCGAGTGTTCACAGCACAACACTGAATACATGAAGCTTAGTGGCCTGCGATCCCTTACAACACCGCGCGCCCCATCCTATGTTTTATTTTGGTGTTTATTGTTGACGGTTCTACTCGCCCCTCCCCCTCTCTGTACGTCTGTGAAAAAAACAAAATCTTTACAAGCTCATCGGTTTCCTCACGCAGTTCTAAGTGAGCGTTCTGATTCCATCGGCGTGACACGGAGCGCACCAGAACGCACCAGCCCCTTAAGCAACGTGGCCGCTGGATGCCGCGCGCGCGCGCGCGTGACGTCATCAACGACGACGTCGTGACGTCACGCGTCGGCGTATCGCGGCTCGCGCCGATGCCGCCGGCTTCCTTCTGTGGCCGCTACAACAACAACGACGACAACGACGACGGATATCGACACAAATACGTGGCGACGGTAACAAACTCCACGACTCCCGCGGTGCCTCCTCCGCCGTCAACTACTCTGCGCGTGACACCGGCACTGCGCGCACGTGCGCGGGACAGTGAGAGACGGCGAGTCACGTGACGGGTTCTCGCTTCTTCCCGGGTGAGGAGGAGGAGGAGGCGCGATCGCGAAGCCCGACGTTTCGCCGCCAGGCCCTCGGTAGCTCTCGCGTTGCACATAAGGGGACCCTTCATTGTCTAGAAGGTGGGAGTTTTTTTTACGACGCGTCACCTCTAAGCTGGTGACCTGGGATGTCTTCATCCAGCACCGGGGTGGCTCGCCTCTAGGACCTGGGACATTTTCTCGAGGAACTCTTTCATAAACTGGGATTTCCGTCTGAAACCAGGGACCTCGCCTCTAGGACCTGGGACATTCTCTCGAGGAACTCTTTCATAAACTGGGATTTCCGTCTGGAACCAGGGACCTCGCCTCTAGGACCTGGGACATTTTCCCGAGGAACTCTTTCAGGAACTGGGATTTCCATCTGGAACCAAGGACCTCTCCTCTAGGACCTGGGACATTTTCCCGAGGAACTTTCAAAAACTGGGATTTCCGTCTGGAACCAGGGACCTCTCCTCTAGGACCTGGGACATTCTCTCGAGGAACTCTTTCAGAAACTGGGATTTCCGTCTGGAACCAAGGACCTCTCCTCGAGGACCTGGGACATTTTCCCGGGGAACTCTTTCAGAAGCTGGGATTTCCGTCTGGAACCAGGGACCTCTCCTCTAGGACCTGGGACATTCTCTCGAGGAACTCTTTCAGAAACTGGGATTTCCGTCTGGAACCAGGGACCTCGCATCTAGGACCAGGGGATTCCTTTCCCGTTCCGCTTAGGATATGGACGCGCTCTGCTTTAGGATTTGGCATTTTTCACCACAGGACTTGAACCTGCTCGTCTAAGACCTTGGGATTTTCCCCTTGGATCTGATACCTCTTCACACAAAATTGGGATCGCTACGAGCCAGATCGCCTAAGACCTAGGAACGCTTATCCAAGATCTGGGAATTGGTGTCCCAAGTTATGTGCTTTGTACATTGTGGGGCCCGCTCAATAGTTTCGTGCCTTGTAATAAACGGGACATGGCTGGACCCTCGCCTCTCGCAGTCCCAGAAGCTCAACATTAGGCACTACAGAATTGGAGACCTCTGCTCTGGTACTTGAGAATTCTCGTCCTGGATCTGGAACCTCATATATGAACCTTGCACCTCCATTCTAGGACTTGAACACTCCACGACCAAGATTCCTCTCATCTATGTCACCCCGTACGTACCCAATAGTTCTATGGGATCTGTCGTGTAGGACGTGGACCTCTCATTTTTGGAACCCTGAAATCTGTCCTCCAGGAGCAGAGAACTCATCTCTCGGGAGCTGTAACAACACTAGACTCTGGACTCTCCACCACTCACCCCGGACCTGAGCTTGCGCCTTCTACCCGGGAACCAGGGCCGCTGCTTCCGAGCTCATTAAAGCCGCCCCATCACCGCTCCAACATCTCCCGGGGCCTGAGCTGAACAGCGGAGCAACAAAGCACCTGGGCCGCTCCTCTCCCTCCCCCCAGGAACCGAACCAGAGTCGTCCTCTTCACCACTTCTTCCTCCCTCGCCCACTACATCAGCAGCCGTGGTTTCAACCACGTCCGAACACGGGTAGATACTCACTTGCGGTTGTTGTTGTTTCACTTGCATCCCACTGGGATTTGTGCACACAGCGTTGGTGTACAGTGCTTTTTCTGCAATATTTTGCTGTCTTTTCTTGGATTTTTTGTTTGCACATAGGCACTTTAAGATGTTTTCTTGTTCATGTTTTTGTTTGTTGCGGTTGCACCCGATTCAAGAGCCGAATGGCTCACAGGGCTATACCTAATAAATGAAACTGAAAAACGGAATCATCCTCCTTCTCTCTCCTCCCTCTTCACTACATCAGCAGCCGTGATTACTCATCGCTTGCACAATTAGAGACGTTCAACCTGCCGATGTGTGTTAAGGATAAGGACATTGCACTCTTTGGCCTGGCTTAACAAGTACAACTCATTCCTTGGGCCAATTTACATTTTTCCTGTAGAGTTTATTATTAAACGGAGCTTGCCAACTAAGTAAATGTCGACGCGAAAGAGGCTCTTGGTGTGATTCACAAAAGTTGGTCATTTTGTGTGGGTAAACGCCAAGAAACTGTTGTGTATACTTGCTGCCTATTCGTGAATATATGATTGTTCCTTTTAGGGGGTGACTTTATGATGACAGATCTGACATGTGCCACGGCTTTCAAAATAACTTCAAAGTCTTCCGGTTGCCATACAGTGGTACAAGTCAGGGCTTGTGCTCAATGTTTTATTATTGCAGTGGTTTAATGTACATTGACAAACTATAGAATGTTTCATGCGCCTTCAATACCTCGATTCAGAGTACATGTGTGCATGTGCTTGAGAAAAAATAAATAGTTATTTTTACTTGCCTGAGCTATTTGGAAGTCATTTATTGATAATATTTGTAATGCTTCGCAAATGGAATAAGGTGGAAATCGTTTGTGCATTAACTCTGCCCGTACATAACAGGATCGTCTCTACTCGTGCAAACACAATCCCGTATAAACCAAACCTGTAGCGTAAAGTTTCTGCTCCCAATTCGCAAAGTGCTCTCTTGACAGCTACACAAATTGATCAAAGGCTTTGCCCAACACTTGGAGAGGAGACTGAAACCAAAGCAGTAAGGACTATTTGCGAATTCAGGATACAAATTGATTTTACCCCTACAGCTACCCGTCGTACTAACGAGCATTACACAACCGACACGTGTGCAGAATAATTTTCACCAGCTTGTTATTTATTTCCCTTCCCCCCCATACCCACGTCATTGCAGGCATGTTGGCTTCAGCATCCATATGGCATGGAGCAACATGAACTTCCGCCAGCGGATGGGCTGGGTGTGCCTGGGTCTCTACATGCTGGCCAGCCTGGCGCTGGCACACTACATGTTCGACGTGAGCGACTCTTACGGGGCCCTTGCCCTGGACCGCGTGGCCTCCGAGTCCGGCGCCCGCGCAAGAGGCAGACTCGCGTGGCTCAGGGACGCTCTGCTGTCGGCGCCGCTCGCGCTGTGGGTGGCGCTGCTCCTCTTCGTCTACCTCCAAGTGTTTTGCTTCTTGGTGTCGTGCACCCGAACCGAGCCCAAGAAGGTCGGCTACTGCCTCTTCCCGCTCTGCCTGCTCGTGCTGCTGAGGCCACGGCAGCCACGCTTGAAGACGTATGCTCACGCCAACAATGGTGTGCAAGTCATTAATATGTGAGGACGCTTTTGAGTACCGTGTGTGTGTGTGTACCGCCTATAGGCGCTCGCTTACCGCCCCAATAGTATGTTAAGGCTATACGGAGGATCTTTGTTATCGCCTAACCACCTGAGCGGGAATAGGGTGGCCGCGATGGGCCATTGAAGGCTCTGTTGGACACACGAGTTCCTTGTGCGAAAGAAAATAATTGTACAGTTCGTTATTGTGAACACCTCAATTTGGGGGATCTATTCCACAATGAAAAACAGATGGACCAAGGCCCATGATGCTTGTATTTTCCTGTTGCTGTGATAGGTGTATTCGTATTAACACTATCAAAAGCTAAAACATTTATTTGTGACCCTTTTTTTCAACATATCACTGCTTGGGCCGGGATTGTAATTTATAGAGATGTACTTTGTTTCATGTTTGTTAAAGGTGGCTTTGGGAAAAATAGATTATTTTCAGAACATGGCTTCACGTAAGAGTATATTATTGGAGAGTTTGAATTTGATGGTTGCTTTTTGTATTATTGACATTGGATACTGTGCATTTTAGCCTGTCTAATAAATGATCAACCAATTTTATAAAAATTCAAACTTTGAAAAATATGATGTATAATTATTACAAATTATGGTTTCTAACAAACTCTCGTTACACACTAGCTATCGTATTTTACAAAGATGGTATTTGTACAAGCGTTACCATAAATGTGGTGATTCAGCAATATTGCACGCTTCAATTTGGACATCATCTCATGAGTTTGCAGTTGGTCTCCTAATTGCACCTCCTAAATGTCTTTGAGGAACAATATATTTGTATAGGATTAAAAAATGTACCATTTTCACTCCAAAAAGTATGGAGACCAGGCCTCCTAAATATGAAATTATTATTTATTTTTCCCTTGAACAATTTATTTTCTTTTTTGTTTTCTTTAATGATTTATGTAAAAAAATGTGAATTTCAATTTGTATTAATTTCTAAAAGTGCCTTCTATAAATGGTTGTAATATATTTGTGTTAAGGATATCATTTGTACATGTGATACCCATGGTAACGTGTGCACAAGAGCAGGTGATGAAATATTGCCGTTATGTCTGGATTATAAAACATTACACGACGCACCTCAAGAGCTGGGATGCGTCGTATAATCTGTTAGGTACGTGTGTGTGCTTATGATCACGTTTGTATAACCGTATTGACGCCCGGCAGAATTCTTTGGGATGTCTTACTTTCAGAAGTGTCTTACAATCTGGAGGATATGGTAAATTGCTTTAACATAATAGAATGTAGAGTTATACCTTTTTTGTTTGGCATTTTTTTTCATCCAATATACGAATATGATACATTGTATCACCACTGCATGATGGGCAGTATAATAAGAGTTTTTGGTGTATTTTACCCTTGGTTTTATATGACATAAAACTGGGATATCTTTTATATATGTATATAAATGGCATAATGAACAAATTGCATGACAGTATACAGGATCTGTTTTTTGGCCAGTGTTGACTACACGAGACTTAGGTTAAAGTTGATTGTCTGTGACTCGGAGTTTGATGCTGCGCTATTCTATACTTACAAATGCATAAGGTAACTTTGGGTTGCATGTTAAATGGCATAATCCGGGGTTAAACCTTGTGGTCTCTTCGTGGTTTGTCTTTTTTTCATAAGTGTATTCTGTGGAGCTGTTGGCAAAGAAACATTTTGGAAAGTGTAACTTCAACCAAATTAAGTAATTCAGGTAACATCTATGTAAAATTGCACTTTTTCCATCTTTTGTACATAAGGTGTACATATTTCTATCCTCCGCCATATTTCCAAGCCCTAGCGATTACAAGCATATATTACAATTGCTTTGTAATTGCAAATACCATTCACTGCAAGGTTAAAGAACTAATGAAAATACTGTACATACATTCAAGTTGAATGTTTCTTCATTGAGGTGGAATAAAAGTGATTCACAATACATCTCGCAGTATCTGCTTCGTGTGTTGTATAACTGCAAATTACAGACTTTGTTAATCCACTGCTGGATGAAGGCCTTCCCGCAGAGGGTCAGTTGTGGGTGTTTAACCATACTTTTGTGAAATGTGATTTTAAAGAAAAATATAGTCTTCTCAATGGTTGTGCTCATGTTCTTGGCGTCAATGTGCAAGAGGAGGCACTGTTGAGTTCTGTCCAGAGGATTGAGGGCTTTTCTGAAGAAGAAGAGAAAATAACTTAGCCCTACTCTTTGGTTCTTTTGGTAAAGTCACGTAGGTGAAAAAAGAAAATAAAAAATGAAGAATTAAAAGAAAAAATAGAAATAACTAAATTAAATCACGACATTTTCGGAAGCAACACAAGCTTCCGTCATCAGGTGGGACAACCACAGTAAGAAACAAAAATATTTTTGCCCACTCCAGTAATTTTTGTTTCTTGCTGTGGTCCCACCTGATGATGGAAGCTTGTGTTGCTTCCGAGACGTCGTGATTTAATTTAGTTCTATTTTTTCTTCATTTTTATTTTATCACCTACGTGATTTTACCGAAAGAACCAAAGAGTATGGATCCTTGCAGTCACGAAAACTTCTAATCTAGAACTTATCCCTAATCACAGTGAAGTGCACTCACCACTGTGCCACCACTCCCCCTGGAGCTCCCTCTTGGTGAGCCCTTACTGCTTAGCAGTGGTGAGCGATTGCAGGGCTGAGCCTTTACCTTGTGAAATTAAACACGAATTGGCAGTAATGTATTTATAAAGTGGGATTTGCCAGCAGTCATTCTTTAATATTGCAACGTGTATGCATGAGTTGTGTTCATGTGAAGATGTATATACATTTCCATGTGCACACGAATTCACTTTATTATTATAATTGCACAAGCATAACAGACAATTGAAAATGCATTTTAAACATGTCTGTTCATGAAACGCTTAAAAATTTACTTTCAAATCCAGGCAACATTTTCTATGCGATAATGTTTCACTGAAAAGTTCTTGAAAGTAAATGATTTCAAGGTATGGTGCGCAATTACAAAAAATAACATTTATAAGCCATGTTCTATTGTGGTTCTTAAATGTATACCTTTCTATTTTATTAAAAATGACACTACCACAAAAGGTCCTATTCTGTTCACCTAACCGTAAATAGTGCTGGGATTATTTTCATAATTTGCACTTAGGATGTTTTGTCTTGACTGTATAGCACTGCGTCTTTTGAAATTAGTTTTCTGCTTAAATGTACTAAAGTTAGTGCACCATTTTTTTGTTAACATCCACAAATAATGCAAAGCATTTCAAAAGTCATCCAAATGAAAGTGCAAAACAAACAAAGTTAATGAATGAAACCTCCACTAACTTCGTTATACACGGACGCATAAAAAAGAGCAAAGACATGCGTCTGTATAAATGTGGAGGGGCAGATAAAATATAAAAAATTAACCCGTAAAAACAAAGTTTTTCACTATAAATCCTTTATATGCGTGGCGGCTAGAGTCCTCTGGCTTGAGATGGCTGCCACCTATGAGTCAGATGATTGCAGCGCAAGCATTAAGCAATTGGTAATTAAATATAATATTTTTGTCCTAAAAAGTGTACAATTTTGGAAAAAAATGTTCACGAACATTAATTGTCACGCACAACGAGTCTGTGGAAAATGTCAGCTCGATTGGAAGTGGGTTAAAAAACGACCGAAAGATTTGCTCGGTCGTAAGCGCGCAAGCAAGCAAGCACGCAAGCACGTAAGTGAACTTAATATAAAGGATTTAAAAAGAGCACCTAGGTGGACCGGGTGGAAAAAGCAATCGTCGGACATAAATCCCCATCATTGTCATCCTGAGTTTACATACGAATTTCAGTCAACCCTTGTTTAAACCTGGTTATCAAAATGTAGAAATGTGATGGTCTCAAGCCAGTCAACAGTGACCGCACACACAAAAACGCACTTTACATTATTTTTTTGTTTCACTTAATATGGCTATAGTCCAGGTCTTACAGTTACAATATTGTTTATATATATGTCGCAGGGCATTTGGATACGGGAGGTGACTTGAATTTATGTTATTGGTCGTTTTTCAATATATTATTCTGCAGGTTGAAGAACTGGCTTGCATTCCGAACGAACGCTTTATCTCATTGGGAAACACTCATACGGAATAATTGGAATAAAAATTGGCAAAAAAAAATGAAATGGCACCGACCACTTAACCAATTTTAACCTCACCTCCAACGTCGGCAGGCATTAATGGCTCGAAATACCAAGGAGCCAGCAACAAACAGCACCCTTAAACTTGTAATAAATAAAGAGTTAATACGTGGGCAGAGCAAAGTTATTAGGACTTGGAAACCTTAACGATAAGCGGGAAGCAGGAGAAATAGAAGTACGTTGACCCGCACTGTTATGGTTGAACACTGTGGGTAAGACTGATAGCTAGTCCATCTGGGTGGACGAATCAACGTATGGGGGGAGTTGTATTGCCATCAGACTGGCACGCTGTCGTCTTTGTAGCGCAGGTAGTTGAGCAGCGGGCGAGGCAGGGGCAACTTTTCCATCAAAACCACTCGCTGAGTTCCCACGCTGGCACGGATCTGCAGCCTGCACAGGTGCGCCAGCGGTCGTGGGCATTCTGTCGTGCGAGAGTGACAGGTCAACAGGGTAACTGGCATATCGTCACAGTACGTTCAAACTTGGAATGTGACTTAAACCTGTTTAATCAGCTGTGCTGTGCCCATTGGCAATATCTTGATGGGCGGCCTCGGTTGGTTCACTCTTATGAATGCGAGCGGTTGATGTAAAATGCTCTATTTGTGGTTGCTGTGCTCTGTAATTTTCCTATTATTCATGACCTCCCCCCCCCCTCCTGCCACTTGTACACCGAAACAACTTTCTATAGGAGCGAGCCTCTCTGGATCACCTAGGATGGAAGCAGACTAAAGGGAATCAGACTTCATGAGTATATGAGTTTCAACACACACACAAACATACGCACCTGCAATGTCTTTGACCAAGGTCCATTCTTTGAAGGTGTCGAGCTGCTCCTTGAGCCTGGAGCACAGGCGCACGTTGGCCACGAAGTGCAGGATGGTGTCTATGATGGGCCCGACCCAGCTGTTTATCTCTGGGGATGCCATCATCTCACAGAACTGCACACGGAACAACAACAACAACAACGACGACGGTGTCGTTCGACCCCAATGGCAACTTTCATTGCAGCGACAACGAGCGACTCTTCCAGGCTCCATAAGAGGTTTTTTTTTTTGGGTTGGATTGCGTAAATATAAATGTGTCATTAAACCCACCACCACCCGACACAGCCAATTAGTAAGGTTTTCCACGGAAACAGAACACGCCAATTCGTTACGAGTACAGCACACCGGTGTGCTGGAGAGTAAATCCACAACATTGTGAGTACGACGTTTCGCCAGTTGGCCAAACGAGGCTCGATTTGTCCAACTGTGCCCCCCCCCCACACCTCTTGAGGAGTGACCAACGCCGCGCGTCAACCCGGCAGGTGACCGACCGCACAGACCTGCAGGACGTTCCCAGGCCCGTTGAACCACCTCTCCTCCCACGGCTTGAGCTTCTCGGGCAGGGGCGGGTGCTCCCCGCTGCCGAAGGGGCAATCGAAGCAGGCGCCCCCGTCGGCGCCGCGCTCCAGCACCAGCTTGAGGATGCGCAGGTCCCGCAGGCACACCATGATTGTGGCCGGGAAGGCGGTGGGCCGCGCGGGGATGTACGCGTTCACGTTGGCCCCGTGGTTTAGCAGCAGCCTCACCAGGGCGTAGGCGTGCATGCGCGAGGCGACCAGCAGCGGATTGAGGAGGTCGATGTTGGGGTCGGCGCCCGCCTCCAGGAGCAGCTCGGCGCAGCGGTAGTCGCCGTTGATGATGGCGAAGTAGAGCGGCGTGGAGCGGCAGTCCTCGTAGAGGCGCGCGCGGTCAATGGAGAGGGTCGCGTTCACGTCCAGCCCGCCGCTGCTGAGAAGCAGCTCCAGGACGTCGCTGTGGCCGTTCTTGGTGGCCAGGTGCAGCGGGCTGATGCCGCTCCGCCTCACCTGGCGCTCGTCGGTCACGGGCATCAGCAGCTGCTCGACGATCCTGCGAGATAGCGCGTGTACGCGCGCGTGCACGCACGCATACGTGTGTACACACGCGCTTGTACATAACACACACCAAGGCCGTAGCCATGGAGTCAACATTGGGGGGGAACAAATCTTCCAGGGCGTCTGGACGATTTGAAAATGAATTTCCTGCCTAAAATATATAAATATTCACTAAAAAATGGGATTGACTTTTTTGTATACAATAATGTTTAATAGAGTATTGTATTACATTGCTCTGTTTTTTCTTTTTTACCTTTTCTTGTTTCATTGTATGTAATGGCAGAGATTGGGGATTTATAAAGTACAACCATAACCACAATCATATAAACAGACATCTATTTTATAGCAATATATTGGGGGGGACATTTTGAGTATATTTGAATATTGGGGGGGATCTCCCCCCGCCAATACATATTATAATTACGGCCTTGACACACACGCATACGTGTGTACACGCACGGTGGTGCAGCTGTTATTGACGCTGCGCTCCAAACCCAAGTTCGATTCACGCTCACGGCCAACACCAGTGACGATTATCTGAACCGGTCCTGGACCTCCGCCCCTAGATCGACTCAAACTCAAATGAGTACCTGGTGGGGTGTGTAAACATCACCACTAGGGAGACAAAGGTAGTCGGCAGAAAAAAATATTTTAATAGCGATTCCAGCAACCTACCCAGGGTACTTCGGGAAGGATTTCTTTTTGTTATTTACATCCCAAAGTCCTAATATCAGAGAAGAAATTGCCAACTTTGTTGAAAAAAAAAATACTTGTGCTCAGGAGGTGACTGGGTAGGTCAAAGGTCAGAGTGCTGAACCAGCACCGCTGAGATCCTGGATGTGAATCCAGGCCTGTGATTACATCGGACTCAACAGTGTATGGATTTGATGGTCTCCACCCCGGCACCAATTACGACACAAAATACGTAATCACATTTAATTTGTTTCTGCGCTCAATGTCTAAATTCCAGCTCATGAGAATTATGCAACGAACATGTGCGCTCGGGAAAGTGCTGCCCTCTGCTGAGTTTTCCAGCAGGGTTTCCACTTGTCCTATTTATTTTTCCAGGATTGTCTTCCTGTTGATGTAGCAGCTATCTTGCTAAATTATTAAGTCTTTCCGGGACATTAAAAGTCGCATTTTTTTGTCAATTACACAACAATACACCACTCATATTCTTGTTCCCGTGATGTCCCATTTTTCTCTAACCCGGATAAGGCAATCCTTCTAAAGTGGTAGCTTTGCGATATCCACCAACACAAAGGGTCACGCTGCCCTGCGTGATATTTCAATGGATAAAGAATTAATTAGTCTCATGACAAGTGAATAAAATTGGGTGGGGGAAAACAGAAATATTATTTTTCAAAACAAGATAAAATATTCGTCACATACCCTTCATTGCCATTGGCTGCCACCACGTGTATGGGCAGCAGCCCGTCCTTGGTAGGTCGGTTGGGGTCGGCTCCCTGAGACAATAAGAACTCTACCACGTCCGCGTGGCCGTTCTTGGCGGCTTCAAACAGCACCGTGGTGCCGTCACAGGCCTCGCTGTTCACATCAACACCTGCAACACAGCACCGTCACTCATGCCTCGCTCTTCACATCAACAACCTGCAAAAAAGCGGTCGTCAACCAGTGGATCAAGCACACGTTCGTGATGGTGGTGGTGGTGGTGGGAGTGCCTCCAGGCAGAGGGACGCCAAGTTGGACAGGGGGCACGGAAGGGTTTCTGCAGCCCCCTCGATAGATACAAATTGGTCGTCAAGTATAATAAAAGGGTTTTTCCCCTTTTTTTCTGGCAACAAAACTGAAACCTTTTTACAAGGAATCATGTGTGCATTAACCACAACACTTGTGGTCAAAATGCAAACAAAAAACACACTCTGATAATATATGCATTGTCCTTGAAACTGATTGGTCCACACCAGAGACGGCTTTCTTTTGAGCCTCGTCTCAATTGGTACTCGACCAGAGGACGCCAAAAGGCGTACAGCTCAAAGACAATGCACAATCAATGTAACTATTATTATATTTTGGTACTGGCAAAGGAGGTCTAATGATGTAGATGCTTACCCCGAGCCCTCATTACCCCCTCCGTGTTCCCCGGAAGGGATGCCGTGAAGGTGCACATCAGGACTACTCCCTCTCTGCGTTCCTCCTCGCCTTCATCACTGGCGTCAATATTGGCAGTAAATTATCGCCTGTGCCTAGCGAAACAGTAAAATGACAGAACGGTTGTGCCACAATGATGCTCTCATGTGCGCACAGTTGGGCTTAAATGAAATTAGATAAAGTCATCATTGTCACCATTAGCCATGATCTTTCCACTGCTGGATGAAGGCCTCCCCAAGCTGAACATAGTTTGTACGGTCAATCCATGTAGATCCTTGGCACGAGCTGATTTTCATTGCTCTATGAGTGGCGATGCTGTTTGTACTCTTCAAGCCCCGTGGTGCAAAGTGCAGTCTCCAACTCTTATTGCCCACCCTCTCTCTCTCTGACCTCTCTACTTGCGTGTGCTACGAATAAGAAGTAGGCTCATTGCCCGAAACGTTGCCTACCACTCACTTTTCTTCTTTACGAGGCCACGGTGTTATTGAAGGACGTGTTGTTGTTTTTTGCGTTTTAAAGGAAAAAATTCGGTTAAAAACAAACCGAAGACCCCCCCACCCCCCCACGTGACGCTTACCCAGAGACACGAGGTACCGGACGACCTTCAGGCACCCGCACTGAGCCGCCATGAAGAAAGGACAGATGCCGAACTTGTTCTTGAACTGGAGCTTGGCCCCGTAGGCGACGAGCAGCTTCACCAGCTCCAGGTTGCCCTTCGACGTGGCCTCGTGCAACGGCATGTTGCCGTAGATGTTGCGGTAGTTCACGTCGGCTCTGCGAGCGATGAGCAGCGACGCCACCTCGGAGTTGTTGATTTCGCAGGCTGCGGCGACAGGTTTGTGAATGCGGCGAAGAGTTTATTCAGAGATTTTGTTTTTCGAGACAGGGTCCTTTTAATCGCTTTGCCAGTCGTAGCAACTGCCACGTCCGGGAGCTTGTATCGAACTGGCGACGCGTCTATTTAAGCATTCTTATTGTGTTGTACATATATATAATGTGTACAATGTATAGCCATAAATGCAATGTATGTACATATATTCAATGTATGTAAATACGTACATGCATTGATGCATAACCATGGTCATTGAATAATAGTAAAAGGTAAAGGTAAAGCCCTACAATTACTTGTTCATGACATTGCCGCCAGAAGGACCTCCATTCACACTGCTGGGTGGATAGAGGTTCAACTTTCATGCTGGGAGGTTGAACCGGTCATTTCTTGACTGCAACTCCAGTGTGCTAACCATTCACCGTGGCAGCACGCCTCCCCAGAACTGGAGATTACTTTTAAGGATTGCAGAGGGGGTTTGACAGCAAGCAAAAGGGTGGAGATCAAGATCAAAGATCAGACCACAAGACAGGCATCGTCGAAATGTATCAGTGGCACTGCACTACGAACCTGGTTATTGGAGTTCAATTCCTTGTCATGGCCAATATCAGTTAAGCGATATACCAACCGGTCCAGGGCACTGCCCTCACCACACACTCCCACGACCGATATGGCACAGAGGGATACCAATTTGGCGGTGTGTTCTGCAACACGTGCATGATACAGTCCAAGTGTAAATGGGGACAGGGAGATGGAAACGTCATTCGGGGTTGTGGAAAGTGCACGGAATTACAAATGTATTCTGACGTGAAAAAAGCAAAAAAACGTAACATCGTCCTTTAATGTTTGAGTTCGGGCTCTTCATGTCCACACAGGGTACGTGGTGGTTTATATACTGGGGTGAAAGAGGTGGCAGTGGCAGAATGAAACTAAAACAGCACCCACAGACGCAAACACGCATCCACAACACCATCATCATCATCATCCCGACAGTGACCTCAACCTAAATTGCATCCCACCAGCCTTGAACTTAACCTTGACCTTGTGGCTTTCAGCGTCGGCCACTCAGCCCTTTGTCCTCGTGGGGCGGGGAGGGGGCCGTTGGTCCTCCGGACTCCGAGACGATTCGTCTGCTTGCGCGTGTGGATGCCGGGTCGGGAACGACTCGCCTTTGTAGAGCGGGGTCTCCTTGACGTGCCTGCAGACGTCCACGGTGGCGTTCTCCGCCAGCAAGATGCGAACGCAGGCCACGTGGCCACGGTACGCGGCGAGGTAGAGCGGCGTCTCGTTCTGCTTGCTGCGAGCGTCCACCGTGTCGGGGTGAGCTGCAGCAGCGGGCGGAGAGTTGAACGCGACGGTACAGCCAACGTGGCCACACGCTACGCCGACAGTGGCAGATGCATGGGTCGGGTGGAATGATTGGGGTACACTCCACCCCCATAATGAGACCCTGAAAATTAGTGTTTTATTGATATTCGCCAGATAAACTATTGTTGAATGTTTTGTTCCTTTTTTCATTTAATTTTTTTGTATCAAATTGTTTTTGTTGCCAGAATAAAGGGGAAAATCTATTTTCATACTGAGTGTAGGGCCCTTTAAAAAAATGTTGACATTTCAGATCCGTCACCACCCCACCACCCATTATAAATCTGCGTCTGTACACTGATGTGTTTGTTATGATTGAGTTTATGGTGTTGTTTCATTATTACGTTCATGTTGGATAATTTACCAGTTATTGTGCGTATGTGTGACACAGACAGTCGGAAACCCTGTGGTCAATGTGGCTGGTTTTTTTTCCTCTCGGCTCAGTCCCTGATAGCAGGAGCACAACTTTTACGAAGTTTTGTTCAAATTGGACAGAGTTCTCGCGTGCCCACGGTACAGCCAGATGGACAGAGCTCATTCATGCGTGGAGCCTTACGCGCTCATAGTCACTCCATGAGTCCAGACCAGACATTTCACTCGTCGGTGCCGCTTGAGGTGGCATAACGAGAGCGGTTCTGATTTAATAATGCGGCCAACAACGGCGAATTGTGTGATAACCATTTGAAATGAGTGCGAATATCAAATAATTCACTCTCATTGGCCGTGTAAATAAATCGTTCCTCCTAAAGTTGTGCTACCTTGGCTGGTACCGATTTCTGATATGGTGCATCGATTATTTCAAACCCAACACTTTCGTTAATAACACTACCTTAAAAGGAAATATATATAATGCGCGACGTTTCGGGCAACGACCCTACTTCATAGCACCAAAGAAAGGGCAATTTACCCTAAACGCAGCCTTATATATGTTTTCTCTCTTTTAAGGCCACGGTGTTATTGACGGGCGTGTTGGGAATTTCTCAGTGTTCAGAGTATTTGTGCCGCTGCACAACGCAGCAGCATCACCAACTACAAGGCACGCGGAGCGACCGGCGGTTTGTAGCTGCCGCTCGCTCACCCTGCAGCAGGATGCCGAGGCAGCACGGCTTGTCGTGGTAGGCCGCCTCGTGCACGGCCATCCAGCCGTGCGGCGTGGTGACCCTCAGCTCCGCGCCGCTGCGTCGCAGCCGAGTCAGCGCCGTGCCGTCATCCGCGGAGACGGCTTCCCACACCGGGTCCAGCAGCCTCCTCAAGGATGGCAACAGACGCGAAGCCTCTCTCAGATATCGGAGATTCGTTTTAGCCGCAGCTGTCCCCGGGCTACTGAGCTTCAGAGAAAAAAAAAGAGATTTCTGTGCCCCGAACACCGCATCAAGTAACGCCTTTGGCAAAGCCTGTGGTAGTTTCTAGTTCTGCAATGCACCACACCTCCTGTTCCTACCAGGGTCTCCAGGATAATGTCTCCACGCCCGGCACATGTATCAGTGGCACAGTTGTATGAACACCGCACTACAAACCTGGTTATCGAAGTTTTGATTTCTGGTCATGGCCAACATCATTTGAGAGATATATGAACCGGTGCTGGGCATCTCCCCCCCCCCCGCCCCAACACACCCGTCACCAACTCGTATTGACAAGCATGGTGAAGTAGTATCACCTCTCGCAAAGGCTGTAGTCACGTGCCACCTCCCGTTTATTCCAGCGCCCCGGATAACATTCATGCACGCATTAAGCCCTCGGTCACCGTACATTGTCCGCCTTATTTGGAAGAGTAGGAAGAGCCCCTTGTTGGCAGTCACGGCTATGACCCGGTCCTCGCGGTCCCCACACTCGCGGGAGACGCGCGCGTGACACGGGGGAGACGCGCGCGTGACACGGGCACGCGGCCAGCCAGCGCGCTGCGCCACGTGGTGTTTGCTGTGGCTCCACGTGGTGGCTATTTAATCGCCTGTATTGTATTGCAGGGCAACAACACCGAGCCCTCGTCGTGTTCGCCGCATGCTTACTGCACAATAATAGTAACACGTAAAGGTGCAGCCCATGCAATTGCTTGTTTACGCTAATGCTGGCGGAAGATCCTCCGATCCAGTTCTAAAAATAAATGCTCACTAGGTGTCCATGTTTATATGTGACTTGCGTACACGTTAGGGATGAGTTTTGGGATTCTTACAAATATATCTGAATGAGGATTTTCACATTTCTAAGGTCAATTTCGGATGTTCTCTTCGAATATTCGGATAATGTACATTCTATGAGAGCTTAACGTTTCTTCTTGCTAACAAAAGTAACATCGTCGTATGCTATGTGATGCCACTATTGGGGGGGGGGAGCACGGAAGTGGTGTAATCTAAGTGACACGTTTTCCTGTGATAGCAAATTTTTTTTATTAATTCTAGAAAAAAAAAATCTATTCTAATCAGAAGTTTCGTACGGAAGCCTGATTTCCAGATTTTTTTTTTCGGATTAATCACACACTCCTGGACACAAACTTTGGAGTTTATGCACAGAGTATATGCACGGGAGAACCTTTATTAAACACATACACACACACCTACCCTGTCTGTTCTTGAACTGGTGGTGGAATGCTCCTCCATGGACTGACTTTATTTGTCGGAGGCTTGAAGAGGCCCTCCTGGTCTTGCGAGCCATGAGAGAACACGACCCTAACAACCCCAGACGGGAATAATTGTTTGATCATCATATCAGCCATTGTCGATCCACTGCTGGACGAAGGCCTTCCCATGCCAACATCATCGCTGGTGGTCCTGCGATGCCACAATCCATCTCAACGAGAAATACATATTTGGACCAAATATGAGAAAAAAAAACCAATATACTGTACATTGCCAACAAGTAAGGTTATACGTGGCTTGAAATAATATATTAGTGCTGAAGCAACAATTGACAAATTGGGAATTTTATTCAATGCAGACCTTACAAATATATATTTTTTATCTCAATATTGAACAAATTATATTATCAGGCATAATGAATCGGTTCCTTGCCTGCCATGGCGAGGGGTTTTAATGGACTGCATTGGAAACAGCGAACCAGTAAATTGTATAAGCCGAAGTGCGAATAATGCCCAGCCTGGATAATGTATGTAAGAATACATTTAATCTAGGCACACATGCCAGATGTGCCCTATGCCTGGTAACGATGGGGGAAGGCACGGCACATTCTGTTAAACAAAATTTAATCAAATGTTAAACGCTAAGCAGAATGAGTAACGATACGATCCGCTTGTGTCTATCGTGCATTCTGCTCGAGCTCCTCCGATTAGCACGCACCTCTAATGAGCACAGTTGGCTACGTACATATGGTGCGAAATAAGTTCAACGCACACACGTACATCGCTCCCAGCCCCTCCTGTGTACATGAGGAATGGCTGCGACACCCATCGTGTCATGCTCCAAATGTTTAACGCCTCCGTGGCGAGATGCGAGCTACCTAGTCTCGTATACATGAAGTTGTGGGTTCGATATGGAACCTGACGCTTGTATATTTGGAGTTTGCGTGTTCTCCCCGTGGTGGAGTGGATTTTTCTCCGGGTCCTCCGGTTATTCCATCCACATTTAGAAACATGCGCTGAGA
>CM025616.2:2610345-2623600 GCA_014621495.2 Entosphenus tridentatus | reverse complement strand
GGAAAGCTGTCTCGGGTGTGGACCAATCAACTTCAAGGACAGTGCACATTATCAGAGTTATGTTTTTTGTTTGCATTATGACTGCAGGTATTGTGGTCTATGTAAACATGACTCCTTGTAAAAAAAGGTATCAGTTTTGTTGGCAGATAGAAGGATAAAAAAACAATTATCAAATTTAAGCTTGTTGACAGAAAACGCCAAACTGTAGATTAAAAATGTCGGTGTTTTGTTTGATCCGGATTTGAACTTTGAAGCCCACATTAGACATGTCACCAAAAACGGCCTTTTATTATCTCAAAACATAGCAAAAGTACAGCCTTTTCGCTCTCGGTCTACTACTGAGAGACTGATGCATCCTTTTATCACCAGGAAACTCGACTACTGTCATGCTCTCCTGTCTGGAAATTAATAAGTAAACTGCAACTTATTCAGAATGCAGCGGTACGTGTACTGACGAAAACCAGACAGCACCCAAGTAACACCCATTTTACGATCCTTGTACTGGCTGCAAGGCAGTCGTAGAACTGAATAAAAACATAATCTATTGTTTTCTAAGTCATTGAATGATCTGGCACCTGTATACATGTCTTCCATTCTCTTGAGATATGAACCAACAAGATCCCTCCCAAAGGCCAGGGACCAAAACCTCGGGAGAAGCGGCGGCTTTGAGTATTCAGTCCTCGCCTGTGGAACAGCCTGCCAGGGGCATCTGAGGGCTTCAGAATCATTAAGCACTTTTAAAATATATATCTAAGAACTTACTTTTTTTAACTTGCTTTTAATTAGGATTCTCTTCGCGTGTTATTTTGCATGCCTTTCCTAGAAATGTGTGACGTGATTTAATTTTGCCTGCAATTTCACTTCCATTGTTCATGCCTGTAAAGCACTATGTATTGCATTTTTTTGCACGAAGTGTTACAGAAATAACATTTGATTGACAATACACTAAACACAACAAATAAAAGCGTTTCCAAGGAAAATGCATTTATTGCACATTACAACACTGCCTTTGGATATCTTACAAACTGACTGATGATTTCTATGCAATAAAAAAATGCAAGTAAAAAATAAAATACACATTGAAAGTAAAATGAAATCCGAACGCTCTCATTTAGCGCAGAGAGGCATCGTAAGAATGCCTGTGCATAGAGAGAGTGTACACAATCAGCTTATAAAATAGAGTAGACATCATTAAAGATATGGCTTTGCAATGCTCGTGCCAATAAGTCTTTAGATTAGATGTGACTTAAAGTAAATCCTGCTTATCGTATATCGCATATAAACAGTACACACAAGGTGCTTAATAATAGCAAGCCAGTTAACGCTATTAGCCTGAATTCAGCTTGTTTACATGCAGATAATCCAGGCACAACTTACTATGGAGTTATCTACACTGTTGAAAAGTATTTGCAGCGTACAATTTGGATTGCATAATATATTACTTTCACATTTTTGTTTAACACGTGTGTTATGAAGCTCAAAGCCTTATACTGTATCGGGCCTGTAGAGTCGGGACATGTGATAGGCACGAAATAAAGCATCCCTATGAATTGTTACGACATGGGCCCGCAATTAAGATTCGAGATTCGATAACTTTTTATGTCGCTTTTGTGATTCACGTAGAATCGCGAGTGGATCCAGGGTTATAGCGGATAGAGGACATAGCGATCAAAATTAGCAGACTCTTACGTGCATAGTTCAACACATGAACAATTATAAGCCTATAACAATCAATCTGAATTGACGTATCAATGCATCGCTGCATTCAGAACCCTGTGTTGTGAATGATGTACAATCACATATCCCAGGATGGGTTACTGCACAATTGGTTTTTACGTAGCTCCCAGCATGCTGTGGCCTTTTGTGGAACAGTTTAACACGAATTGGCACGTTCTGTTGACGTGACAACCCTTACTAATTGGCCGTGTCGGGTGATGGCGGGTTTAACGACACGTTTATATATTTACACGATCTAACCCCCAAAAAACCTGTATTATGGATGTGTGGAACTACAGATAATATTTGACGAAACGACCACAGTTCTGGTACACATGAGCACACTGCTGCGGGGTTGTACTGCACCCGAGGAGAGAAGAAGATATGACCCCTGACTGACCTAAACATCATCTTCGGGGATGGCTCGCACATCAGCCATGTAATTGTAAATGTTGTGCATTTACTCTGCAACGTACCGGTGCGCTGAAGTAGTAAACTAATTGTCGCGTTGTTTACGTGACAAACCTTACTGGCTGTGTCGGGTGGTGGAGGGTTACGACACATTTATACTTACTCGATCTAACCCCAAAAACCTTTATTGTCAATACACTTGACATATCGGTGGCACGAAAGGACCGCTCGCGCAAGAAAGCATGAGCCTCAGTGGAACACACAGAGCCACCCCTTACCAAGCGAGAAGTCTGCTCTCAGTAATGGCACAGACGCGAGGCGTGAAATGCATCATCAGTCCTCTTCTCCGGATTTGTGGAGCAAGTAGTCACGCAGTCTCTTGGGCAAAGGCAGCGAATCGATCAGGCGCATGCGTTGAGATTTAAACAGGCTTCTGATCGTCATCCTGCACAGGTGGGAGAGCGGACGTGGGTTTTCTGCGGGAGCACAGAGAGTGGAGCATTACCGTCGGCACAGATAAACACCCGGGACGTTTTTTTTTTCATTTGTTCGAAACTCAGGTGCGCGGTGTGCAGTTGCTATCGGCAGATCAATGCAGAGCGGCAGGAAAACACCGAGGCGTTCGATGTTCCTCCAAGCTGAGAACTCAACGTGTTTGTCAATGCCACTGTGACCTTACAAAGAAAACGTGTATAATGGGCGACATTTTTGGGCAATAGGCCTTCTTCAAAGCACATAAAATATCTACATCTGGATATTTTATGTTTTTGGATTGTTATCCGTCGAGCAGCGGTGTAAACAACGCGCATCTGACGACGTGCGTTGAGTTTTATGAAACTGCATTTGACCATTTCTCAAGTCCACTTAAATGTATTGTAAAGCAGTACATTGTGTGATGCTATACAATGCAATGTATTCGACAACACGTTGTATAATAACTCAACTCAGTACCCATGACGGACGGCTAGAGTTTAAGCACGAGTTTGTTGTTGTTTCCACCCCTCCCCACCCAAGTCCCAGCACAATCAATTCACTGTGCTCGGCAGATCGAAACATTTGAATCGACGGCGCTTTGTCGCCCGTCAAGGAAAAAAAAATCAACCCGTAAAAACAAAGTTTTTCACTATAAATCCTTTATATGCGTGGCGACTAGAGTCCTCTCGTCCTCTGGCTTGAGATGGCTGCCACCTATGGGTCAGATGATTGCATGCCAGCATTAAGCAATTGGTAATTAAATGTAATATTTTTGTCCTAAAAAGTGTAACATTTTGGAGAAAAAAATGTCACGAACATTAATTGTCCCACACAACGAGTCTGTGTGGAAAATGTCAGCTCGATTGGATCACGGGAAGTGGGTTAAAAAACGACCGAAAGATTTGCACGGTCGTAAGCAAGCAAGCAAGCGCGCAAGTGAACTTAATATAAAGGATTTTAAAATACTCTCCACCAACAACGACGCAGCGGCGACGTTCGACCACGACGGTCGCTCGCACATTTCCCCCTCCAGGCACGGCCGCCCAATCGATCGGACGCAAGTGCGCGCGCCCCTCTCTCTCCACCAGAGCCGGCCCAGCCACTAAGCGACCCTTGCAATTGCAAAGGGCCCCGTGGCCAGCAGAGGGCCCCCTAGAGTCACTGCTAGCGAGTGGGTCAAAAAAATCATACATCAAAGAGGCCTCCAACCAAATTTTGCTTAGGGCCCCCAAAGGTCTAGGGCCGGTTCTGCTCTCCACAGGGCCCCCCTTTTCCGAAGCCCGCGTACGGAAACGCGGCGCGTAAATCACCCGCGCCAAGGAGGCGTGGGGGGAGCAACGCGCACAGCCGAGCCGAGCCGCGCGACGCACCTGCCATCTCGATGATCGGGCTCCACTCGTGGTAGCTATCCAGCTGCTCCTTGATGCGGGAGCACAAGCGCACGTCGGTCACGAAGTTGAGGAGGACGTTGACGATCGGCCCAGCCCAAGACTCGAGCTCGTCGGAGACCAGCAATTCGCAGAACTGCACACGCGGAACGGCGCGCCGTGGCGTTAGGACCCTTTCGCAGCGACTTACGCCGAAGACGCCACGCGAGCAATCGTTGTTTGTTGCTGTTGTTGTTGTCGGCCTGTGACTTTCCACTGGTGGACAAAGACCTCCGCCATCCTCCTTCACGCCCTTCCCTTGCTGGGCTGCTCTTGTCCACAAGTGAGCTCGTGATGCGTCACGCACCTTGTGTGCTTTCATTTGTTTTTGCTTTAACGACGGCATCGGCGACCTCTTATTATTATTATTATTATTCTTTCTTCTCTGCTCAACCCATCGCCCTCGTAGATGTCATGCAGCTTTTATTACAGGTGCCAAACATACTGCGGATGTAGCCTGCACTTTTAATCGAGTTTTTATTTATATACAGCACGTTTGCACAGGTACAGCCCTTTGCCAATCCACTGCTGGATGAGGGCCTTGTCAACCTGAGCAGTTCATGGAATTTATTTGACTAAACTTCGCTGCGCTTGTCAGTGCGGGTTGGTCAAGGCGAGGTGGATAGACGGGAGGGCAAAGTACAGTCCAACAATAGTTTTTTTCTGCGCTGCCCTCTGAAAACCAGTGTATCACCCCATAAATGTTAAATCGTTACACTCGGCGAGAATTGCCTTTGCCACATATGGATGGGTGGCAATGTCACCACGACCTGCTACACTGCAGGATGATGTGGATGCCTTCTCAGTAGGAGCTAAGAGGCTCCATGCCTTCCACATGTAAGTGCAATTGATCGCTCTGTGTTTGCAGACTCGAAGTTGTGTTTTTCTTTTACAATCTTACTGACCTTGGTGCTGTTCGGCAATACTTTTTGTGTGTGATGTGTTCCATCAGCCACGCTGCATTCTTTGCCTTGGTTGTGCCAGGCTGACGCACAACCAAGTTTCCCTGGTGCCACCAGGTCCCTGATTGAAAATCAGCATTTATTGCCCAATGGGTTTTACCCGTGCCACAATAATCCAAACCAACCGCAGGACTTCTAATCGGACTGGAGAAGCTTCCAATCAACTCCTTTGTGCCGGCCGGATGAATTGAGCAGGAGCTCGGCCTATGGATTGATGCATCGCCGCAAAGAGCGGTGATGACTTGGGAAGGCCTTCATCCAGCAGTGGCTAAAACGTGGATGATTATGATGAAGATGTTGATGAATCCACTGGCTCTCGTTGGATTAAAACAACTCCAAAGCACAGCACAATGTGTACAATGCACTCAGAACTCAACTGAATATCCTCAAAACACATGCGGGTGTTACAGGCCCTTCTTGTCAATCCCACCGCTGGATGAAGGGCATCTCCACGCGGTTCCAAACAATTCCCAGTGCAATAGATTTTTCTACACCACGCTCTGCACGGCGGTCACACGTGTGAGCGTCACCCAGGGCTCTTCAAACTTGCCGAGGTTGGCGAGGCGCCATCCTCGACTGCCCCCCCAACGCGTCCACCCCAAACCGGACGTGGAAACGTAGACACAAGGACATGCAAAGACAAAGATCCCACTCACAGCCTGAACAGACTGTTGGGGCGAGTGCTGTTAGCGAGTAGCAGCACCTATGAAGGCCGGGACGGTACACGAAGGGGTGGGTGACCAGTACCACGCCCGGCCGCCTTTGTCTCCCCAGTGGCGATGTTTACACATCACACCAGGTACTCATTTGAGGCTGAGTCGACCTAGGGAAGGAGGCCCAGGACCGGTTCAGATAATCGTCACCGGTGTTGGGCGTGAGCGATAAATCGATCTCGGGTCGCCGGGTTCATAGCGCAGCGCGCTAACCGCTGCACCACCGCTCCCCACGGACACACAGACACGCGCGCTTCTCCCGCACGACACACGCCGCGCGCACTTACGTGCACCACCCTGGGCTGGGCGTTCACCCGAGTGTCGTCCGAATTCCTCCTCTTGGGCGGCACGGGCGGGTGCTTCCCGCCGCCGAAGGGGCACCGGAAGCAGGCCTCCCCGCTGGCGCCGTGCGTCAGCACCAGCTGCAGGGTGCGCAGGTCCTGCAGGGAGAACATGACGGCGGCCGGGAAGGCGGTCGGGTGCGCGGCGACGCACGCGTTCACGTCGGCCCCGTGCGCCAGCAGGAGCCCGACGAGCGGGTGAGCGTGGAGGCGGATGGCGACGAGCAGCGGGTTGATGGGGTCCAGGTTGGGGTCGGCGCCGAACTCGAGGAGCAGCTCGGCGCAGTCGACGTCAGTGGCGGCGACGGCGAAGTAGAGGGCGGTGGTGCGGCGGTCCTCGTAGAAGAACGAGTGGTCGTCCGACAGCTGGAAGTTGACGTCGAAGCCGCTGTTGATGAGGATCTGCAGGACGTCGTAGTGGCCGTTCTTGGCGGCGAGGTGCAGCGGGCTGATGCCGCACCGCTTGATGCGAGCCTTTTTCGTGGCGGGCAGCAGGAGGCAGACAATTCTGTGTGGGTGGTTTGCGGACAAATGGAGGGGTGGGGTAAAAAATAAAAAAAAGCGATACATTTTTATTTTTTATTTTACGTATACCGTTTATGCATATCGCGTCTCAAAACTCTGAACGCTGCGACGCATATTTTTTAATCTAAAAAAACGGACGAAAACGCCGCAGAGAAACAAAACGGGAAAGATCAAGGGTACAGGCATAAACAAAACGCATGACTGTAACATTAAAGGTAGGCATAGCAGTTTGAAAAAAAATGTTGCTTGATTTTACGTAAGATTCAATAAAATCGGGTTACATAGGCAACGAAGCGGCAGCCAAGGAATGGGACACGTCTGAGAGGCAATCCACCGTGGAGACGGAGCTATGATATCAGTGAATGCGCCGGTGCTGGGTGGATTAATTATCGCGTAGCCAGGATCATGAGGGGAGACGGCGGCTTTGCAAGGACTTCATCCAGCAGTGGATTGACCACGTTTTTTAGGATGATAGGAAGAACTTGCATCTTTTTTTTTTCTTTTTACACACAAGAAGAAATGAAATCAAGTTGCATCGGCTAGGTGAATGCGGTGGTGCCTGGTGGCAAAAAGTATTGTGGAGGCGTGGAAGCCGTTGTGGGTGGGGGGGGAGAACCAGTGGTGGCGTATACGAGTTACAACACTGGTCAAAAAAAAAAATTCTGGCCTGGACTTTTGCAGCTGTTTTAGACTAATTTCAGGGTGCTGATTCCAAATCTGATCTCAGATTTGCTCTATCACATCTAATTTTTATGCTATCGGCATACCCCATTTTCATTGATTTTTCCAGAAATTAACTCTGTCACTTATGATTGCAAGTTGTTGCGAGTCAGTGACTGCTTTAGTGTTAAAATGTGGTGCTGTCTTTTTAGGATAGTGTGTTTATAATATAATTTTATGTAGATATCCACATTTATTTAATATTTTTCTTCTGCCGTTTTTATTGAAAATGCAATATTTGATATCTCAAAAATGTGATGTGATAGACAAAAACTAATGCCAGATTTGGAATCAGCACCCCAAAATTACCTTTAAACCGTTGGAATACCTCATGCCAGAAAAAGTGTGTTGACCAGTGCAATCTTTAAAAATGAACCGGTAAGTTTTGATGAGGTTCAGTTTTGATGTTTCGGTGAGTGGCGGCCGGCCCCAATGTCCCTCCCAACCACCACCGACGAGCCGCCACGGTGGTGCATGGGGGCCTCACTCCTCGTTTCCGTTTGACGCGGCGATGTGCAGGGGCAGCAGGCCCTCCTTGGTGGGCTTGTTCGCGTTGGCGCCCACCGACAGCAGAAACTCCACCACGTCCCCGTGGTTGTTCTTCGTCGCCTCGTAGAGGGCCGTCGCTCCGTTCCTCGCCTCCGTGTCGATGTCAGCACCTGCAGGCGGACGTTTCAGAATGTTTTAACCAATGAACCCTTTAACTGTCCCGATACGTCTGAGATTCGCAAGGTGGGTGGTCACGTTCGCCGCTGAATCTCGGAACGTGCGAGCGGTTCAGTATGTTAGTTTTGTTTGGAGAGGCGTAGCGCCGTCGTTTTTAAAGACGCTGTACTCACCGCAGAGAACTGTAGCGACACGACCGCACTCTATGATAGCTGGCGCCAAATTGTGCCACGCTCTCCCGCGTGGCCTTGTGGGAGCCTCGGTACCGATAAAGTTATTTTACTTTTAAAACGGATGTACATGTACGTCATCGGAACGGGAAAGGGTTAAGTGATCGCATATTTAACTGCGCCGCTTGAATCAAATATGTTGACGTTCCTTTGCCGTATCTTTTCGTCAAAATTATTAAAATAGATTAATTTTGACAAAGTGTATTTGTAAAAGACATTCTCGAGAAACACAATTATCATTGGTGTCATCGTGGAAAATATAAGTAACCCTGAATGCCAGAACAAGTCCACAGTTCGTTTACGTTAAACCAAAGTTTCTAAAGAAAAGAAAAAAAACACACTCGCAGAAGGCCATGTTGTCGATGGGATGACGTGGAGACAGATATTGGAAAGGGGCATATTGTCTGCTTATTTATTTAGAAATTCTGAAAGCGCCTCTTTGGCTGACAAGTTTCACTTTATTCATTTCCAAACATATCAAAATCAGCAGACCATCAATTACTCTGGGAATATATCTCGCGCCCTATAATTCCTATCCAGTGGAGATTTAACGCACAACGTTTACCATTGCGCACTCCCCGAATTGTCAGGCCTGCCTCAAAAGAACGCTCTCCCACAAATACGATGTTTGCATGCCCTGCTGGTCGCACTCATTACACACGAAGTGCTTTCTTCAAAAGAACCACAATACCTTGCTGATCTCGTCAAGGCGCATAAACCATCACGTGAACTCCGGTCATCCTCGCGGCAGCGGCTTGTGCCAGCCATCGAAATGAAGACGGCCACCGCATCGCGCGCCGTCTGGAACGCTCTTCCTTCCGATATTAGGAAGCCACTGGAGCTATGCACTTTTAAATCTCCATTGAAAACGAATTTCTTTAGAACTCCTTTTTGTGTTTAAGTTCGTGATCCTTCCCCGGCACCTCCGATTCGCGCGGTTGGCTACGTACGGTGCAAAATAAGCTCGACATACATAGACACACACGTGCATGGATGGATACATACATACATACGTGCTCGTACCAAGGCTCACGAGGTGTCTCAGGATGGCCAGGTGGCCACATTCGGCCGCGACGAAGTGCGGCGAGACACCGTAATCGTTGGCCACGTTCATCTTGGCCCCGGCGGACATGAGGAGGATCACCATGTCCAGGTTGTTCTTGGAGATTGCCTCGTACAGCGGCGTGTGGCCGTGGTTGCCGCGGAAGTTGACGTTGGCGTTGAACTTGATGAGCAGCGAGGCTGCCTCGATGTTGGCACATTCGCAGGCTGCGGAGGACAACGCGTTGGAGCGTTCACGGCGGGACTACGAAGGCAGGTGTGTTACAAACAAACAAAAAACACTTTACACGCGTATCTTAGCAGTTTGAACAATGGTACAAATGGATTAAATCCCGCTTCTGTCCACCCTGCAGCAGAACTGGGTCTGCAATCGGCAGTTTGCGAGTGGCGGGGGGAAGGTGTGGGTACTCCCATCTCTTCCAAGACACCCGGCCAGTGTAGAAGAGTAGGCCAAGATACCATCTAGAGGGGTTGTCCAGAGCGCCCACGAGTGGAGGCCCTTCTGCCAGCAGCGCCATGAGCATGCAACTGCAGGGCTGCGCCTTTACCTTTAAATCACGGACACAGCCGGTCTTTGGAGAATGCATATTTTCAAGTTTGAAGTTTGCCTTAGAAAAAAAGCTAAGTGCCATTTGTTTTCTTCACTGGACCAATGCGCTCATTTATTTTTCAAATAGCCGTAAAACAGACTTCACCGAAAAGCGCTATCAGTCTCAGTTCAACAACAAAAATATCGAAAATATAACATTTTAAAGTCACCTCCTCTCTCAACACATTTTGGCAACCCCCCTAGTGACGCCTCTTGGACCTTATAGCGACGTTGAGTTTTTTTGTTGGTATTTTTTTTATTTTAGTATTTTTGTTAGTATATTTTTTGTTAGTATTTTTTTGTGAGTGTATTTTTTTGAATATTTTTTGTCAGTATATTTTTTTGTTATTATTGTTGTTGTTAGTATTCATCCGTAACATTGAGCAAACAACAACACGCGCAATGGCTCTCGCGTTGACGGCATTCCCTTCTGCTTTCGGCTAACGGCGTCGTGCCCAACAAGCCACGCGGTGTCGCTCGCGGCTCGTCCGCGTTCCCAAAGCGCATGGTGCCCTCTAGGGGAGAGTGACCACCATCGACTCAACACCAACTACCGTAAAAAAAAATGTGACCTTTTTGCCAGTATTGGCGTTCACTGGTCTGACACTGGTGAGACGAGGCTCGAAAGAAGGCTGTCTCTGGTGTCGACCAATATGTTTCAAATATAATACCATTGATTATTATAAATTATAATTATCAGAGCGTGTTTTGTTTGCATGTTCACCACAAGTACGTGTGGCTAATGCAGACACGATTCCTTGCAAAAAGGTTTCTATTTGGTGTTTGAACATCTTAACACAACTGTTGTATTGCCATAAAGGGTAAAAACCTATTCTTATTTTTTCATACAAACAACCGTATGTCCCTTTCATCAGGACCGAGATCCCATAACGTGAAGCCACAGGCACCAGATCAATAAGACATGAATACAGATTAAACCACAGTCCCGCGGGGCTGGCGAGGGTAATTGATTTTTGGAAATAATTTAAACGTCACACACTTTTAATGTCGCAGAACTATTACGAGCAACCCCGTGGCTTTCGGTTGTAGCACCACAACCTCTCCACGGCACGGCAACTCGTCGGCTACACGTGAGCAGACTGCAACGGACACAAGTAGTACTAATCGCATATCTGCATTTCCCATAAATATGCTAAATTCCTCTTGATATGCAAATTATTTTGTCAAGGCGCTCTTCGCCCCTCCATCCCAGCTTAAATAGTCGCTCCAAGCCTGGGGCATGTCATTCAGACTCTGTCTTCTCGACAGACCTGTTCTACACCTGAGGACGGCTGCTTGCGTTGTGGCCGAAACGTCGTGAGAATTATTTTATTATGTTTTATTTTTATCATTTTATTATTTCCATTCTACGTGACTTTACCGAAAGAACCAAGAAGATGAACGCAACGGTGTTCAGCTCGTAACTTGCAGCACGACTGATTGGAAGAATGCCACTGTGCAAGAGAAGCAAAATTCCTGCCGAGGTGGCCGTGATTGGGACTTGAAAACCGCGCAACGCTCTTGAGATGGATCTCAGCGCCACTCTGAGTGTCGTGTGGAGGTAGTCGCGACACACGATTCATCACCGCGTCAGTTTGACGATCCGTCGCAATTCGCGGCCGCAATTCGACTCGCAAACCCCTTTTTTTCGATTTACCACGGAGTCGGCTTTCGCGACCAATATTTATTCATAATAACGGTTTTTAGGTTAGATCGGGTAAGTATAAATGTTGTGTCGTAACCCTCCACCACCCGACACAGACAATTAGTTAGGGATTTGTCACGTAAACAAAACGCCAATTAGTTACTGCATCAGCCCACCGGTGTGTTGGAGAGTAAATCCAGTAGTCCGACGTTTCGCTGGTAATCACATCAATCAGCATCATCGGGCGATTTGCCAGAATCGTTTTTTAAATGTAATGCTCTTGCCGTCTGGCTTGCTTATTGATACAAATTTGTGTGCGTCGGTAGCCTAAATCTAATGTGAACGTTTATTTATTCATATATGGTATGCACTGCTCGTAATTAATTGATTCTTAAGTGCACTATTCAATTACAAATGCATCTAATTTAGTCCATGAATGGGTACATGATACAACATCCCTGCTCACAGCTGACGTTTCTCAGTTCCAATCGTGCAAGCTTTCCAGAGAACAAGATATTCACGTACACCAGGAAATGGATATGCGTTGCACTTAATTCAAATTAAATTTAAACGTGCTGGCCTTGCACAAGAAGCGGAATCATCGCTCAGCGGTCACGCAAAATCGGCCTTGAAAACCGCCAAGACTTCGTGATCAATGTCTCCTCCTTCCCTCCCTCGACATTCGGAGCGAGTGACCTGGGGTATGCGTCGCGACATGCGAGCGGAT
Organism: Entosphenus tridentatus; assembly: GCA_014621495.2. NCBI lineage: Eukaryota > Metazoa > Chordata > Hyperoartia > Petromyzontiformes > Petromyzontidae > Entosphenus > Entosphenus tridentatus. The sequence continues at coordinate 2,611,392 of CM025616.2, read as the reverse complement.
TTGCCTTGGTGCAGTGGCGTCTCCTTGTAGCTCTGGAACTCGTCCGGGGAGGCGCCCATGCCCAGCAGCACCTTCATGCATTCCAGGTTGCAAGTGCCAGATGCCAGCGTCAGTGGAGTCTCGTTGTTACGCGAGCGCAGGTTCACCAGCTGCGGGTACTCTGGGTTCCAGAAACACGCGCGGTGCAACGTCGCATATCCGAGCCGCTGGGGCACGGAGGTACAGGCACAAATGTGGAGAGGTCCGAGACGCGAACGTCTACGGAAAGGAACGGGTTACAACGCCACCGTGCACCAATAGGTTGTACGTATGTATGTTGAACTTATTTCAAGCCGTGCGTAGTCAAACGTGCTAATCGGATGTGCCGGGGAAAGGCAACAAACAACACAAAAAGCAGTCCTAAAGTTTCTCCCACTGATGAAACGAAGGTAACCAATTGCTGCTACGCGTGGCGGCGAAGTGGTTAGCACTCTCCGCCATCAACCCAACAACCCGAGTTCAATTCGCAGACACTGCTGAGTTGACATCTGCACCTGTCCCGAGCCTGCCACCTTCACCTGCGATTAGCAGTGCACACCTACGTACTGACCCGCACCAACTGGCATGGTGGAGTAGAGTCAAGCAACCCGTGTGACCGACATGGCACGGATACGTCCTCCGTCGACGATAGAGCGTGAGAGCTCCGAGGTCGAGAGTGGGAGGAGTGAGGACTGGGTGGTGAAGGGAGGGGGGGGATTGGTGTTGAGCAGGGTGGGAGCGCGTCCATTCAGACAACACGTACTCTGCAGAAGCAACCGCAGGCAGCGGGGCTTGTTGAGGAAGGCGGCCGCGTGGACCGGGTGGATGGTGTCTGGGCCCTGGACTTTGCTGAGGTCGGTGCCGGTCACGATGATCCTCTGCAGCATCGAGACGTCGTCATTCTGTATGGCCAGCGCCACCGGGTCGGTGCTCCTGCACGCAGACGCGCGATGACAGTTACTGGTAGGAACCTCCTGGTTACACCAGCCCACAGGGGATTATTGTGTCCGTCGTGCAGGGAGGGGCTGG
>CM025616.2:2564808-2587204 GCA_014621495.2 Entosphenus tridentatus | reverse complement strand
CGTGAGAATTATTTTATTATGTTTTATTTTTATTATTCTATTATTTCCATTCTATGTAACACCTGTTATGCATGGTGGTCGTCTATGCCAAGCATTGTTCACTCGACGCAGCTTGTATCGAAACCACCCCCTGGTGGATGCACAGTGAATGTCCACAACAGTTACGCGTGCGGTCAGACGAACTCGCAGTCACGGGGTGTCCCAAAAACTCCAGTCTTCAAGATCCATGCGCGTTGACACACTTTACTCCCATTCAAATACACGTCAACTCGTTCTACGCTGCACGCGCCAGATGATTGTTGAACACGGCCCGCCTGACGCGCTAAGCAATTCACGCTGTTTACGTTATTCGGGCAGATTCAAATAAATATTGAATTCTGTGTGCGTGTGTGCACGTGTCCTGCGGAACGCTACTCACGATAAAGAGGGCTTCGGGAGTTAGTGTAAAATATTATAGAACAAAAACAATAAAATTGCACAAACATGTTGATGAAGTCAACACTCATCTGCAATCTTAAGTCTACTTTCAGCATGCACACCTGCCAATAACGTTTAGAGAGGGATAAGATTATTCATCACGAGATTAACAAAAATTAGTTTGTTTTTTCAGCAGTAATAAAACGATCAGAAGCAAAACATCGCATTCATGTTCCAATGCTCCTGTTGGTGTTCCTGTGCGGTGCTGTGCGGTGCTCCTTGGACATCTGTGAAAAAGAGCTTTATAGCTCATCGGATTCCTCCAGCATAAATAAAGATTCTGATTTTAATCTCGGTTCAATTTGGGTTGTTTCTTTTTAAAACGTATTTTTGTATTTATTTTAGAGGTTCATGTGCGAATACCTTTCGTCTAAGTTGATTTATTTTAGTTTATTATTTCAGTCCTTAACGCCGACCTGCACTGCGTGTCGTGCGCCCTGTGCTTCCTGCACATGTTTATGTTGTAACATTTTCTCTTTTTATCATTTATATTTAACTTCTAGTTGATTTTCTAAATGTTGTAAATGCATTTCATTTCCAGTTACATTTTATTTGGTGTCATTATCTTTTCTACGGCCTTCCTGTGTGTGCCGAAGTGTAAAAGCGCAGGCGTGCATTTGTTTTCGCGAGAGAGGGCTCTTGAAGGTATTTGGCCTACTCTTCCACGCTGGCCAGACGTCTCGGAAGAGGTTGGAGTACCCACAATTTACTGCAGCACACGACACCTGTCCCTACCGATCGACTGACTGTCGCGTTACGCTTGATATTGCTGGTTAGAGTCCAGCGTGCCAACCATCGCTATACTTAAATAACACCTTCACTTTCATCAGTAGCGTCACGAGCGTGGGGGCAGGGGGTGCCTTGGCCCCCCTGGTGGCTAAATCTACGAGTTGGGGCCTCCTTGACAACCGCCATGAGATATGTTTTCAACAACAGTGTATAATAACGTAACAACTTATTTTAAAAGCGGTTTAAACATTTTTTTTTGTGAAAATGCTTTCACATAGAACACGTTTTCTGGGATATTTATATAATTAAATACGCGCCAATTGTCTTGCAAAGAGACAACTACGGAGCTGTAGTGGCTGCATTGTGCGAAGACGGAGCGACCCCTACAGCGTTAGATGTTCGAGACCGTGAGAGTAACGACGATGCGATTCGGGCAAGAGGAGTCGGCGAATAAGCATTAGCCTCTTAGGTGTGACCGTAAGAGACAAATTAAATATTGTGGCCCCACCTGACCAATTTTCGCACCACCTGAGCGGCCTAATGTAGTTAAGCCACTAACTTGCGTGCTTTTTTTGGGGGCGGTACTATTCGCTCGAATGATGATTTAACATACCTGTGAACCCACACGCTTAAGCAATCGCTCTTTGGTTCTTTCGGTAAACTCACGTAGAAAGAAAATAAGTTAAATAATAGAGTACGACGTTTCGATTGCAAGACAAGCAACCGTCATCAGGTATAACTATTTGTTTGTGTTTCTTCCTTGTGAATGGACTTTGTAGAATTAACTTTGAGATTTATAAGGGGACGGGGTGATAAATAAGGTCTGAATTGGCCTGTAATAAGGGGCCGTCCATAAATGACGTCACGCGATTTTGGACGATTTTTGATCCCCCCCCCCCTAGGCAGACGGGGGGAGGGGGGGGGCCCTGGGGCCCCTAAAATATGACGTCACAAAGCTCTGCCCTCCCCCCCCCCAGGTGCGTGACGTCATTTATGGACGGCCCCTAAGTTAGGGCACTGATAAGTCCATACTATTCTGGCAAATCGCTCGATGATGCTGAATGTAATTTCCAACGAAACGTCGTATTACTCAAATTGTAAATGTTGTGGATTTACTCTCCAACACACCGGTGGGCTGAAGTGGTAACTAATTTGCGTTTTGTTCACGTGACAAATCCCATACTAATTGGCTGTGTCGGGTGGTGGAGGCTTACGACACAACATTTATACTTACGCGATCTAACCTAAAACATTTATTATTAACAATATTGGTCGCGAAAGCCTACGTTTTAAACTCACGTTTACGTCGTAGACTGGTTATGATTTAATATCATAAACCGCGATTAATCGAAACCGGCCCACAACTAACTCGCAGGTCACGTGGCCCCCCTCCGCCCCGCCCCCCGCTTCCACCCCCTCCCTCCTCCTCCTCCCACAAGGCACTGCGCGGCGAAGATGGCGGAGCAGCAACAGCAGCAGCCGGAGCAGGTTAAGCTCGAAGTGCAAGGTTCGTGTTGAGTAGTGAGAGGGCATCGTCGATACAACCAAAATAAAACCACACACGCAGTCCTATCTCGCGGGTGGCGGGGGGGCGTGTAGCGTGGGGAACGACACGAAAGCCGGCGAGGGTTTTGAGTTGAAGCGGGTGGGGAGGGGGGGTAAGAAAGTGCAGCGGGGTTTTCCTAACGAGGGCCCCGTGGACGCGGCCCTGTCTCTGCCGGCGACAAAGGCGGCTGTCCCGAGGCCTCGAGTTTAGCGCCGGGCAGTGTTGCCGACGGTACAATATATACACAGACGTGTACACATGAGTGGCCAATGACGATACACTCGCAGGGTTGGTGCAGGGATTTTAAGTAATTGTTGGTTTCCGAGGGTAAGCAGCATCTGAGCAGAAGCCGTGGTGACGGGTTGAGGGGTAATCGGTATATTTATCATCGGTATTGGCTTTATATATTAGCACCGTTGATGAAAACATACTCAATCGCGCCCGACTGCGAGAAACTTGGCCAGGAGCTTCCTGAATGAAAGAGTCGTGAACCCCCGTAGAGGCTCTCGTGGGTGATGATGACAAGTGCAAATAGTTGTGCTTACTGGCACCCGCCATATTCAGGTCATTTTCTCCACTCGTGTTGAGGACCACCGGTCGAAACGCACGTACGAGGTGTACAGCACTTCCTCGTGGTGTTATTGTTACGTTTGAGCGCGGACACACCGTGTCTATGTTCTTCGAATTTTAGTGGTGCAGTCGGCGTCGTACAAATCCAAATGGGGACTCGATTCGAGGCAGGATCAGTGGCATCCCCGTGCCAAGAGAATCGTGACTCTGGGATATGACGCCACGCGACTTGTGACTTCGGAAGACCCGACAACATTGGGAAGTTTAATTTATATTCCCTCCCTCGTGTTCGTCGCATGCCGACCGAACTTAATTTACTTTTATTTCTCAAAAGCTGGAATAAGACGAAACGGATTGTTTTTACACCATTGGAACCTCCTTTGCCAGTAGCAAACTATGATAAATGTTTTTTTACCCTTTTATCTGGCAACAAAACTGACACCTTTTTGTTTTACAAGGAGTCATGTTGTGGTCAATGCAAACATGATTCCTTGTAAAAAAAGGTGTCAGTTTTGTTGCCAGATAAAAGGGTTAAAAAACAATTAAAACGGATTCATTTGTTTATGCAGCCACTGGTGTGTTGTGAGCATGAGCCACGCTTACACATAACTCATGTTGCTCGCGTGCAGCTGAAACCCGGATTCAAACCCAGAATCTCGGCAGTGTTGACTTAGTGCTCTGACCATGAGCCAACGATCCACTTGGACACGTTGACTTGCTGGTTGTCTCTTATTCTAACTGACCCAGAGTTAAAGTAACCATCCTGGTCACCCATGATCAAACAAGCCCAATGCCATTGTTGTAATGCATTTCAGCAAACAATTACATTTGGCTTTCACTCATTTGAAATGTAATTTCAGATACAATATATGTCTGGAGTTATTGATATCTGTTGAACCACTCGTTTCATTGCACGGAGTGTCATATAGCTTTAAGTGAGAGAGACCTGTTTCAATTGCACGGGGTAATGTCGATTTCCAAGAGTGTGCGTTGCATAATTTCCATGACTGGCTTGAGTCAAGTTCTGCCAAGCTGGAAACTGCCGAGCAACAATATGGGGGCAAGCTCCACACCTGCAGCTATTGGACATGATGCTCAATATACAAATGGGTCGATGTTTAATCGGCCTTGACAATGCCTACCTTGCTTCCCTCCTATTTCACTTACCACGTGAACTTGTAGCATGTTGCCTAAACCAAGTGACATGCTGTTTTGTTACAAAATAGAGCAGGAAAACTCTAGGGTCGGGTATTCATGGCAATGTAGTTTTCAAGCTTCAGTGCTATGGACAGGCAGTTGAGCAAGGTGTGTGACAGTGCGGCTCTAACTGCCGAGGTACCCATTAAGATATGAGTCGTTGCAGGGTTGACCCAGCTTAAAGCAGGTAATTCACTTCTGAATGTTCCCCAGCCCTCTAGGTGAACCATGCGCAAACTGTTCTGTCATTAGAGAGCTTGCATGGGGATATGGACTGTCTGAACTTGCCAAGTTCCAGCACGGTTTGCAATTATCTAAGAAAATGGGGGCATTGACGGGTTGCGAGGGCTTGGAGGAGAAAGGGAGTTTATAAATGTTTCCTTAATAGATACGATATCACAATGGGGTTATCATTGGTGATTTTAAAACATGCCATTATAAGTAATTTGGTCAATACTTTCATCTCTTAATTTAGGCTTTGACATGCGCAATAATGGTGACCTATTACTGATATTTTTTGTGTAGAGCACACAGTTTGCAGGCTTGGGGTAATTCAGCTGGGAAATTCTGTCCACGGCACCTAGAATCAAACATTGTACACACGCTAACCTGCACCATGTTGGCCATGCGGATATCCAGGTTCCTCGGCTACTTTAAATACATTTATAGCGATAATTACGTAAAATAATTCACTTTAAGGGCAGGCGAATTTAGCTGAATCAGATCACGCAAGCATTTTGAACATATTTCTATAGTGACGTGCAATAATGGAAGCTTTATATTTACTGTTTGTAACCATGGTGTACATTTAAAGTGATTGGGTAATTCACGTAAACATGAGTAATATATAACTGGATTTGTTAACTTATAACTCAAATGTTTAGCTTCACCCACAGGCCAGCAAATGATAATAATTATAACTCAATAGAATGGATTTAATATCTAAAGAGGCAAGATTATTGTCCACATTTAAGTGGCATAATAACACATTCCTTGAAGTATTGCAAATAGCACCCGAATTGTGTTTACAATCCTAGCAAATTGCAACCAATGACAGAACACGATGGACTTAAATGAACTGAGGAAAAAGACAGTCTTCTTTACAGTTGTTGGGTGGAGCAGTTGGAGGGGGTTGGGGGGGCGCTTGGGATTTGGCAGTGCATGTGGCACGAGTTTCCATGGATTTTCATTGTCAGATCTACAATGGAATTGCCTTCTAAAGGAAATAAGGGAAATTACTGAGGCCCCATATCCCATTGAAGGCAGTTGTCATTCCGCATAATGAGTTTAAATAGCTATGATATTTAAATAGATTTTTCGCTTTTGAATGTATTTTGATGCCTCAGGATAACGTTGCAATCTGAGAAGAAAAAACACAAAAGGCTACAGGTAGAAATATGTTCTGTAGTTCAATTGATGCATAGATGTATTTTATATTGTCATCCCATTGAACTGTGATATGGACTTGCATAATATTTTATAGTAGAGAGAACATTGTAAACTCTTTCGCTAACATGAACTCATTCTGGCTGTCCCTTCACCAACCTGCACTGACTACACAAGACCTTGCCTATGCAACTAGTGCTAACACTACATCTTCACAGTTGGAAGCATCTCAACAATTTTTGCCACATGACCAGCATTCATTAACGTTCCATTAATATCTAAAAATATATGGAATAGCACTTGTAAGTGACAGTTAATTTCTGGCATTTGAGGTGGAGCAGTATAGCATAGTGGACTGCGCACTGCGCTGTGAACCCAGTGAGCTGAATTTGATTCCCTGCCACGGCTAACATCAGTGGCAAGTTATATCTGAACTAATTCTGTCTGTCCCTTCGACAACTTGCGCTGACAAGCATGGTGCATGATAGTAAAGCAACCTCCAATACTGAAATGGTTCAGGTGTATTCAGTAATGCCTTCATCCATCAGTGCATTTACAAACAGCTGTAATTAAGCATTATATGTAAGCTCATTTTTATAACTTTAGTTTAACATTGTGTTTTGGTGGCGTTTTATAGTTGAAATTATAGTACATTTACATATGCAATATTTAATGTCTAGCATAGATATTAAGATATATTTATCATCGTATATCTTACACGGTTCCTTGCATACTACTTTTGTATTTTTCTGACTTTTCAATAATGCTTCTCAAAAAACTTTTGGAACAAAAATGAGCATTTTAAATACTTGTCATTCGTTTTAATTACCGTGACTGATGTATGAGCAGGTTGTTTTGGGCTTGGAAATAACAAAGTGCTTGTCCCATACACCGCGAAGGATTATTCCTCATGGCTATTCCTAGGATTTGAGTAAAAGTAGCATTTAACTCTTAAGCGTTTGTAAAACTTTTTAATTCGATATTGAGCTACTCACCTGATGCATTCATGTGAATTATTTTTTGTCGGTTTTAGTAGACGACACTCAGGCGTATGATGAAGCCATTATCGCCCAACAAGAGAAAATCCAGCAAGAGGTAATTTCAGTTTTGCATCGTAAGTTATTTGAAAAATATTGTAAAATGTAAACACTTCCTTAACACTATAACATACATTGTAATTCTTAAATATTTCATGTCTTTTGTGTTTTTGAGAACACACTTCAACCAACATGTCTGTTTTTCAGATTGCCATGGCAACACCTCTAATCTCAGACAAGCACGACATATCTGTTCTAATGAGGGAATACAATGATGATGATGAAGTTTACCAAAAAAAGATCAAGGTATTATTTTGCTTTTCTTCATCGTTGATTTTTTTTATCTTCGCTTCACAATCCACTCCTTTGCTGATGACTACTCTTCATCGTCGTCGTCGTCATTAAAATCACAAACAGAGAGTAATAGACTCTTAAATTGAACAAATTTCTTGAATGGGTTGACAAGTGCCTGCACAAATTATATACAATACAAATCAAGAATGTATATGAAGCAGAAATATGCTTTTCTTACATGCTCCCTTTTCATGTACGTTTCGTGGGTGTAAAAACCGATGAATCGATTCATTCGTCTTTACAATAACGTTTAATGATGTTGATCGTATCCGTAGTGAATCTATCGAATGTGCTGGGCATGCCAATTTATCATGCCGAGTCATGGAGCAGCTAAGTAATGCATCTGGCAAAGCAGACATCGAGAAGCTAAAGTATGTTTTGAGTCAAAGGCTTCATCGCTTCTGGCTAGTTACTTCTACTGTTATAGAATTAACTTCTACTCTTATAAAGCACTGATTTGGCTGCAGTTGTAATGCTGTGCTCATCTTGGATGTAGCCCCTGTTTCATATATTTCAACCAGTTCAATTGCGTCATGATCCTACACTCACAGATTCAATCCAATCACTTCCCGTCGTTATTCAGTTGCTGCTTTCGTATCGCTTTAATTACTAAGACCGAAGTAATTGCTTGCGTGAGCTGCACACCTTGATTCCTCACCACATTTTTGCGAGCTCTTTCTGCCAGATCGACTGGTTCTGCTTGTGCATGCCTTATTGTAGATTGCATATTTATTCTTCTTTCCTGTGGCGGCTCGGCTTTGGAATTCCCACATCTCTCTATCCAGGGTTCCTATAACCTCACTCACTTAATTGACGCTCTGTATGTTGCTGCCTGCGTCACATTATTCAGACCTTTAGGCGTACGCTCGGCATGCGATTACCGAAACAAAACGATACATTTGCAAAACCATTAAAGGTACGAATTGTTGGATGTTTAAATGTACAGTATAATGTGTTTTCAATAATTGTTGGCTTGCGATTGAATTCTGCAGGACTTGTGCAACAAATACTCTCACATCAGGATGACGCGACGGGACGGCAACTGTTTCTACCGTGCCTTTGGCTTTGCGCATCTCGAGGCACTGATGGACAACCCGAAAGATCTTCAAAAGTTTGTTAACTTTGGACCTCATGTCTGAGGAAGCCTGAGATCGAACCTTTTTTTTTCGCATCAACTGTATATACATGCACAATGCTTTTTGGAGAGTTTTACGTTAAAACGTCTTTCGTAACTTTACGTGAAAGAAACCCTGTAATTCGATATTTCAACAGGTTTAAGGCTGTTGCGGCAAAAAGTAAAGATGAGCTGGTGTCGTTGGGTTTTCCTGAATTCACGATAGAAGATTTTCACAGTACGGTGAGTTTGGTTGGACTCTGTTTTGTCTTGAGAAAAAAACTACTTTGAAAGTACAATTTTCCTGTTACACTAAAGGAAATTATATTGTCACTCTATATGTCGACCAACTTTGCAATTTGCTGTTGTCCTTTATTTTTGTAGTTCTTGGATATCATCGAGATGGTAGAGAAGCAGGCCTCTCTCGAGGATGTGCGTGGATCCTTCAACGAGCAGAGCACATCCGACTACGTTGTCGTCTACCTACGCCTTCTTACCTCTGGCTACCTCCAGAAAGAATCTATATTTTTTGAACACTTTGTGGAGGGTGGACGGACTGTTAAGGAGTTCTGCAGCCAGGTTGGCAGAAACGTCTGTGTGTCGATTGACATTTGATGGGTCCGATTTTCACACAAAAACATGCCGCTCTTAATGTTTTGTGTTACGACATAGAATTGTACGGGAATATTTTAAAGTCAAGTTTCCAATATCTTGGTGCTTATCTGACAAGTGGCATTTTGGGTTTTTAGCTGTACTCTGTAGTTAAAAAGCTTGAATGTTCAATATTTTGATAATTTTAAAAACACACAATTTAATTGGTTGTTTCTGCAGTGTTGTTTTTTTTTTGTTTGGAATCTCAAGTGAAAAAAAATATCTGACAGATTTTCAGAAAAACGTCTAACCATCCATATGCCTAATTTTCATGAAGGGCATGTGCAAATATAAATTATGTGAAGCTCTTGTAATATGTTGAAATTGAGTGTAATACAATACTAAATGCAGCTGATAAATTTACAGGTGTTATATATTTAATACCGCTTCTAAATTAAATTTCTACGTAAAAACAAGCATAGCATTATATTTGTATTGCTAATGTTATACACGATAGCTCTAGTAATTTCTAAAACTGGAAACCATACGGTGATGTTTTTTTTTCCTCCCCATTGATTGCAAGGGCCATTTCCATGATCGATCGTTGTCGTTGTGGCAGGAGGTTGAGCCGATGGCGAAGGAGAGCGACCACATCCACATCATTGCACTGGCGCAGGCCCTCGGTGTCTCCATCCGCGTGGAGTACATGGACCGGGGAGAAGGCGGTTCTGTCAACCATCATGACTTCCCCGAGGGTACAGAGCCCTTTGTCTACCTGCTGTACCGCCCAGGACACTACGACATCCTTTACAAGTGCTAGACAAGCGTGCGTGTAGCCCCCATGCGTTGTGTGTGCGCGCGCGTAACAACATGTGAAAAGTTTTTTGTGTGTTGCACGAATGGCCCCAACCTTCAGTTCCAACTTCTGAGCATTAAGGCATCCTGGTACTGGTTTTAAAATGCATTATTTTGCAATTTGTTTGATCCATGGTAACAGATAAAAACAAATTGAAAGTTTCATCCCTGGTTCCTTTTTGCCTTGTATCGTAAGAGGGCGATTTAACATCCTGTACAAATACTGTAATCACGACAAAACATGCCGCATACATAAATATACCAACTTAGATCTTGCCTGTTGTGCTGCCTTTTTAATTGCTACTTGCTGTAAAAATCCCCTTTTCTTGCAATTCATGGTGTTTCTGTTTAATGTGCTTCTGATGTAATGTGCTTCAATGTACATAACCTACCCTTCATTGATAAAGTAATGCATACATTGCACATTTTCTGAGTTGTATTTAAGAGTGATATTGCCCAAACAGGTAAGAAACAACAGGTTTGCTTTATGGAATCTGTCCTCCAACAGATGTTAATATTCTTTTCTAATTAAACCGTTTGCCATTGCAGTCATTTTCATTGAAATACCTCGACAGTTCATAATAAATTAGGGAAAATTTTCAGCACACTTATTTAACGTCTTGTGTGTTCTTGAATTGCCAAGTGTAACTTATTTTCACATCTGTACCCCTGATTATTTGTTAGCCTTGTGAACATGTTGCTACATCTGAGGCAAATGTGTAAATAATGGGGGGGGAGGGTGTGCTGGGTGGATTGATCACGATCGTTTATCCAGGAAAAGCATCGCTGAGTCTCAAGACTCTTTTTCAGGAGGGTCCTGCCAAGATTTCTTGTTGGTGATGTTATTTAAGTCACAAACATAATGCTTTTTAATTGGTTTATGCTTTTGAGATGGGTTGTAATTTGATGAGCTTAACAGCATTCCATCTTTAAAAGCATATGGTTAAAATGTGGAAATATGGTAATAAACTGTTAATCTCTGGCTTCTAAAAGCTGAAAAATGGTGCATTTACAATTACCGTGTAATAAAATGAATTGATATTGTTGAATAGCAAAGAAAATATTGTCTATGTAACACGTATTTTAAAATATGAGCATATACAAAGTTGAACACTTGAGGTGACTGCTTGGTAAAGTAAACATTTTTAAACAAAATATTGTAAAGTGTTCACACGTCTTCAACTAAAGGTTATAATTGATCCAGGTTTGCCAAATACATTTTACAAAACATTCAAACCCCTACATAATGGCTCATTACAGTAGTGTCATTGTAGAACTGGTCAGATTTGGTGGAAAATATCATGGGGAGCATTGGTGTGGACACCGACAAAGGTGCGTGTAAGTGGCCAGGATGATTTTACTCGTTTAAATGGTTGTAAAATATTTCAATGATTTTAATTTTTTTGTTTAAAGATTTAATTTATCATAAAACCATCTGTAAATGATTGAATGAGATCATCTCTGTATTCTTCCCAAAACAGATTGTCACTCAAGCAACATTAATGTTCAGATTATTTGTACCAACACATGCTTGTGCATGGAAAGCACATCGTCTTAAGCATCATTTCAGGCATCCTGCGTATTTTTCTTTGTGCTTGGGATATCCACCAGCCAACAGTAATGCTCAAAACATTGCACATTTTGTAAAATATTGATCCAGTGGCGTGCTCGTTCCTCGTGCGCGCACGTGTGGTTTATCTTTGCGCAGCTCATTTACACGTGGACCGATCGGTGATGCAGCAGTTATGGGTCTTTTTTTCTGTTGGGTTTTTGTTTAGCGGTGTTGGCCAACTTTGCAACCAAATTCCATGGTTGCCACGCATTAAAGACTGTTTTCAATTCAACATGTATGATGGATTCAAGTGTTCTAATTTAAATGTGGGTCAGCTGGTCATTTACCTTAAAAAGCCAACGCCTTTGAAGCTGAATTCTTAAGCAATTCTACCTTTCTGTGTCTATAGTTAATTTTATATTCAGCCTCGTAAGCAAAATAAAGGTATGACAATAAAGAAGATGCAGACGTTTGAATTTGCGTGTAATTGCCCAAAACGGTTCAAGTTCACAGTCTCCCAAACCAGCCAAGTATGTTTTGGTTCTTGAGGTATGATGGGCAGCTTTATTTGTCTTCATACAAGATATCTGCACTCTACAAACAGGTTATACATTGTCATAACTTTCATTTTATTACGAAGCCTCCAATAAAAAGTTTTGTTTCTACCAGAATGCATGGTGTGTGCTCCCTTTTATTTTAAATGAGGGGGGGAGGGGCAACTTTGTAGATGTTACGAGTATGGTAATAATCCTGCTCATTTTAGATGTGTAAAAATCATGGTTACAATTAGGAATTGATGCAAGTATATCAAATCACGTTTTAATGTTTGGGGAAAAAAAAGTAAAACATTTTAATGCTTAAATGACATTTTCAAACATTTGGACAAGGATCAACAATAAGTTTTGCTGAGCTCTTAAGAATGTGAAGTGTGTCATCACTGCTTGGGATCTGCCACTCGGCCCATGAAGATCACAGCTCTCGTTTTCTCATCGTATATGAGCACCACAAAGGGCCTGTCCACGGTCACCGTTGGTGGCATGGATATGGGCATGATGCCAACGACGGTCTCGGCCTTGGCCTCTGTCCCTTCCTCGTTCACATGCAACACTGACTTATGAGTGATCTGGAAGAAAAGAGACGTGGGTGCTTAGCAACACAATTTTTTTTATGCATATTAATCATCGGTTTTTATAACATTGCCTGAGGTGGTTACAGTCCAAGGAATGTCCTCGGTTCAACTCACCCCATCAACCGTTTGTAATCAGACAATCTGGTCATGGATTGCATGTCATTGTGCCTTGACAATTGCACAAGAGGCATGCTACTTCAAAATTAAAGTATACATTAACCTGGGAGATATAACTAATAGCATCTGCCAAGTTGGTTGTGGACATTTCTAGGATGCCTAATTTGAACAGGTTTTGTGTATAAATGGTGAAAGTGTCTCCCCATTCTTGAGTTATAAGACATGAATGCCTTGTTTTCCACCGCTAGTGGGGATCATGCCGAGTTAGTTCGCCTTCCCAGCTGGGCTCAGGAGCTGGTGTGTTTGAAATCCCAGCCTGGCCACACTGAATCCCATGGAATTCCAGATGCCCAACGCTTGTGGGGCCATTCCATACACTTCTAGCCAGGGCATGCCTGGGACAGTCTTGCGTCACTGCGTCAACACGTATGCGGAATGCATTTGCCGTGACGCCACTAGCTTTGCATTTCGTCAGCTAAAAATGCATTCGTACTACAAATTACAAAAGTGATATCCTGACTCTCATCCCGTGCCTACACGGAGTAAAGGAAATTGATTAGGGGAGGAGCACAGGCCTGGACCTTGAGGTGAAAGGATTGGTGGGTTGTGGGAACCAAGACCTGGGCCCTGGGGTTATTTCTGGACCAATCTGGGCCATTCCTGGGCTGCAAGAGTCTCGTTTTCAGTGGGCATGGAAGTAAAGAATAAATTAAGCAGCTACTAAATTTTACAGGCTCTGCACATTTGGGAAATGTGACATCATGAAAAAACTGAACACTTGTATTTTACGGAAAGGCGAACTCACATTGCAAACTTTTGTATCACGGCAAGAGAAGAGACTCCACTCTCTAAGAACAACTGAGCTTCACAGGGCTTTGAATGCACCCTTGTTGCTGCACGTGAGAACAGGTATGCTGTTTCCACAACCACACGCCAGCTTACCTTGTCCACGTGTAGCTTCTGCATGCCGGTGATCCGAGACAAGTCTGCTCCGTAGCTGAACATGCTGGACATCCCCATTGCAGTCAGGTAGGCTTTCAGGTCATAGGACACGCTGATCTTGAACTTTGGAAGAGATAGCTGGACATAGTGGTTGCTGTAAGAGTTTAAATGTGTCAGGCCACAGTCGGTATTTTCACAGTCATGGCATGTAACAGTGCAGTAGAAAACACTTGATATAATTTCATTGTTTCTCACATTGCGGTTTCATGTGGGCGGTGAGGGAAGTGTATGGGGGCACTTATGAGTCATGCTGTTTTATTTATGGGAAGGACATTTATAAACGGTTATTCAGGAAAGTATTGACATTTACATCATAAAAGCCATTTTCCTGATTAAACCTCATTATTCATCTGGTCATTTAACTTTGCTTGTTAGTAAAAACAAAACAAATGGGCTTTTTATTATTATTAAACGTAGCTTGTACAGCACTGATGTGGAATATTTTCATAGTGGCTAGGAACCTTTCGAAAATTAGCTCTCGAGATATAACATGCTATGCGTGAAGAGGTACAAAAAAGTGTATGTTTTTTTGGCCTCAAAGGACCTTTGCTTGCCTTCTGTAAATGCAATAGATCCATTGATCCGTATCACTTAAACCATAACAACAAAGGCTCCTCTGTAAAATGTGGAATTTGCAAGAATCAAAGACATTACACTTGTGAGATTAATTATATAAGTAGACATACAACTCTGACAATCCACTGTTAGATGACGGCCTCCCCACATCATTTGGGTTATGGGGTGGTTAACCATACTTCTGAAAATGAAGCAATCATTTTGACGATTTTGCAACGAACGTTACACTCATTTGCACAGTCGGTGGATAAGCGCTGCCCTCGACTGTGTGGACCAGAGATCAACTGAAAGGATCTCAGAGATAGCTTCGTGATACCTGCTTCTGCGGATCATTCTCTAACACCAAGGGTTGCACTACTCTGCAACAGACCCAAACGGATACTTCGTCTCATTACATGATGCCAATAGCACAAATCGGGATAACATTGTTGGGGCTGGGGTGGGATAACAATAATGATACTATCTTCTTGGTTCTTTCGGTAAAGTCACGTAGAATGGAAACAATAAAAATAATTAAATAAAACATAATAAAATAATTCTCACGACGTTTCGGCCACAACGCAAGCAGCCGTCATCAGGTGAAGACCAGGTCTGTCGGGGAGACAGCGTGACTTTACCGAAAGAACCAAGAAGATGAATCCCTGCAGTCACGAAAGCTTTAAATCGAGAAATAATTATACTAATTTGCTGATGTCATTGCACCTGCAATCATTGTGCTTATGTCGTACACTTTTCGTACCTGGGACCCAGCAGAGAGAGCCACTCCTCCAACTGCTCCTGCGAGACGCTCTCCTCCACCTTGGGCAGGTCCTCTGTCCTGTGCGGAACGATGACCAGCATGCTCGCGCCGCCCTCATACGGCAGCTTGACGACTGTGGAACGCAACTTGCGGTCCTGTGTGTAGCTGAGCTTTGCCCTTTGGTGCATTGTGGGCACCATCATCGAGTAGCTGCTGTTGACCCAGAAGCGGACGTTCTTCGTGAGGTCGGTTTCAAACTTGTTTTCCCACGATCCTGGTGACGAATAATTCACATGTTCAGACATTTAATATGTGTGTGTGCTGCAAAAGGAACGAAGGAGAATCACAGTTTTTTGAAGCGCATCAGATCTCAGAAGCTAAGTGGGTTTAAGCTTGGATAGTACTTTGATATGTGATCACCATGCATAAACAGGTTGTGTGCAGTTGAGTGCAGTGCAGTAAAATCCATTAGTGTATAGTAATGTCCAGTACTCTCTCGTCTGTACTCATCTTCACCAACTCACTGACCAGCATGGTGAAGTTTGTTTTTAAACCTCAGCAGTGGATTGACAAAAGTTATGACATTTTGGCTAAAAATTAAACGTCTATATTTGCGAGTTTTATATTTGTTTTATGTCATGGTCACAAACAGATTTGGTTCCACTCATACAATAACATGTTAGAAATATCAGAGCGGAGTCAAAACCTTTGTGTTTCTCTGAATGTTGGACTATCCGCATATATATACTCAGCGTTTACTTTGGCGTTATTGTATTATTCTTATAAATCTAATCGTGGTATTATAGAAATGTAGAGTGCAACAAGATAGGCCTGTTATAGACAGGCATGCCTTTACTCTAGTGGTAGTGCCGTACACCAATAATCCCTACTCCTAACTCAGCCTAGCAGCGTTCCGTAAAAGAATAAACGCGTGAGACATCAAACTCACTTTCTTGCTTCTCAACGGGCGAATGGACATGCCACACCTCGTGACACCGGCGACTTCGGGTTCGATTTGGGATTGAACGGAACGAGTAGCAGAAGCTGTTAATAGCTGAGACTGTGGGGATATCTATAAATGGATCGGCCCACCCTAAACACGCCGAGTCTGACTGAGTTACAACCTCTCCTGCGCAGGTGCGTTTCATTATCCGGTAGAACACATCTGTGTAAGTTTATTGACACCTGTCAGAGGTTTGGGTGGGAGTGCGTCTTAGATTATGGAGCGTCTTGTTAATCCGGAGAACGTCGACTCAATACCGTAACTACACTGTTTGGTTAAAATAAAATAAGACGACATTGCTGCCCATGTGCCGCGTAAAATGTTAGCTCTTGTTTCATAGGGAGCCAGTTGGCTCCAGCAAATGTACATCTGCCCGTTAGTCTGAGGACACCTCCAAATTGTCACGAACACTACAAAACAATAAACCTACCGCTACGAAACTTTACCACGCTGCTTACGAATGCCAATATCCAGATCATATGGGTTTTTTTTTTTACAAGATTGGAAATATTTATTTTTCAAAAAAGTTTCGCATATTTTTGAATATCTTTCAAAAATATTATTGTGCTGCTTTCCCAGCGAGTTTAGGTCGCGCACTTTGAGGCCCCCTTAATTGAGGCTACCTTCGTAGACCAGTTTGCCAGTAACATCGTTTTTTAAAGCCATATTTGATTAAATCCACTGCTAAATTAATGGCTCCCACGCCATATCAGTCACGGGGGTTGTTTGACCATACTTCACCACGCTTGTCAGTGCGGGTTGGTGAAGAGGGAGCTTGCCTGCAACCGGTTCAGGTATTACTTGCCACTTGATGGGAACCATGGCTGGGTATCGAACTCAGGGGGCCGGGGTCGCAGCGCAGTGTCCATAGCTGTCAACCCACACGGTTTACCGCGTGTTCTTGTCCAGGTCCATACGGCGTCCAGCAGTTTCAATACGGGTAACATTTTTTTTACTCATTGTTTTTTTCGGTAAAGTTACGTATGTAGAAAAAAAATTACATTTAAATAAATACAATTAAATTAAATAAAGACATTAATTACATTTTATTTATTAAAATTTTATTTTATTTCTACATACGTGACTTTACCGAAATAACCAACGTGTATACATTCTGCAGTCACGAAAGCTTCAATTCTAGATTTAACATTTTTTTTGTCCATTTGTTCGTGTTTCTCCCTTGTGATGGGACTTTGTAGGATGAACTTTGAGATTTATATGGACACGAGGTAACCAATAAGGTCTGAATTGGTCTATAATAGAGCACTGATAAGGTATGCATCCGAGATTTCTATCGCTTGATAAAAAAAAACACACAATGAGGTATAGTTTTACGATTAAACCATAACTGAGAAGGGGGGGGGGGGGGGTGGAGCAATGAGCTGGGTGGTACCTTTGAAATAAATGACATTGACGATCACGAGGGAGGTGTCCGTGTCCACGTCGGAGATGACATCCGGGAATTTCTTCGAGGTGACCTTCTCGATGTAGGCGTTCATGAGCTCCACGGCATTCTTCGAGTCGCCAAAGTCCACCGACTTCACGTTGCTCTTGAACAAGTGGGCGACCGTGCGCGTGAACTGCCGATGCAGCCAGAGGCCCGTCTTGCTGAAGACCACGTTCTTGCCCATCAGCTCGAAGCCCGCGCCTTTCCTGTAAAGGGCGCCGTTGAGCCTCGCGAAGTACTTCATGGACTTTGCCTTCTTCTTCCCGTGGAGGAGCTCCTTGAAGCCGAGCGCCGTGTCCAGCTCGGCCCGCGTGCTTCCGTTCGCGCCCACTGTCACGACACCCAGAGCCGAGGCGATGCTCAGGGGCGAGAAGAAGATGTTGTCGGCCGGTCCCGCGCCTCCCAGCACCTGCTTGTAGAGCCTGAAGCCCAGACCGTTGACGGCGGAGGCGATGCGCTGAGTCTTGGACTTTTTTTTGTCCTTTTTACCCCTTTTGCCTTCGTCTATGTGGGGCTCCCTCTCGTCCCCCTTCTCCTCGGAACTGCCCTCTTCCGATGAGGCCGCGGGACTTTGGCCGGGCACCAGCGGCTCGGGGTAGTCCCACGTCTCGTTGGAAGCGAGAGGCTGCTCCGTGACCTGGACGCTCAGGGAAGGTGGAATTAGATGGAAGGGCTGCATGTAGGGCCGCTCGTCGTAGTCCTCTTCGCCCACGCAGGGGGAGCAGAGAGCAGCGCAGGACGCGAGGAGGAGGATGAAGAGCTTCATCGCGGCAGCTTCACCACCGCCGAACAACCGGCTACGGGCGAGCAGAGAGAGAAGGGCTTCTGGAACCTGAGGCGTCACGGGGAGATGTTATTACAACGCGCGCGTGTGTGCGCGTGCGACAGTGCTCGCTAACGGCACTTGCCCCAACAGTCTGCTAATGCTATACCGTGGGGGGGGGGGGGGGGTTCTTTATCTTTGTCAGGGGGCACAGCCACAGGTTACTAATAGGGAGCGGTGGTGCAGCCATTTGCGCTCCGCTCAGCACACGAACCTGGCGGGTGACCCGTGTTCGATTACCGCTCACGGCCAACACCCAGTAACGATTATTTGTACCGGTTCTGGGCCTCCCCAAGGTCGACTCGACCTCAAAAGAGTCCCTGGTGCAATGTGTAAACATCGCTACTGGGGAGACAAAGGCGGCCAGGCGTGGTGCTGGCCACCCAACTTCATCGTGTTGCCCTG
Organism: Entosphenus tridentatus; assembly: GCA_014621495.2. Taxonomy (NCBI): domain Eukaryota; kingdom Metazoa; phylum Chordata; class Hyperoartia; order Petromyzontiformes; family Petromyzontidae; genus Entosphenus; species Entosphenus tridentatus. The sequence continues at coordinate 2,568,555 of CM025616.2, read as the reverse complement.
CCCGCCTTCATAGGTGCTACTCGCTAACAGCACTTGCCCCAACAGTCTGTTCAGGCTATACGGGGGATCTTTGTCAGTTTAACACGTAGGCTTTCGCGACCAGGTTTATTCATAATAAAGTTTTTTTGGATTAGATCGCGTAAGCATCTATGTGTCGTACCCCTCCACCACCCGAAACAGCCACTAAGGTTTGTCACGTAAACAATGTGCCAATTTAGTTATTACTTCAGCCCACCGGTGCGTTATTATGGTGGGGGGGGGGGGTCTTTGTCACACGTGGTAAACACCGGTGCCCTATCCGCGGAATGGTTGTGGAGCCTACAGACGCCTGAATCAGTGCTGAGCCTACTGCAGTGGTAGTGGATGCGTTGCAAGAAAAGGCGCACAAAGCGAAACGGTTCGAGACAGATGCCTGCCGGGTAGCGCATAGAGCATGGGTGGGGAACCTTTCTTCTGCCAAGGGCCATTTAGATATTTATAACATCATTCGCGGGCCATATAAAATTATCAACTTAAAAATTAGCCCGTTATATTTGGTCAAACATTTAATTAACTCACCCCTAATGTGATGGCTGGAACTGCTTCTCTTTGGCGAGGCGTGTGATGTTAGCTGGTATTGATGATGTTGCTACCCGCAACTGCTTTTCTAGGTTTGCTCCTAGATTTTTTGAATTTCGAGTCCCGCCTGCGGTTGCCTTGGCAGGGCCACATCAAATGATTTCGCGGGCCTCATTAGGCCCGCGGGCCGGATGTTCCCCACCCCAACAATGACACACACAATGCTGTCACGCGTCCAACCGCGTAGCCGCGTATGTGTGTTTAACTTCTTTCACGCCGTACGTAGCCAACCGTGCTAATCGGAGGTGCGGGATATGAGTGAATTCAACACGAATCCTGAATAACAAAAATGTGGGTATAAATAGGTTCGCCACATTTACCCGAAATCGCACAAACCGAACCCGCACAAAGCGAGGGAAGTCGCTATTCGAAGTGCACCGTCGGCATTTATCGCAGCTTGACGAAGAGAGAAATCGGCGGACTCAATGAACGCGTGACCACGTTCACACGGAGCGCTTGGCACGCCGTTCGTTTAGCGAGCAAAGGCCGAGATCTCGTCCACAGCGGAGACGGAGCGATGAAATCGTCTGGCTGTTGCCGGTGCGAGGTGGATTGACGATGAGTAGCGGCGCGAGAGCAGGCGGTGGGTTGGCGAGGCTTGCCGAGGCTTTTCACTCAGCGGTGGATCGATGATGTGGCTGATCGTGATGGAGAATACGCGCCTGCAATTGATAGGTTTCGTGGAACTGGTTTTTGGGTGTGGGGAAAAAAGTACCTGGCTCGAAATCGATAACATTCGTCTGTGTAGCAGCCTCGGTGGTAGACGCCACGTGTGTGGTGAACACGTATCACGAAATGCACGACTGCGTGGCGAAACATATTTAGATTATAGGCCTGACGAACGCAGTGTCATTGTCGTGTTTTGCTCGGCCATACTTCAGCAAGCGTAAATGTATCTTGTAATTTTATTGTTTGTTGCGGTCGCACCCGAATCAAGAGCCGAATGGCTCACAGGGTTATTCCAAATAAATGAAACTGAAACTGTACATTCACCGGTTTAGATTTTACTCGCCGCTGACGTTCGGCGTGGCCGGGTGTCGAACTCGTGGTCTTACAAAAATACGCCGCCGCTCTCCCCGCACATTTCATGAAATTATAGGAAGCTAATTTTGAGATCGAACAGCTCTTATACAGTTCGCATTTATAGATAATATTAATATCGACGATCAAATAAAACACACAAAAAAACACGTTTACTGTGTTAGCATATACATTGCTTCTTCAATAGAGAGCTACTTGCGCGATAAAGGCCACGTGGAGGCTTAACAAGAACAGCGCTGAGGTGCGTTGATGCTGGTGGGATGACAACCGCGCTTCGCATCATACTTACGAGCAGGACGTGAGCCGAGTCAAATCCACTCCGTCTGCCGAGCCGACATACGCATTTATGCGAGGCACACACGCGACTCGAAAATGTCAATATTGTCTCTTCTGCTAATGTTGCATCTCTCAAGGTTAATTATTCACGCTGTGCCATCCTAGCCCCCCCACCCCACCGGGCAAACAACGGCCCTGACCCCTCCTCGTGAATAATCACCACGTGAACGACTCCTCGATCGTCCCACGCGTTGACTTCCCAACGCAAGACGAATTGGATTCGCAAGGCGCCTAAATGCGGTCGCATCTCAAGACGGCTGTGTTGGCCGCTGAAGGTCGTGGCGGGTTTGTTTTCTAATTCCCGTTGATCTGTGCAAACCCCCCCCCCCCCCTGCTCCACCGTTTCCGTTCTGCTGGAGTGTGCCCCGATGCTTACTTTATTGAGGGCGACGTTGGCACATGAAATAAAGATTGACTGAGAAAGAACGCCATATCGAGAGTATCCATTAGTTATTGGAACGTTGAGGACAAACGGAGATTACAACGAACGCGTGTTTCGGCTATCCGCGGTTGATCTAATGAGGTCTGTTTTATGGAACACGGGGGTGATGTTTCGGATATACGCGGCTTGACGTTGCTAAGATTGTTGCTAAGATAGTTGTTGGATGGGCATAAGAGAGGTAAGAGTTGCTGCATCCGTTGGACGGTACATACTATGGTGTAAATGAATCGACTTTGAGAACGATATATTTACCACTCAAGTTGTGTATGTTTTTTTCCCGTGTGATTTTGTGCAATAGTGTAAATCTGAAACTTGCAAGCGAAAAGCAGACCGCGACGTGATATTCATTGCATCCATTCGTGTGCAACTTGTAAGGCCGCGGTGACGCAGACCTATTTCATGTTAAGGTTATAATCCCTTGTTCATCGTGACGTCCTTTTTACTTTGATGTCTCAACAGCGTTACGGAGATCGCGTGATGACGTGAGGGTTCTGCCTTTGTAGTGAGGGTTGTAAGTTGACGCTGAGGAGGGGGGAGGAGGCGCCTCGCCTCCACATGTGGAGTGACGTCAGCCGATAATTATTATTAATAAGGGGGGGGGTCCATTTGAAGGACGTCACCTATATTCTTTAGGTCTTTCGTTAAAGTCATGTAGATTGGTTCAAAGAAAATAACAAAATCTACGACGTTTCCATCGCAACACAAGCGGTCGCCCCTTTTCCTGATGACGACCGCTTGTGTTGCGATCGAAACGTCGTAGTTTTTGTTATTTTCGTTGAACCTATCTACGTGACTTTACCGAAAGACCCAAAGAATATGAATTCCTACAGTCACGAAAGCTTTAAGTCAAGGACGTCACCTGTTCATGATTATTCATGAGGGGGGCTGTTCGATGTGGAGTGACGTCACTTGCTCATGATTATTAATGAGGGGGTGGTTCTCCAGGCGGAGTGACGTCACCCGCTCATGATTATTAATGAGGGGGCTGGTCGACGTGAAGTGACGTCACGCGCGGGACACACAGACATTCTTCGCAACACGCATCTAGCCGTCCGCTCGTTGAGGACGCCAGTCATACGGACGCCTAGGTGGTGAATAAATATAATTTACGTTGACGTGACAGTGTTTGGGGCGAGTGTCTGGCTGGCAATTCAGTGTCAGAGGTTTTGTGTTGAGATTCAATTAAAAGTAAAGAGTTTAGACATGCATGCACAAGAATTGGAGAGCGACTTAGTATCGTTTAGTACAACAAGGGCGGAAATCATGTAGAATTAGTTAAACAAAAAGGGAGGGGCGTGATAATTTCGGAC